>WNGS01008563.1:78512-89299 GCA_020271785.1 Procambarus virginalis
CTCGGGGCCTCTGATGTTGATAGAGTTCTCTCTCAGAGTACAGTTGCACCTCTGCTTTTCAACGGGGTTTCTGCACATCCTGCCATGTCTTCTGGTCTCATGTGATGTTATTTCTGTGTGCAGGTTTGGGACCAGCCCCTCTAATATTTTCCACGTGTAAATTATTATGTATCTCTCCCGCCTGCGCTCAAGGGAATACAGATTTAGGCTCTTTAGTCGGTCCCAATAGTTTAGATGTTTTACCGAGTGGATTCTAGCAGTAAAGGATCTCTGCACGCTCTCCAGGTCAGCAATTTCACCAGCAGTGAAAGGGGCTGTCATTGTGCAGCAGTACTCCACTCTAGAGAGCACAAGCGTTTTGAAAAGTGTCATCATCGGTATAGCATCTCTAGTGTGAAAAGTTCTTGTTATCCAACCTGTCATTTTTCTTGCAGTTGTGACGGCTACTTTATTGTGTTCTTTAAAGGTAAGGTCTTCCGACATGAGTACACCCAGATCCTTTACATTGCCTTTTCGTTCTATGTTATGATTTGCCTGAGTTTTGTACGTGGTTTCCGTTTTTATATTTTCATTTTTTCCATAGCGCATGAGCTGGAACTTGTCTTCGTTAAACACCATATTATTTTCTGTAGCCCATAGAAAGACCTGATCTACATCTGACTGGAGGTTCGCCGTGTCCTCTATGTTGCCTACTCTCATGAAGATCCTAGTGTCATCTGCAAAGGATGATACAGTGCTATAGGTTGTGTTCTTGTCTATGTCCGATATGAGGATGAGAAAAAGTACTGGAGCAAGCACAGTACCCTGGGGGACTGAGCTCTTAACGGTTGACGGGTTGGATTTTATTTTGTTGACTATTACACATTGGGTTCTGTTGGTCAGGAAATTGTAGATCCATCTGCCTACTTTTCCGGTAATTCCTTTTGAGCGCATTTTATGGGCAATAACACCATGGTCACATTTATCAAAAGCTTTTGCGAAATCTGTGTAAATTACATCAGCGTTTTGTTTGTCTTCCATAGCATCTAATGCCATATCATAGTGGTCCAGCAACTGCGACAGGCAAGAGCGCCCTGTTCTGAAACCATGTTGTCCGGGGTTATGGAGATGCTGTGATTCCATGTATTTTGTGATCTTACTTCTTAGCACTCTCTCAAAAATTTTATGATGTGCGATGTTAGTGCTATCGGTCTGTAATTTTTTGCCTCTGCCTTATTTCCTCCTTTATGAAGTGGTGCTATCTCTGCTGTTTTTAGTATATCAGGAATAACGCCAGTATCTAGGCTTTGTCTCCACAGAATGTGAAGGGCCTGCGATAGTGGTTTTTTACAGTTCTTGATGAATATGGAGTTCCAAGAATCCGGGCCTGGTGCGGAGTGCATAGGCATACTGTTTATGGCTTCTTCAAAATCCAGTGGGGATAGGGTGACGTCTGATATATGATTTGATGTTGGTATCATATCCATGAAAAATTCATTTGGGTTATCGATCTTTAGTGCGTTTAATGGCTCGCTGAAGACAGAGTCGTATTGCTTCCTCAGTAGCTCGCTCATTTCTTTGTTGTCATCGGTGAAAGTTCCATCTTCCTTTCGCAGGGGCCCGATACTAGATGTGGTTTTTGATCTTGATTTTGCATAGGAGAAAAAATATTTCGGGTTTCTCTCTATTTCACTGATGGCCTTTTGCTCTCTTTCTCTCTCCTGCGTTTTGTATGATTCTTGTAGCTTGAGTTCAATTTTTCCTATTTCGCTACCTAACCTTCTTCGCCGTTCCTGAGATAGGGTGCGACTCTCAAGTTGTACCGCGATTCGTTTTCTTCGCCTATATAGGGAACGACGTTCTCGTTCCAATCTGCATCTCTTCCTCTTTTTTCTTAGGGGGATGCGGTTTGTACATATTTCTAGTGCTACTGAGCTTATTTTTTCCAGGCACTGGTTCAGGTTCGCATTTCCTAGCTGTTCTTCCCAGTTTATTTCTGTGAAGTCCTGGTTTATTTGCTCCCAGTTTATCTGTTTATTATTGAAGTTGAATTTGCTGAAATCTCCTCCACCGGGAATCTGGACTGGTTTTGAAGGTCTATTCCCCATGGTTGTCATAACTTCAATTAAGTTGTGATCTGAGTAACAGGTTTTGTAATCATTATGTTCCTGATCAATTCATCATTATTAGTGAAAATGAGGTCCAGCGTGTTCTCCTTCCTGGTTGGTTCTACTATTTGCTGGTTTAAGGCAAACCTGTCGCACATCCGTAGCAGGTCATTTGCATGTGCCTGTTCATTAAGGCTACTTCCTGGTATTCTTTCTGATATTACTGTATTAGCCAGGTGCTTCCATTTCAGGTGCCGTAGGTTGAAGTCCCCAAGCAGAATGATGTTCGGAGCTGGATTTGTGAGGTTTTCCAAGCAGTGTTCTACTTTCATTAGTTGGTCTTTAAACTGCTGAGGGTTTGCCTCCGGTGACTTATATACAAGGACAATAACTACATTTATAATCTCTATTTTGATTATCAGCACTTCCACCATATCATTCGAGGTGTTTAGCAGCTCAGTACAGATGAGTGTGTCTTTGATGTATAGGCTGACCCCACCCTGAAGCCGGTGTTTCCTATCACATCTGAAAAGATTGTACTCTGAGATCCATATTTCACCATCATGGTAGTCCTTTGTGTGGGTTTCTGTTAGGGCTGCAAACACTGCATTTGCCTCATGAAGGAGACCATCTATAAAGTGAACTTTGTTGGATTTGCGTGTTTTTATACCTTGAATGTTGGCAAATATAAATGATGTTATCGTGGTAGTGGAAGTGCTGGATGCCTTACTTGGTGTTAATATCTGAGGCTCTGGTAAGGGGGCCACTGTGTTTGCGTCCAGGGTGTGTTGTTTTCGAAGTGATTCGTCCAGTTTCGGTAGTGGGGCGAGTGTTGTGTGGTGTAGTACCTGTGTGTTTGTTGGTAATGTGTATTCCAGACTTGTGGGTATCTCCCTTCCCCTCTGTAATCCTGTGGTGGTTCCATCTGACTGTTCCTCTCTCTTATATTTTCTGCTCTGTTTCTGCCTTCCTCTAAAAAATTGCCAGTAGTGTCATACTGATTTTCCCGTCTATAACGTTGTGTACCTCTCACGTGGAATTCCGGACACTGAAGATTGTAGCATTTTTTGTCCCTAATTGAAAATTGACATAATTTGGGGTGGAAGTATCTACACCCTGTTCCAAAACGGCATGTACCCCTCGCCAACATGTTCCTGCATTTTCGAGGATGCAGAAAATGGCATTTTGTTCCTAATTTTCCATATTTGCATATTCCTTTAGCGTAGAATTTGCAAATGTGCTCCGGTTTTGCGTTTTTCAAGGTATTTATATCTGTGTCTGTCTTGTCTACCTCTTTATTGGAGCCATCTCCGCTTTTCGTCCCAATTCCTTCATTTATGCACTCTGTCTCACTGTTGCTCACATCGTTTATATTACCTGACTCTGCAATATTGCTGCTATTATGTACTACAATACCCTCTTCCTCCACATTACTGCTGCGGTTCTCTAAACTATCTGTTCCTGGGTTTTGGTCGTTAACCAATGTTGTCTTATCCCAGTCTGCATATATCACTGGTAGCTTGTCTGTGAATGGTAATCTCTGTGACTCGGGAATGTTTTTCATCAGTTTAGTTATGTTCTCTAACATTAATCTGTCATCTTTGCAGACCCAGTAAATTCCTTGCCTTTTTGTGCATCCTGGAGATACTTCTGTACAGCCCAGGTGAAATCTCATGTTACAGATGCAACACGTTACGCCTACATTACGTTTTCCCAGTACTCCCGAGCACTCGCCACACCTCTCCATTTTCTGATGTATTGTTGTATTTGTGGTTTACTGTGTGGATCACTTGTTGATGTCAGTCCTTTTAACTCTTTATAAAGTTATATGTATATTATATATATTTAATATTTATAATACTATATGTATACTGTAGATTTGTAATATTATGTATGTTATTGAGGAGAGCACGAGGGAGAGGCAGAAGGGAGAGGTCAGAGAGAACAGCACTGAGGGTAAATAGGTTCCAGTCCGCTTGAGCAAACCGCCACCTAGAGAAAGAGAGGGGAGGGCGATGAGAGAAAAAGGACACAAGGATGGGGAAATGATCACTGCCATGGAGGTCATCAAGAACCTGCCACGTGAAATCTAAGTAAAGAGAGGAAGAGCAGAGAGAAAGATCAAGACAGGAATGGGTGCGAGTCCGAGAGTCCAAATGAGTGGGCTCACCAGAATTCAGAAGAGACAGGGCAGAAGAGAGGAGAAACGGCTCAAGAAGGCGACCCCGGGTATTCGTCAGAACGTCACCCCAAAGAGAATGACGACAATTGAAGTCACCCAGCAGGAGCACAGGCTCCGGCAAGGAGTCCAAGAGGTGTTTCAAATCCGGAAGAGAAAGCAGGACACTCGGGGGGAGATAAATGGAACAAACTGTGTACCATTTCCCCACAAAGATACGAACAGCAGAACAATGGAGAGGCAAAGGAAAAAGTAAAGGAGCAAAGGGAACATCAGTGCGAATCAAGAGAGCAGAAGAATTAGGAGCCCCAGTAATGGCTTGGGGGGGAGAGAAATGAATAGCCAGGAAAACGACCAGGACGAGCACCAAGCATCGGCTCCTGGAGACAGACACAAAGGGGCGAAAACCGTGAAATCAGAAGTTGGAGTTCGAGGAATTTGGCGTAATAACCTCGAACGTTCCATTGAAGAAGAGACATCGACGAGAAGAGAAAGGACAACAACAGAGAACAAGGAAGAAACAAAGGCGAAAGAGCAACACAGCACATTAAAGAATATCAAGGTCGGGATCAGGGTCAGCAAAGTCAGGGTTAGGGGGCATGGGTAAACTGAGCAAAGACGGAGGGAAAGAAGCGGGAGAACAGACCAGGGGTGGGCGGTCGGGGTCCGGAGGAGGAGGAGGAGGAGGAGGAGGAGGAGGAGACAACGGAGAGGAGCAGTCAAGGACAGCAGCAGAAAGAGGAGGAGTAGAAAGAAGGGAGTGCACCGCAGCAAGGGCAGCAACCGAAAGGGAAGCAGGGGCCAAAGAAACCTCCATAGCAGGAACAGGGGGCGCAACCACTGAAATGGGAGGGGAAGGAGCAACAGAGCCAGAAGGAGGGGCTGAGGAAGAAAGCGAAGCCTTGTTACCCGCCGGGGAGGAGGAAAGAGAGGAGCCAGGCTTACGCTTCTGACTTAAAGAGACCGGTGTCCCAGCAACTACGTACCGGGCAACGGATTTCAGTGTCTCAACAGGAGAAGCCGAACGAAAGCACACACGACGACCGTTAGGAGAGCGATAGACATCCGCCTGCACCGACAAGCGGCGGGGAGAGTCAATAGGTGGAGGAGAAGGATGGGAAGGAGGATTGGAGGGAGATGAGGAAGAAGACACAGGAGACACGACAGACCGGGTAGAAAGAAGGGGAACTCCAGACAGAGGACCAGGAGGGGGACCCGTCGGGACAGGACGCAAAGGAACAGAGGAGGGGGCAGTGGGCATATCAGGGTCCAAGGACTGGAAACGGTTGTGAGTCTGAGGAAGGCGGGAAGGACGAGGAGAAGAAGAGCGCAACACACGAGCATAAGAGATATTAGCATGAGGCGGGAGCCGGCGAAACTGGCGCCTCGCCTCAGGAAAAGATAAACGCTCCCGGTGCTTCAATTTGAGGACGGCTGCCTCAAGCTTGTAATGGACACACGCACAGAAGGTAGGATGGGCCTCACCGCAGTTGAGGCAGCGAGCCTGGGGAGAAGTGCATTCCGACTTAGAGTGACCTTCGCCACCACACAAAGGACAGAGAGAGACAGTCCCAGAGCAGCGGAGGGCACCATGCCCAAACCTCCAGCACTTGTTACAGAGCCGAGGAGAAGGAATGTACTCCTGGACAGAGCACCTGGCACCAGCAAGAATGACAGAGGGTGGAAGGGTCCTACCATCAAAGGTAATCTTCACAACCCGAAGGGGTTGACAGCGACTACCACGAGGGGGACGAGTAAACGTGTCCACCTGGAGAATAGAATGGCCCTGGGCAGCAAGTATATGTCGAATATCGTCGTGGCAGTCTCGCAGATCCCGAACACCAGTCGCAACATGGGGCGGGAGCAGAATTGTTGGAAATTTCCAACACTTATCATCTACTGTTGTATTATAATAAATTATCATCACCTTACTAATTGCAGTAGTTCTTAACACCACTAACAGTAGTGTTAATATAATTTAATCTGAGCATATTGCTGATAATATGACTCCTGATCATGTAAAATCGAGAGTTATTAATTGAAATTATTTAGTAACAGTTTTTATTCTGTTACGATCGAATTCTCTGGAGAAGTATAAATATCATCTCCATTTCTCGCTAGAGATCATTTATCGAGAATATTATAATTATTAAATCCCTATAATTGCAACCCAGTTCATATTATTGCATTTCATCCATAATTGCGCGGAAAAGAATAATACGTGTTTAATAATTTCCGTGGTGAATGCGAGAGCGGGGAGGGAGAAGGCGGCGACGCCATTACTCAAGAAAGGCTTGGTCACGAGGCAGCGTTGATGAGACACATGGTGGCGTCTGGGAATTCTTATAGACAAGAATTACGTTGATACCCAGTTAACAAGTGCCAATTACTTATCCATGCGTTCTCTAGTGCCTCATCAGTTAATAACGCATCACAATTGGAGCCAGGACTCATAATTAAGTGTGCACAGCAGTGAACATTGGAGGCCGGCTGACGCGATTTCGGCAGACTTCAGTATTCCATACGCTCAGCTAAGTATATAATTCAGGGCAATGCATCACTCGAGATTGTATATTTATGAGTAGTCTGTCGTTAGGAGGAGAGATTAACAAAAACACAAAGTGAGTAGATTTTCGTGAAATCATTCAGTTTCATGAATATCTGAATATAATTTGTAGCCTAGTCCATCGCTACTTAAATTTCTTGTAATACAGCGTGTATATGAGGTGCCAGCAACATTCTCATCAGTCGTGTTATTTACCTCGAGTTCTTTCTCTATGGGGATTCCGTGACCACGAGGACGAATGATGAACTGGCGTTAGAAATCGTCTTACAACTAAGACACATTTTTTCGTACAAATTTATTCAACTTGATTATTGATTTTATATAATTCATATAGCATTTTCCATTGAATGATTATTACCAGATTTGGTAATTAATATTTATGCTCTAACTGTGCTCAGTATTTATGCTCAGTGATTAATGATCATGATTAGATTTATCATATATTTGAATATATTGTAGTTAGATTTACCATGTTAATAACCCAACAATGAACTAGTGACGAACCACACTGGTTCCTAGATATATATGAACTTCTAGAAATATCCCCCCAATGTTGATATTTGAGGCTTTGGCTTTAATTAATAATACAGTCTTCATTAATTTCAAGTGATTATTCATTAAATGAGTTTCCATAGACACTGGTTCTCTAGTGTCATTCAAATGATCACTTTTATTTGTTTTCCCTCTTTTCTCAAAAGAGGGTGGTCCTTCGATTATTTCAATACAAAATTAAATAATTTAATTTCTGAGTTCAAGCCCCAGATACCCAACATTTTGGTCCTTTTCGAACCGGATAGATACCAATTAATATTTAACTATTCGGTTCTCAAGCACCAAAACAACATTTTGGTCCTTTTCGAACCGGATAATTACCAATCAATATTAAACCATTTCAGTTCTCAGACCAAAACAACATTTTGGTCTTATCGAACTGGAAACATACCAATTACCATTAAACTATATCCGTTCTCAGAAACCAAAACAACATTTTGGTCTCTTAGAACTGGATACAATCCAAGAAATTCTTACAACTAGTCCTGTACTAATGAGTAGTACATACATTATACATTTTTGTGCTGACCCTACCAAGGGTGGGATTCAACATTACAGTAACTCTGATTAGAGTGTACCCATATTAATTATTTGTGTATTCATTATTTTTGTGTGTGGTTTTGAGTGTTGCTGTATGATCACCATTACATCTAATGGTGATAAAGATGAGCTAGCCGGACGAAAGTTAATGGTGACATGCAGACACCACTCAAAATCTTTAGCTACATACTGTTAGGTAGGGACATTTAACCTCAAAGTGAGGTAGAGTTTAATTTAGCCAGAATTCAGGCTATACTCAATATTAATTATCAACTAATGAACAAGTATCCCAGCTTCATTAGTAATATTCAATCAAGTCCTATGAAATTTGGACTTAAAGCTAACATGGCTACTCCTGAGCAATTAAGGAGAACCTATATTGGCCTCAAAGGCCATTTAACTAGACTAATTAATAAGTCTGATGGCTTGTCCAAGGCAACTCCCATTGATTACTATCTACTAGAATCATCAGTGAGAGTAGCTAATCTTAAGTTTGATCAAGTTAAATCTGCAAGTCAGTCTTATCTTAACTCACTGAATGCTACTGAAACTGATCTAGAGGAATTAGATCAAATTGTAGCAAATATTTCCCAGTACGAAGATGAGACTCAAGATAAATTTGATGTACTATCCAGTATAGTAAACCATCAATCCAATACAAATTCTACTATGTCTCAATCCAGTAATCAATTACCTGAGGTTCGTCTACCTACTTTAGACTTACCTACATTTGCAGGGCTGGATGAAGAAAATTGGGACACATTTTGGACTTCATTTGAAGTTCATATCCATAACAGGTCTTATCTTGACCCAGTTTCTAAATTTTCATACCTGATTAGTCTTCTCAAAGGGGAAGCTAAAAAGGTCATAAATAACCTAGCTCTCACTGAGAGTAATTATGTGGAAGCTATAAAACTGCTGAAGTTGAATTATTGCAACAAGGAGTTAAGTATAGCTAACCTTTATTACCAATTGCTAGATCTGAATGCACCAAGTAACAGACCAGACTCACTTCAAGGCTTCAGACTAGAAGCAGAGTCTCTAGTGAAGGCCTTAGGTACTAAAGTTGATGTGCCAGCCTCAGAATGGTCAATCAAGTTACTTTTGCAGAGGAAATTGCCTCAAAATATCTTAGCAGAAATCTGCTCACATTATAAAACCGAGTTTCTCACTCTCGAGCAAATATTCGAGGGGCTGAGAATAACAGTTAACAGGTTGAAGACTCATGATAAGATTAAACCTGAGTCTAAATCACCTAACATTGACAACTCAGTCAAACCCAAATTGACTTTGAATAAATCCAATATATCTAAGCCTAAGACTACTCCATCCACTAGAAAAGGGAGTGGTAGTGTAGGTATTTATTCTGTATCTCCCTCTGACACTGCAACTGATGTGTCTACTAAAAGGACAAATTCAATCAGAGAGAGAAGGTGTCTGTTCTGTGATCAAGAACATCTCACCTACAAATGTACTGTTTATCCTAACTTTAATACCAGGATTAAACAACTCCAAGAATTACACAGATGCACCAAGTGCATGGGTTCTCATGACCCAGTAAATGTGTTGTGCAGCTACGGTTATGCAGTAGATGCCACAAAGGTGTACATCATTATGCCTTATGTAGAAAAATTTCTACCCAATCTGTGACACCTGGGAGAATTCTATGAATTCTACCACAGTACAATATTGCAAGGTACATCAAGAAATAAGTGTACTTGCTACTGAGTCAGGCAATAATACCACTCTGCCTACAGCTCAACTCAAACTAATAGACAGGAAATCTAGAGTTAACACTAGAGGTCTCTTTGATCAGGGATCACAGAAAACCTTCATCACGCAACAATTAGTTGAGCAGTTAAAATTAAAACCTGCCAAAAGTGTGAGACTGAATATTTCTGGGTTCTTGACTAATAGTGGACCTCGTGAATACCAAGTAGTCAAGGTATTAGTGAGACTTGGATCTTCTACTAGTCCAATACAAGCGGTAGTAGTAGATAAACTTCCTTCAGACCTGCAGGTCACAGGACTAGCTCGCACTGCGAGGTATCTTAAACGAAACCGCATGAGGCTAGCAGATCACAAAATAAATTCTGACTGCCTCACAGATGTTGGTATACTTATAGGCGCTGACCATTATTATAAATTTATAACTGGATGCACCAGACAACACGGAATGAATTTGTTGTCATCTGCTGGAGGCAAGTTGCTTACTGGACCGGTGCTTTTCCAACAAAAAACAGCGTCAACCAACAAACAAGCTAACAATGCAATAGTGGCGTGACTAGGCTTGGAACAGTCACCCCTACATTTCAGAGAAATATCTGAAGATAATGAGTCTGATCCACCTGTACATCGTCTGTGGGATTTAGACACTTTAGGTATTGTCCCTGAACAACCAAGTCCTGATGATATGTGGACTTACCAGCAATATCTGGATACAGTTGTCTATAAAGACAAACAATACTGGGTGAGATTGCCATGGAAGTTGAATCATCCACAACTTCCAGTTAATTATTTCATGGCAGCCTCTCAATTACAGTCACAATTAATACGGCTGAAGAAACAGCCAGATAAATTAAATATGTACCATCAATTAATTCAGCAACAGCTCAACAGTAAATTTATTGAAGTTGTTGATAATGATGACCGAAAAACAGGTCACTATTTACCCCATCACGCTGTGTTGAAAGATTCATTGACAACACCAATACGTATTGTTTTCAACTGTAGTGCCAAAGTGAAGGCAAACAGCGTGTCTTTGAATGAATGTCTCCAAACGGGACCTAGCCTAACACAAAGGCTACATGATGTACTGTTACGATTCCGTACTGGTATTTTGCTTATACAGCTGATATCAGTA
>WNGS01008563.1:94875-114962 GCA_020271785.1 Procambarus virginalis
ATATAAAGCACATCGCAGCAGACGTTGTTTATTGAATTGGGCTTGATGTAGGAAGCGTAGAGGATTGTGGTCCGAGTAGATGGTGTGGACCGAGCCCCTTGCAGGTATGGTGCAAAGTGTTGCAAGTTCAGGACGATGGAGAGGAGTTCCTTCTCTATAGTGCTGTAGTTTTTCTGGTGAGGCTTCAACTTGTAGCTGTAGCTGACAGGTAGAACTCCTCGCCTCGTTGCTGCATTAGACACCCCCGATGCCGGTACCACTGGCGTCGACATGGAGGATGAAAGGCTTCGTGGTATCTGGCGAGGCGAGAATAGGATTAGAACAGAGCAGAGGAATTGAGTTGTTCGAAAGCAACGGTTTGCTGCATGGTCCAATTATACCGTTGCTTGGGACTGGTTAAGGTGATTAAGGGTGTTGCTACCGTACTAAAGTTCCTCACAAACCTACGGTAATAAGAGGCAAGACCAAGGAAGCGCAGGAGCTGCTTCCTGGTAGTAGGCTGTGGATACTCTTTGATAGGCTTGAGTGTGGATATTTAACGGAGCCAGGCTGCCACTCCCTATTACATGACCCAGATAACGCACTTTACCTTTGGCAAAGGTGGACTTGCCCAGGTTGATGGTGAGGCGGCTGTCAGGAGCTTGGCGAAACAATCGTTGCAGCTGGAGCAGATGTTCGCTCCAGGTGTTGGATGCTACAACGATATCATCCAAATAGGCGTAGGTGTTATCCAAGCCCGGATGACGCGGTTGACAGCTCTCTGAAAGGTGGCCGGGGCATTGCACAGTCCAAAGGGAAGGCGTTCATATCTGAAAAGTCCGAATGGGGTAATGAAGGCAGATATTCTTTGGCTCGCTCCGTTAAGCACACCTGATAATACCCCTTGAGCAAGTCCACCTGGGACAGGTAGCGGCATTACCAATGGTGTCGAGGATGTCATCAATCCTGGGTAATGGGTACGCATCTTTGATTGTCACACTGTTTAACTTTCGATAATCAGTACACAGCCGGATCTTACCTTGGGGTTTTGGTACCAAGATACATGGTGAGGCCCAGGGGGACTCACAAGGGGTAGCCAGTCCATGGTCTAGGAGGTACTGTACCTCAGCACGCATGACTTCCTTCTTGCTAGGGCTGATTCGGTAGAATGGTTGGCGAATCGGCTGGGTGTCAGGTAGCAGTTGGATGTCGTGCCGAGTCACAGTACACTCTTGTGGATCATCTCGAAACAACTCCTGATGTTCTTTGATGTTTGATGAGTGAAGCACTATTATCGTCCTGAAAGTAATTATGGATATCAGTAAGGATTCCGAGTTGGAAAGCGCTGCCTGAGTGTCAGTGCTTTCGGGAGGAGAAGCAGGGAAGGTCTCACTGTGGCTGTATGGACCTGTAAAGGTGGAGTAGTTGATTAGCACAGTGGGAGGAGTACCATGATATAGCTTCAGCAGGTTGACGTGGCACAACTGGGTCTTCCGCCGCCTATCGGGGGTCTCGAGACGTAGTGTGATTATTTCTGCACTCCTTGACACGGTAGGGTTCTGAAAACCTGTTTTGTAAAGGAGAACCTGGGATAGGGAAATAAGCTAGAACGAAGTCTCCCTGTTTAAATTCCTTACTTGGCTGTGCTGGTCGTAATGAGTCTTCATCCTCTCTTGGGCTTTCAGTAGGTTGTTTTGGCAAAGGAATGCACCCTCTCGAGAATGTGTTGGAGGTTTTGAAGAAACTGGGGCACATTCTGATGCTCACTGACGGTGGCATCACGTAGAGAGTCCTTGAAAGCCTTGAGAGGAGTACGGCACTTACGTCCGTAGAGCATCTCATAAGGAGATACTCCTAGTGACTCATTAGGAAGACTTCTGAAAATACATGATGAGATCAAGTTGCTTATCCCAATCCTTGAGGTCTCATTACAAAACTTTTTAGGAGTGCTTTGATAGTCTGATGACTACGCTCAAGAGAACCCTGTGAAGCAGGATGATAGGGGCTGGACAGTACCTGTTTGATGTTGAACTCCTCCAGTGTCCGTTTGAAGAGATCACTGGTGAAGTTGGTGCCACAGTCACTCTGAATCTCCCTTGGAAATCCATACTGGGTGAAGATCTTCAGCAAATTTTTCACCACTGTAGCAGCCGTAATGTTCTTTACTGGAACTGCTATGGGGAATCTGGTGGTAGGACACAGGATGGTTAAGATATAGGCGTTGCCGGAACTGGTCCGAGGTAAAGGACCAACACAGTCAATAATAAGTCTGTGGAAAGGTTCCGCAGGCACCTGGATGGGTGTCAGTGGTGCTCTGGGGATAGAAACATTCGGTTTACCTGCCATCTGACACACGTGACACAGTTTGACATGTTGTTTGACATCATTAACCATACCTGGCCAGTAGTAGTCTTGTCGAATCCCATGGTAGGTCTTGTTAAAACCGTAGTGTGATAGTGCTCCGTGGGCCAGGTGTAGAATAGTGGGCCGCAGGCTGGTAGGAATCACTAGTTGTTCAATGTTGGCCCAATCGTCCTCCTCCTTCAGTTTACTGGGTCTGTATCTGCGATAGAGCAACTCGTTCTCTAGGAAGAACCCAGGAATACTGTCGGATTGAGTCTCAGCCTGAAAGAATAATGGTGTCAAGGTAAGATCTTCCCTCTGTAACTTACGGAACTCCAAAGCGTTGAGATTTGGGAGTAGTTTCAAAGGGTCTTTAGGGACAGCGGTAGTAGTCAGCTGGTTGCGGTCGTGCAGCTTGAGCACGGGTGGTCACCAAAACAGGAGGAGAAACTTCATCACTTCTTGAACCTTTGCTGGAACATGCTCAAAAATCGGATTATCCATAACAGAGGTACACACCTGGGGTTTGTCCTTGACGATCAGGTTGGTCGGTTGCAGGTCTTCTGCCAAGTCGTTGCCCAGGAGAAGTTGGACTCCAGGCATGGGAAAAGGCTTTTCCCTGACGGCGACTTGGACTTCACCGGTCACAAAGGGATAATCCAAGTGGACAATGGCGAGAGGATAAGGAGTAGTAGCAGTGAGGTCCGTGATGAAGACAGTCTCTCCTGTGTAGGCGACATTGGGCACAGCTGATTTCAATAGTATCGATTGAAGAGCCGCTGTGTCCCTCAAGATCTTAAGTTTAAAACGTCCCTCAGAATCTGAACCGTTGGTAGTGATAGTTCCAGGATACAGATGCTTGCTGAAGAGAGAAAGATCATTAACATGAACACCAACATTCATTACAGGCTTACCGGACTTAGGAGGCGTCTGTTTGGGTTTGGTGGATTCAGTGTTACCTTTATATGGAGACTTACCACATTTTTCTATGGTATGTCCATAGAGTCTACAATACTTACAGTACAGTTGCGAGGTACCTTGATCTGGGCTCACTTTCTCGTAACTGTACGAAGACTTCTTACTGGTAGGTGGTTCTGGTGTCAGCCGCTGGATGAGGCTGTAAGTGTCAGCCGACTTCGCGCATTTCACTAGGTCTGTCTCATCCTTATCTGCTAAATATAGACGGACAGGAGGAGGTACACGCCTCAAGAATTCTTCAACTAGTATGAGGTTGACGAGTTCTAGAAAAGTAGAGACATGTGGTGCCTCCAGCCATTTCATAAAATATCTCCGTTTGGTGTTTGCAAATTCTAAAAAGGTGGTGGTACTTGCCTTCATGTAATCACGGAATTTCCGTCGGTAGCTTTCGGTGGAGAGAAGGTAGGCGTCCAACACCGCTTGCTTCAGGGTCTGGTAGTCATTCTCAGACGCCAAAGTACTGAGTGTGACTGCTGCTCTACCTGTAAGATGTACTCGGAGAAGGGTAGCCCCTTGGTCGACAGGCCAGCTGAGCTGATTGGCAAGGGTCTCAAAGGTTGTAAAAAAGACATCTACCTCTGACTCGACGAACGGTGGCATTAACTTACTTGCATGGGAGACATTGAAACTTGGAGGAAGACTGGCTATAGCTTGCTGGCGTTGACTTTCCAACGTGATTTCTTTTTGACGACATTCTAGAGCCAGAATCCGCTTGCTGTTTATCATGTTCGCGTTGCATCTCCAGGTGACGTTGTTTTGCTTCAAGCTGTGCTCGCTCACGCTCTTTGAATAGGGCCAATTCTCTATCACTTTTTTCTTTCCTCAGGGCGGCCTCTCGCTCTTTGAAGTGGAGAGCTTCCTTGGCCAAAGCCGCCTCTTCGTTCTTGAGCTGGAGCTCTCTTTCTTGCTCTTCCTTCTTGATGGCAGCTGCTTCCTTTTGTTGTTCCCTCTCGATCTTAGCAAGTTCAAGTTTGAGTTTCATTGTCGTCAGATCATGCTTATCTGAAATAGTGTAAAGTTCGTGAGTGTCAGAGTCTATTACCTCTTCATCCAAAAAGTGATCCAAGAGCATGTTATGTACTTCATGCTTGTTGGCTCCAAGGGGAACATCTAGGCTATACTCATGTGCAAGAGTTATCAATTCGGTCCTCTTGGCATGACGTAAGTTTTCTATTTCACCTGCTGGATTTGAACGGAAAGCTTGGATAGGAAACATGGTGAAATTAGCAAATAAATGTGACACGAATATACTGTGGTGATATGATGAATGTCAGAAACAGGAAAACGTGGCAACTGGTACCTATCCTGTGGAGTTGTTAACAATTAAAGTTAATTAAAGATGGTAAATGATTAAGGTCGCAGGAAATCTTGTACCCGGTACTCACTGTAGGAGAATAAGGGCAAGAAAATCCTACTAATTAGTTGAAACTGAGTTTCTAAAACAAATGAAACATTTAATGGTTCCAAAATTAAATTAGGTAGTCCAAGAATGTAGGCATACCTTGCCGAGTCACTATAGAACATAAGCAAGTTTTTCCCACTGAAATGAAATATGATACTTACAGAATTAGCGAACTTTGTGCTCTGAAAAAAGAAAGCTAATTCCCTACTTAAGTAAATATCATCATTCTGACCGACGAGTAGGGGTGCGAGTGTCAACTGGTGACGAGAACTCTTGGCGAGGTCCCAACCCGTCAATAAAAGCCCGAGCGAGAGGAACTATGGCCCTCTTTGTCCTCCTAGAGTCGGATTGCAGAAATTAGGTGCTATTGACCCGGAGACAGACCACAGTACCCGGGTACCTATATGATGATCTGCTGAAAATATATCCTAGGGACAAAAGGTGGTAAACACGGGTAATAACACGGAGGGAGAGACGACCAATTAAGAGTATGACTGAGGCCTCCAGTCACCACATAATCCAAAGTTGTCTCACACTCACCATATGCTACTCCCGGAATGCACAATACACACAGCACCATATGAATAAGAAAATTGATTAGTAAAAATAGCAAGGGAATTAAAGCCAAGTACACTTACCACAAATTACTAATACCTGAGTGAAACTCCTAGGACAGGCCCCCAAGTATATGTGACGGTAAAGTAGTGGAGTATGGTGTTCGGCAGTTCTCCAATGGCAGGTGTCAATGCCAGGCCACATACACAAAAAAAAAGAATGACTGCTTGCCTGACAGTCTGTGGTAAGGTAGGGGAAGACACACAAAACACAAAATAGGAACGATGAAATTTAATTACTCTAGAAAACAAAGTTAAATAAAGACAATTCCTTGGTATTGAAATAGTGCAAAAAATAACAAGTGAAATTAACATATAACAAAAATGATCAAGAGACTGGTTACGTTAACAGGAATGCAAAGAATTAATAAATGGTGCTGGGAATATTAGCGCAAGCTAAGAACCTCTACTTGATACACGGGGTATATCAGTTAGTTGTTCTCAGCGTCGAGCACAAGAATATTCTGAGGAAGGTCTCTTGGTATGACCTAGACGTTGACTTGGGTAGATGGCGTGCGTGGTGCGAAGCAGAAGTGGTGTGATCTTGACCAACCAATCAGAATGCAGACAGGCCAACACTAGTCGTTAGCTCGTTGAAGTGTCGCGCTGAGCCAGTGAGAAGAAGTGTGGGGGGTGCAGGAGTGGGGGGTATGCAGGTGTGTGTGGCCGCCTTGACAAACGTTTTGCTACTGCTGCATATATCTTGAATGTAGCAATGAACGTGACGATGAAGGGAAGAGCAGGCTCAATCTCTCTTGAAAGAGATTATCGTCACAATATACAAAGGCATAAAGAAATGTTTATGTTGGAATCATCCGCTGGCGGCAGCATTTCTCGATGACACATCTCTGGCAACACGGTCAAATGACTGGATCCACTTCTCCCGCACTGGCACACATCTCGCGCGTCTGGCAGCACGATCAGCTGACGACTCTAGCTGTCAGAACGTCATGACTTTCCCACGCCTCTAGCAAGGCGATCAGCTGTACGTTTCAGAGTACGTTGGTGGCTCCTTGCACACCAACTACCCTTCCAGGATCACTAACATCACTACGTTAATGCTCACCCACATCAACTCATGCCTAAATGAGTTTTTGGCTCCTAGCCTAACGTCCTGTCACTTAGACAATAAAATGAGAAGAAATGTTCACAACATATAAAATACTCTAACTCGCCTAGCTCAAAAAGGGGTAAGGGAGGGACAATTATCTACCATGTATCACTCCAAGCATGAAGCTGACTCGTCTTCTGTTGAAGGATGTTGAGGTTCCTGGTTCTGGCTTCTGGTCTCCTGATGAACAGTTCCCACACACACAGGTTCCTCCGTCGCCTTCGTGGTAACGCGTCCTCGCTGTGCTCACATCCAACAGGTACTGCCTTCCTCCTCCTATTCTCTGGCGTACTGGAGACAGGTACCTCCGTCGTCATCTTCCACACTTACTGGCACTGTCAACTCTTCACAGTCCAGCACAGCTTCCCCTCGCCTTAACTGCCAGTAGATTTGGGCCCGGCCCTTAGCTTCTCGCTTGATGTTTAAGACGTGGTCCTCTAGTGGGCGTCCCAGACGTCACCAGCCCAACGTTCCTTCTGCTGCAGACTCTTGATATGGCTTTTGGCTCTTCAATCCGGTCTGTCCTTGTCTCCGGGCACTCCACGGAAGTTGGATGGCTTCCCAGACTGTCTGCAGAATCGAAGCGGAGCTTAAATCTAATGATAAGGGCTCTCTAGGTCCGGAGCTCGCTCGAGCGCGTCTTCCCTCTCTGACGGCTCGTGACGTACTGTCTTCACACCCAGGTGCCAGCCGCCCCGCGCCCCATGACGTCACACCGCCCGAGGGCTCTCGTTATTGGTCACTTCCGGCACGTGACCTCACCTGGACAATCAGGAGCTAGGAAGAGTCAGGACGTTTTGGCGGGAAGCAGGATGGCTGTCACTATCCTGTACTTCAAAAGGCGTAAGCCCCTTGCATTTTCAAACTTAGTTGGCCACTTTACAGCCAGCTTAACCACGCTCCACGCTTTCCCACACATGAAAATGTTCCCTAAACATTAGAGAACACTTAGGCTACGGAGATATGACTCTTCTAAGCTGGGAAGGAAGAAATACTGGGGTGGACACCGTCACAGTAGTCCTGTGGAAACACCGCATTTGTTATGATTTCTGAGAGTTTTGTTTCTGTGAGTCCATTTACAACTGGTTTCTCTACTTTTGCTCTTTCCCCTAAGTTCACTTACCTTATTTGTAATCCCATCTATGTTCGAGTACATTATCTTGAAACTGACTCTCTTCATTCCATCATCAGTTTCTGTTGATTCCACTGGGGTAGGGGGACAAAGGGTGTCTGGGGTGGGAGGGCTGTGGAAGGAGGATCTGTGGGATCTGGGGTGAGAGGGCGCTGGGAGGATCTGGTATGGGGAACCTAGGAGGGTCTGAGATTATGTAGCTGAGAGGGTCTGGGGTTGGGGGTCAATTAGGGCTTGGGATGGGGGAGCAGGAGGGGCCTGTGGAAAGGGGGAGGGAGGTCATTGGTTGGAGAATGAAGAGGAGTGTGGGGTAGGGGGGGCCTGCAGGTCAGGGGTTGGGGATTGGAAAGGAGCCTGGGATGGGGTGGCAGGGAGAGAGGAAGGGGGATTGAGGTGGGGGTACTATTGTGGGTTGTCTGGGGACCCTCGTGATGGTGCAAGTCAACCACACTGTTGTGGGTTGTCTGGGGACCTCCATGATGGTGCGAGTCAATCATACTGTTGTGGGTTGTCTGGATACTGTTCCTTCCGAATATGGCTGAATAATAAAAGTTCCCAGATGTGCGTGTCCTGCTATACGAGTCGTACCTCAGACGTTTCGCCTAACGTTGTAAGTTTGATTTTCGATGCCCATATAAGTCAGCAGGGATTGGAAGAGTTAGGGATAGGATATAGGCCATCATGAAGCAGCATTGGGAGATAATGGAAAGAGGAGGAAGGATAGGGTAGTGGCCCAATCACTTTGACTTTGTGAGCGATTCTGATGCTGTGACGTGAGTTGTTATGTGAAGTGATGTCCGAGGCAAGACTGTGCTCTCGCAGATGATGTCCGAGGCAAGACTGTGCTCTCACAGACGATGTACGAGGCAAGACTGTCCTCTCACAGATGATGTCCGGGGCAAGACTGTGCTCTCACAGATGATGTCTGAGGCAAGACTGTGCTCTCACAGATGATGTCCGAGGCAAGACTGTGCTCTCACAGATGATTGTGATAAGTGTGTTTGTGTAGGTCGCTGACTGGCGTTGGTTGGGCACTGTGGCTGTGGCACCAGAGGCGCTGGCTAGCGTTGGTTGGGGACTGTGGCCGAGGCGCTGGCTGGCGTTGGTTGGGCGTTGTGGCTGCTGTGCCAGAGGCGCTGACTGACTTTGGTGGGCGCTGTGACTGAGGCGCCAGAGGTGCTTGCTGGCGTTGGTTAGGCGCTGTTACTGCTGTGCCAGAGGCGCTGACTGGCCTTGGTTGGGCGCTGTTGCTGCAGTGCCAGAGGCGCTGGCTAGCCTTGGTTATGCGCTGTGATTGCAGCGCCAGTGACGCTGGCTGGCCTTGGTTTAGCGCTGTGGCTGCGGTGCCAGAGGCGCTGGCTGGCCTTGGTTTAGCGCTGTGGCTGCGGTGCCAGAGGCGCTGGCTGGCGATGCTTGGGCACTGTGGCTGCGGCACCAGAGGCGTTGGTTGGACGCTGTGGCTGTGGCACCAGAGACGTTGGTTGGGCGCTGTGGCTGTGGCACCAGAGGCGTTGGATGGGCGCTGACGCTGCTGTGGGTCTACAAATTGCTGCCCTTCATACCAGTAGTAAAAGACACCGAGGTTGCTTGCTGTGGGTTCCGGCTTATACTCAAATCTTTGTAGTTCCGTTCTTTGGAGATGTTGAAGAGATTCGGGGAACTTTTTCCATGCATTCATCTTAGCAACTGCTCCAGGCCATTGGAACTGATTAGGGTAGGCCTTGTGTGGTGGTTAAACCTCTAGATATGTACACCAGACTGACCTTTGGCATTCAGTTGCGTATGTGCAAATGAGGTAGTTGGGTTGTTTCCAAAATGGACCCCGAGGCCACTCTTCCGTCGACCTTTATATTAGACATCGTCTGTGAACGGCCGAGCTCACTAATTACTTTAATTCTTTGGCCCTCAGCCCCCCTTCCGGGTTTGGTACCATTTTGAATGCTCTTCCTGTGCCAGGAAGGGTTGTGGTCATCGTGGTTTGGGTGGTCGATAACTTCGGTGTTTGTGTAGTGCCAACCTGGGCATGGGGTGTAAGAGTCCGAATGTATTGGGTTGTGGTAGCCTGGGCTGCAGTTGCTTGTAGCTGGGGCTCTTGTGGTATGTCTTCAGGGGCTACTTGTGTCTGGGAGCCTCGGTTAGTGCCAACTTGATTGGAAGTAGTGTCTTAGGTTTGTGTTTGGGTGTCATAGGTTGTGCCAGTCTGGACTGGAGTTGTTTGGGTTTGGGAGTCTTGATTAGTGCCAGCTGGAGCTGGGGTTGGTTGGGTTTGGGTGTCTTGAGTGGTGCCAGCTGGAGATGGGGTTGGTTAAATTGGGTTTGGGTGTCTTGGGTGGTGCCATCTTGGGCCCTTGATTGTGTTTGTTGTGTTAGTGGATTTGGAGATAAGGTGATTGTTATCACCTCATCAGGAACAATAATTCATGAAGTAGTTTAATTCAATAATTCAATAATTAGAAGTAGATAATTCACAGTATGATTGACAAAATTGTTTACAGGTACTTTACAGCTTTACTTTACAGGTACAGGTACAGATAATTTTAAGTAGAGACATTACAGTAAAATTTACAAAAAAAATACAGGTACATTGTAAGAAGTTTTGACTCATAAACAAAGATTACAATAATACACAATAATAACAATGCAATATAATGAACAAGGATTGTTCAAGGTAAGGTAAGGTAAGGTAAGGTATTACTAGGTACATTAGGATAAAATTTCAGGGTTATACATTGGTTCACCGAAGCACAATTGGAGGATTATTTCAAGGAATAATGCAGTTGATATGCACTCAATATAACAACCATGACATCAGGTGATATCTAAGATTGCAATGGTAAAGTAATATGGCTTAGGTACATGAATTGGGGGATTGGGTAGCACTAGATACAGTTCCATAGACTACATCCCTTTATTTGCATAAAGTGTTTACACAGATTAAGTTTGACTCTGGGGGATATCAAAGAGATATTTATGTCTGGTGTGGTGAGCATGTATTCCATTACATCTGTCCAGGAAGAGTTTCAGAACAGGGTTTGCATTTAAGAAAAGGGTTTTTATAAATGTAACTGACACAAGAGAATGTATGGAGTGAATTTATGTTTAACATGTTTAGGGATTTAAACAGGGGAGCTGTGTGTTGTCTGAAGGCAGTTTGTTATTGTCCTGATAGTAGATTTTTACTGGGGCGATGATGGGCTCTAGGAAGTTTGCAGAGGTTCAACCCCAGGCACAGATACCACAAGATAGGGATAGATAAGTGCATAATAGAGGGAGAGGAGAGCATAGTAGGGTACATAATATCTGATCTTAGAGAGTATACCAACTGTTTTGGAAACCTTTTTATTTATGATGTTGTATGTGGGTGCCAAAGATGAGTCTCTTGTCTAAGTATAGGCCAAGGAACTTTCCATCAATTTTATTGCTAATGATGTCTATCTGAAGCTGAATTGCATTTGTTGATTTGCTTCCAAATAAGATGTAATAGGTCCTTTTTATGTTTTGTATGAGTTTGTTGGTTGACATCCACAAGTGGACTTTTTTTTAATTCATTGTTTACAACATTATTTAACATGAGAGGGTAAGAGTCAGAGTAAATGAGGGTAGTATCATCAGCAGAACAATATAGGTTTAAGCATGTTGGAGACATTAGGTAGATCATTGATGTATATAAGAAATAGGAAGGTTCCTAGGTTCCTGCCCTGTGGCACCCCTACGGTCAGTGGTAGAGTGGGAGAGGTTATATCACTGATGGTTCCATATTGGTATCTGTCACTAGGATAGGATTGGATATAGTTCAGGGCAAGGCCTTGGATTCCATAATGATGGCGTTTAAGTAAGAGGTAGTTATGGTCAACAATTTTAAAAGCCTTTCTCAGGTCAATGAAGAGTCCAATCGGAAACACCGTTTTGTCAGGGGCTGAGTAGATTAAGTCAAGCAGACTAACAATTGCATCTTTGGTACTCTTTTGAAAGCAGAAGCCAAACTGACAGGGGCTTAGTATATTGAATTTTACGAGATAGGAGTAGAGCTGTTTGTAAATAATTTTTTCAAATATTTTTGATAATATTGGTAGATTTGATATGAGTCTGTAATTATTTATGTCTGCCTTATTGCCTCCTTTATGGACTGGCTTTCTTATGAACTCTTGCTTTTTTAAGGATATCAGGGAAGGTATGACACTAGAGATGTATTGAGCAGCACAGCTATGGGTGGTGCAAATGCATAGGAGGCACTCTTGCATATCCTGGATGGTATTTCACTAATGTTCCCATCTTTGGTTTTTAGTGAGTGAATGATGGACACAACATATGTATGGCTGATCGGTGAGAGAAGAGAGTTTGGGTAGCTGCCTGAAAGATGTGGCAACATGTGTCTGAGTCTGTTGGATTTTTCGGGCAAGGTTCGCACCAATCGATGAAAAGAAGTTATTAAATTCAGTTGCTGTGTCAAGATCTGTTGCCGTTGTATAACCATCCTTAGAGATTTTTATCTGGTTATATGAATGTGGTTTAGCTCCTATGATGATAAAGATGGCTCTCCATGTGCTTTTCATGTTGCCTTTTGCTTCTTTGAATCTATTCTCGTAATAGGAAAGTTTTGCTTTTCTTATTATACTGGTAAGCACTGACGAGTACCTCTTAACTAATTCCTTTGCTACTTGGCCAAATCTTAAATTTTTCATATTCATGTTTCTTGTTGATTGCTTTGAGTATGCCATTAGTGAGCCAGGGATTATTTAACCTTTTGCCAGTTACTTGCTTGGTGAGGAGAGGATAATTAGTATTGGAAAGGCTTAGAATTTTGGAAAGGAAGAGGTTAGTTAATGAATTTATGTCCTGTGTATTATTAAAGTTATTAGTTGTTGCCTGCCAACACACTGTTAATAATCTGGACGAATAAGACATGGGCACCCTGTGTAGCTCTTACTGCAATTGCAATGAGAACTTGAATGTGAATTGTTGGGTCGTGGATGGGTTGGATGTTCACCTGTGTCAGGGTTTGGGTGCGAGAGGTAGCTGAAGTGGACCATGCATTGGACTGTTTGTTGTTGGGAAACATTGGATTGTCTTGTGTGATTTAGGTTGCTACCTTGACCAGGCAAGTTTTAGCAATGTTGAAGATCGCATGTTAGGTGCAGCTTGAGGCTGGTTGTTTTCTGAGTCGTGATTGTCCTTGTTAAGCAGTTTCTGTATTTCTTCCTTTCGTTTGGGGCAGATTGGAGACACTGCAATATGTCCTCCTCACATAAGGTGCATTTTCAGTTACGTGGTTGGTCACGATCCATGTATTTGAGTTTCCCTGGACAGATACAACATATGCTGGGAACTGCAGGGCACTTGTTGACGACCTGGTCAAGCTGGAAACATTGGAAGCATTGCTTAATTTAAACGAGTCGTTATCTTGTGATTTGATCGGTTGCCGACTTGAACCCCCCCCCCCCAGCATATAAAACCCTTGTCAAACACCAAACTTGCTTGGTCTGTTATTATGAATGTTAGCTTTAACGTGGGGCGTGAGTTGCCGACTTTAGTAATTCTTTGAATTTTAAGTGCCTGGATTTTGGGTTTGCTTCTATAACTTATTCGAGACTGTCAGCATCATCATGACAGAAGATCATGCATTGTAATCGTTGCAAAAAATACAGTCCGTTCAGCTTGAAAATTTTCTGTTGGAATCCGAATAACATGATCTAGTAGAGCAGCTTTGAGGCTGGGTCTATGAACTGATGTACTTCACCAATCTATGAAAGCAGGAATATTGATCCTTTACTAATGGGAAATATGTCAATAGGTGAAACTTCAGCATGTCGTGCCACAGCTTCAGAAGTATCATGGTCAGTAGGTCAATGGAGATCATCAAACCTTATTCTAACAACCATGTTGGCATCATTGTTGTTGGAGCTGAATTATGGCTGGTGACTAGTCAATGAATTGTGCAAAGTGAATTATTAGTAGTCAGAAATTTCCCTATTAGCATCAAGTGCTGCTATCCCTAACACAGCCTAACAATGCTACAATAGTAAACAGTTAGCCAGAATGGTAGTGTGGCCAGATTTACTATACAGGCCAAGGCACTTGCGCAGAGTCCCTTACATTAAGTGGCAAAAGGGCAAGAGCAGAGTAAAATTGTGGAAAGACAGCAGTTAGTGCACAGGTTAATTCAACAATAGCGATATTGACTGCTGAGATGAATATTGGGGAATGGGTAAACTGATGAATAAGGAATAGGTTGGGCCGAGGATGGAGGAAGAACTACTACGTGAACCACCGTCCCCGTGGTGTAGTGTTTAAGATACTCTCCTGGCGTTTTGCGAGCACTTTGTCCTGGGTTCGAATCTTGGCCGAGGAGGATTTGCTGGGTGCAAATCCTTAATTGAACCCTTTGTTTAACTCAACAGTAAAATAGGTACCTGGTGGCCAGATTCACGAGGCAGTTACGTACGTATTCAGGTAGGCATTTAAGTATGAAAATCTTCATAAATACACACCGTCGTGCTAAGGTCGCTCTCGACCACTCGTAACTTTACATAAACTGGATATAACAATTTTTTTCTCTACTACACAACACAGAGGATCAATTTTATTATAAACGAACATTTTAGCTGGCCAGTCTCATCAAGGAGTAGCCCTTTGTGTTAGCTATGTATGCACTCCCTGCTTGAAACCTGTAGTAAATATGTTTTGAATGATATTAAAATTAGTTTTATAATAGCAAGATAGTATACCAGTAGTTATTAAGTAAATAAACACTGGTGAACATGAGATATGAGAGAAGGTGATGATCCCAGGTTGGTGGGAGCATTTACTATCACCAAATGCCCCTGTTCACCTAGCAATAAGTTTAGCTAGGGGTGTACCTTAGCTATAAATACCCCTTTTTAATTTAATTTGTTTGGTTTTATTTTGAAATTAAATCTGGGTGAGACATAAAAGAAAAATATGCTGCA
Source organism: Procambarus virginalis (assembly GCA_020271785.1). Classification (NCBI taxonomy): domain Eukaryota; kingdom Metazoa; phylum Arthropoda; class Malacostraca; order Decapoda; family Cambaridae; genus Procambarus; species Procambarus virginalis. Next base: position 109,382 of record WNGS01008563.1, read on the forward strand.
CGTACCTAACAAATGATGTTAGGTACGGGTAAAAAAATAAAAACTTTTTTCATTGAATACTGTCAAGGTTCTCATCCCTTCCTACCTTGTATAGCTAGGGCCGCTCCCACGGGTCTTCACCCGTCCGTACCTAGCGCCACTGCTCGCCCCAGGGCTCCCCAGTATACCAAGGGCTGGCCTTATGCCCCTAGTGAGTGGAGAGATTCAAGCCCTTCTGTCTCACAGCTGAACTTGCCCATCTTGACACTGAGATACTCTCTCTATCTCTATCTAGTCTGTTCAAGGTCGCCAGCTGGGTGTTTATACTCGTGTCCCAGTAACACGTCAGTGGTCTCATTAGTTATCTTACATTAAGGATGCAATCTCATGTGCAGTGCAAGGTGACATAAATGGTTTCACTCAAAACAGCCCTAGAGAATGGAGGCTCACTCAGACATATTTTTATGATTAAAAGTTTACTGAAGAAAATATATACACTTGTATAAAGAGATAATACAGCTGGAATTGTCCGATGGCAGCAATACTCCTCTCGTCGCGTCTCTGGCATCACGGTCAGCTGACTGGGTCCACTTGTCAGTCGGCGGCACACACCTCTCGCCTCAGGCAACACGATCAGCTAGCTGCGTCCAACTGTCAAACCGACAGGGACACACCTCGTGCCTCTGGCAACACGATCAGCTGATTGGGTCCAACTGTCAGACGGCGAGCACACACCTCGCACCTCTGGCAACGCGATCATCTGGACGATTTAATGTTCGTTTCAGGCTTCTTGAAAACCAGCCACTACTTCCAGATACACTAACGTCACCGCATCTACATATTTATGTCCCACCACCAACTCATGCCTACATGAGCTCCTTGGCTCCTAGCCTAACACTGTCACATAGACAATAAATGGTAACAAGAAATGTTCACGATATACAGAATATCCTAGCTCGCCTAGATCAAAGGGGTAAAGGGAGGGACAATTTTCTACCTTACTTCATTCCATTATGAAGTAGACTCGTCCTCTGGTGAGGGATGTTGAGGTTCCTGGTCCTGGCGTCTGGTCTTCCGTTGATCAGTTCTCACACACACAAGATCTTCAGTCGTCCTTGTAGTAGCACGTCTTTGCCATCCTCACACCCGGCAGGAATGGTCCTCCTCCTCCTCTTCTTCAGGGTACTGGAGTCAGGTACCTGCACCGTCGTCCTCTTCCTCCTCTCACTGGCACTGTAGACCTAACTTGCAGTCCAGTACAGCTTCCCCTTGCCTCACGTCCAGTAGATTCGGCCCGGCTGTTGCTACTCGCCTGATACGTAGAACGTGGTCTGCTGGGCATCCCAGACGTCTCCAGCCCAACGATCATCCCTGCTGCAGACTCTTTATAATAGAGCTCTTGACTCTCAAGCCCGGCCAATACTTGCTTCTTGGCACTCCACGGGATGTCTGCAGTATCAAGATGCTTCCACAGAATCAACAAGATGCTGATGGAGGGAGAAATCGTCAAGAGGCGCAGAATCAAGAGGGAGGAGATCAAAGTATTTGGCCCATGAAGCGGGACCAAACAAGGCCTGATATGCATCAGTACGGGAAGGAATCGAGCGAGTGCGGCCGTGGCGCGGACGGCGTTGAGAACCCCCAGAGAGAGACGGATCAAAAGGCGCAGTAGTCACAACGAGAGACTTAGCCGCACCAGGGGACGAAGTGGTCACCACTGGGGGCTTGAGGCTCGACCCAACCACAGAGGAGGGAGGGGAGCTGGGGAAAATAGTCAGGATGGTCAAAGGAGGAGCAAGGTCGGGGCCCAATGCAGCGGGGGCTATAGAGCCCGGTCTTCCAATACAGGCCAACTCGGGGGCATGGTCGCCAACCCCACGAGCCTGAGAGGATACAACAGAGACATTCATCGACATATAGACGAAGAGAAAGAAATTCATCCACGAATGTGCCTCCACACCCACCACGGAGCCACAATTAGAGGCAAGACACTCAACAGGAAGTAAGTAAGTAATTATCAAAAGAAGGCACCAAACCGGGAAGGCTATGTAGCATCATCAAATGTGCGGAATAATCAGAGGGCACTAAATATCACCAAGGATGCCAATACGAGAACAAAAACGCATAAGGCTAACGATATCAAAAGTATGCGAGTCACCAAGAATTCTATCGAGAGACAAGTGACCGCGAGGGGCGATCGGAAAGCAAGACACACGCTCGTCCTGAAAGTCAGGACATTCAAGGACATGCACGACCATAAGAGGGACAATGCAATTAGGACAATAAGGAGCAGGGCGGCGCTCCATCAAGTGACCATGGGTTAAGCGAGTATGGCCAATACGCAACCTCGCCAGAGCAGTTTCCCATCGCCGGTTACGGTGGTAGGAGGACGGCCACGAGGAAACACAACATTTAAGAGTACGGAGTTTGTTACCAGTAACAGACGACCAAGAAGCCTGCCAACGGGTAAGGATGGAGGAATGGATAACCGGGTAAAAGTCGGAATATGGAATACCTTTACGAGAGATGGGACAAGAGCGGACAGCTTCCTTGGCGGCAGCATCCGCACGCTCATTTAAAGAACACCAATATGGCTGGGAACCCAACAAAACTCAACCGACTTAAACTTACTGTGAACAAGAAACAGCCAATGCTGGATCTCGACAACTACTGGATGAACCGGATTAAAGGACCCGAGAGCCATGAGGGCACTACGAGAGTCAACAACAACCACAAAGGAAGACTGACAACGAGAAAACAGGAGACGAAGAGCATAGAGAATAGCATAAAGCTCCGCTGTAAAGATGCTAGTCTCCGGAGGTAAGCGACACATATAAGTGCGATCAGGAAAAACAACAGAGTAGCCAACACCGTCCGCAGACTTAGACCCATCGGTGAAGACAGAAACGGAGCGGGAGTGAGAAGAAAAGTGCTCAAGGAAAAGGCGTTTAAGAACCGTAGGAGGGGTAAAAGCTTTAGTGACGCGGGTCAAGGACGTACAAAACTGCGGAAGGGGGACTCTCCACGGGGGCAAAGAAGGAACAACACGAGGAGAAACATTAGAAACACGAACGGAAAGAGAATCCTGTAAGCGAGATAACCGGACAGAAAGAGGGAGGTGGTGAAGAGGAACAGGAACCGTAGGAGGGGTAAAGTTAAAGCACGACAGAGGCGAGAGGAAGGATGTTGCAAGGACCGCGCAAGATAGCGAAGACAGTAGCGATCACGGCGGTCCTGGAGAGACAGGAAGCCAGTGTCAACATACAAGCTAAGGACGGGAGTCGAACGAAAGCACCAGAACTGAGGCGCAGCCCAGTATGGTGCAAAGCATCAAGACGGCGAAGAGCAGAGGAGAAGAGAAGCAGAGAGTAAGCAGGGCAACCATAATCGAGCTTAGACAGGACGAGAGAGGAATGCAAAGCAAGGAGAGTGCGCCTATCCGCTCCCAAGAAGTATGGGACAATACTCGAAGGAGGGTAAGGGCCTTAGAGCACTCAACACGGAGGTAAGAGATATGGGGAGACCAAGACAAACGAGTGTCAAGGAATAACCCCAAAAGCTTCGCGGAATCTTTGTACTCAAGGGGATGACCATAAAGTGACAAAGAGGGACGAAGAACGACCCGTTTCCGAGTAAAAGACATGGCACAAGTCTTAGAAGTAGAGAACTTGAAGCCATGATCGGTGGCCCAAGACGACACGGCATCAATCGCAAGTTGAAGCCGGCGCTGAAGAGAGGCGAATCATCACCCTGACAGCAAAGGGTAAGATCATCGACATAGAGAGCGGAGAAGACACCTGAAGGAAGAGAGGAAAGAAGACCATTGAGGGCAACCAGAAAAAAGAGTAGTGCTCAGAACACTACCCTGGGGCACACCTTCGTATTGCTGAAAAGAGGCAGAGAGAGCGGTACCAAGGCGCACCCGAAAGGAACGACGAGAGAGGAAGCTGCGGAGAAGAGAGGGAGATGACCACGAAGGCCAAAAGAATGAAGCTGGGATAGAATATGATATCGCCAAGTGGTGTCGTAAGCCTTTTCCAGGTCAAAAAGGACGGCAACAACGGAGGTCCTCGCAGCAAAAGCAGTACGAATATAGACCTCCAAGTTCACCAGGACATCTGTCGTGCTGCGGCACTTGCGGAAACCAAATTGAGAAGGGGAGAGGAGGTGATGGTGTTCCAGGAACCACATCAGACGAACGTTAACCATACGTTCAAAGAGTTTGCAGAGACACAACTTGTGAGGGCAATAGGGCGAAAGTCCTTAGGGGAAGTTCCCAGAGACCTGGTTTGCGAACAGGGAGGACAACGGCATCGAGCCAGTCCTCAGGGACTGACGACGACTCCCAGATCCGATTATACAGACTCAGTAAATACTGAGACGTGCACGGAGGGAGATGGCGAAGCATCTCATAATGAATACCATCGGAGCCCGCCGCCGTAGAACCGCAGAGGCCAGGGCAGAACGAAGTTCAGAGAGAGAGAAGGGATCATATAGGAAAGTCGAAGACGAGTGCAGAAATCTAAAGGACGAGACTCAAGGACAGGTTTACGAAGAAGGAAAGATTGGGGAAGATGAAGACCAGAGCTAACAGAAGAAAAGTGGGAACCCAGTTCGGTAGCGACCTGCAACGGGTCCGCCACAAGAGTACCACGGAGGTGAAGGACCGGGGAAACATCGGGAACGAACTTACCGCTATCTTGCGGATACGCTTCCATATCTGTGGCAGGGGAGTTTCGGACGTAATTGTGGAGACATAAGAAGCCCAACATTCACGTTTAGCCGTACGGATGGCCCACGGGCCACCGCACTCGCTTCCGAAAGAAAAGAAAAGAATCGGTTCTGTCTGCCGCCGGCGGGGTGCCTCTCCAGGCTGCACGCTTACAGCGGACAGCCCGAGCACAGTCCGCATTCCACCAGGGAACGCACTTCCGTGGACCCGAGAGGAAGAGCGAGGAATAGAGCGGAGGGCAGCGTCGAGAACAGTGTCATGAAAAAGGAGGAGAGCGCGAGGGAGAGGCAGAAGGGAGAGGTCAGAGAGAACAGCACTGAGGGTAAATAGGTTCCAGTCCGCTTGAGCAAACTGCCACCTAGGGAAGAGAGAGGGAAGGGCGAAAGAGAAAAAGGACACAGGATGGGGAAATGATCACTGCCATGGAGGTCATCAAGAACCTGCCACGTGAAATCTAAGTAAAGAGAGAAAGAGCAGAGGAAAGATCAAGACAGGAAAGGGTGCGAGTCGAGAGTCCAAATGAGTGGGCTCACCAGAATTCAGAAGAGACAGGGAAGAAGAGAGAGAAACGGCTCAAGAAGCGACCCCCGGGTATTCGTCAGAAATCACCCCAAAGAGAATGACGCAATTGAAGTCACCCGCAGGAGCACAGGCTCCGGCAAGGAGTCCAAGAGGTGTTTCAAATCGGAAGAGAAAGCGGGACACTCGGGGGGAGATAAAGGGAACAAACTGTGACCATTTCCCACAAGATACGAGCAGCAGAACAATGGAAAGGCAATGGAAAAAGTAAAGGAACAAAGGGAACATCAGTTGCGAATCAAGAGACAGAAGAATTAGGAGCCCCAGCAACGGCTGGGGGGGGGGGGAGAA
>WNGS01008565.1:31878-49990 GCA_020271785.1 Procambarus virginalis
GGGAAATATTTGCCAGAGATGTGTACACATGTCATGCACGTAGCAGTGTCTTTGGACAGTACTGATGTTCTACTGTCATAACTTCCTTTAACCGCAAACTAAGACAGCTCTCTAGTCTTTGCCCTCCTGACTTTGATCTCATTAAACGTTTCCGTGTCATCTGCCCTTCTCTTCCTTATTTCTATGGTCTTCCTAAGACTCATAAACCTGGTGTTCCTCTTCGTCCTATCATTTCTTCACGGGGCTCTGTCAGCTATTCTCTTGCCTCCTGGCTCGCTAAAACCCTGACGCCTTACCTTGGCACTTTTTCCCTGCCCACCTTCGTCACTCTCAGGACTTCATAGAAAGACTGCGCCTGCAACCCTCTTGTAAGATGCTTAGTCTTGATGTTGACTCTCTGTTTACAAATGTTCCGCTAGATGACGTTCTCTCTTTCCTTAGACGGAAGGCGTCAGAGGGCCTTCTTCCTCTCCCTCTTCCCACTGACGTTTTCCTCGATCTCATTAGACTCTGTGTTGAATCTAATTCTTTCTCTTTTAACGGTAAATATTACACTCAAACTTTCGGTGTCGCTATGGGTTCCCCTCTCTCCCCTGTTCTTGCTAATTTCTACATGGAATACTTCGAAACTGTTCTTCTTCCTTCTATTGATACTCGTCCCTCTCTCTGGCTTCGCTATGTTGATGACATTTTTGCTTTATGGCCTCATGACCTTAATCTTTTCCAGCCTTTCCTCGCCTCTCTTAACAATCTGGCTCCTTCTATCCATTTCAAAGTTGAGTGGGAATCTAATTCCCTCCTTCCTTTTCTTGATGTTCATGTTCACAGCTCTGTGTCTGGGTTCTCTTTCTCTGTCTACCGTAAACCCATGCACAGTGGCATGTACATTCACTTCTTTTCCTACCATCCTCCTTCTGTTAAGAAAAATGTCCTCGTCTCTCTCTTCCTCCGCGCTCTACGCATCAGCGACCCTCAGTTTCTTGATTCTGAAATTTCCTTTATCTACAAATCATTCTCTCGCCTTGGTTATCCTTTGCATTTCATCAACTCTGCCTACTCTCAAGCTAAACGAAATTTCTTTCATCCTAAACCTGCTTCCAACAGTAGTAGCACTGTACTATGCCTTCCCTTCATATCTGAACTCAAAACTTTTACCAATACCTTTCGTCCTCTTGACATTAAACTCGCCTTTCGACAAACTAACACACTTCGTAGCAATCTAGTTCACACTGCTCCTCCTGCTTCAAATGCTGCTGGTGTCTACTCTATTTCCTGTTCATCTTGTCCTCTCCAATACTTTGGCGAAACTGGCCGTACACTGAATGACAGACTTAAAGAACACAAGAGAAGTGTTAAGTCTGCAGACACTAACAATGCTCTCTTCTGCCATGTGAGGGATTCTAATCATCCCATTGATTGGTCTTCCTCCAAAATAATCTTTCCTGCCTCTACTCTTCACAGACGCCGTCTTGTAGAATCGGCTCTTATACACCAAGTACCCAACATGAACATGAGTCCTGGCTTTGTTGCTGTGGACTCTTCCCTTTCACAGTACATACTCAAATGCTCTAATCTTTCTAACAAACGTGACTTAACATAAGCTTACCCCTTCCATTTATCTTTCTTTCTCTTTCCTTTTCTTTCTCTCTTCTCCTACGCTCCCTTGCTATCCTCTTCTTATTCCTATTACTTTTCCTTCGGTGGTTATAATGGGAGCTGCCTCGTATGGGCCAATAGGCCTTCTGCAGTTCTCATTATTACTACTATTCTCTACACCTTACTTTCCTCCTCACCTCTCTCTTGCCTATTTATTACCCGTTCTCTACCTCCTCATCACAAGCGACTTGAGAATGGTCCAGGACGGACCGAAACGTCGTCGTCCCTTCAACTTCTAGTGTGTGGTCTGGTCAACATACTTCAGCCACGTTATTGTGACTCATCGCCTGCATATGGATACCACACGTACGCGTCTTACTCTGTTTAATTTCTTCGATGCTCTACCTTCCTTCAAACGGCCTTTTCGCGCCTTTGAATCTTCCCTTCTTGCCGCCAAGCGTCGAAAGAACCAGCTCAGGTTTCTTAAAGATTGTCTTGCTGAGCAAGTTCTCCCTCTTTCTTTATCTCACTTTCTCCAGTTCAACACTTCGGGATCTCCTTTCCCTGAACATGCCCGCCTTCTTCTTCAAGAACTTATTCATGCCACCTCCCTGCAAGTTGACGAGGCCTTTCTTGCTGTTCGTCAACAGCAACGCTTTCTGTCCTCTTCTCTTCCCAGTGATCTATGCAATATCATTTTTCCAATTGCATTTGACACTGCTCACGTCTCCTCTTCCCACCACTCCTCCACACTACACAACAAACTTCAACGCCTGATCTCCAACAGTCCTTGGGCCAAATACTCTCTCTCTGACTGTGTTACCAACCTTTCGTCCTACTCTCTTTCTAAGCACCAGCAAGAACTCCTTGGTCTTGGTCTGTCTTTTGCTACTTCCCCTGGCCCACGCTGTGGCATTGATCTCATTAGTTCCTTTGACAGGTTTGTCAATTCTAACTCTAGTACTCTTTCGGACCTGTCTGCCTTTAGAGGGGCCCTCATCCCCGTTCTTGACAGCTTGTTTTCTAAAAATCACCACCTTCCTCGTCGCTTCCAGCTTGCCCTTGCCTCCCTAAAATCTAACAACTCTATTCTTATCCTTCCTTCTGACAAAGGCAATTCGGTGGTTGTCCTTGACCGTGAGGACTACCTCCGGAAAGCAGATGTCTTGCTCTCTGACTCTCGCACTTATGCTCCTCTGACTTCTAACCCTTTGGATCGCCTCAAAACTTCCTTTAACCGCAAACTAAGACAGCTCTCTAGTCTTTGCCCTCCTGACTTTGATCTCATTAAACGTTTCCGTGTCATCTGCCCTTCTCTTCCTTATTTCTATGGTCTTCCTAAGACTCATAAACCTGGTGTTCCTCTTCGTCCTATCATTTCTTCACGGGGCTCTGTCAGCTATTCTCTTGCCTCCTGGCTCGCTAAAACCCTGACGCCTTACCTTGGCACTTTTTCCCCTGCCCACCTTCGTCACTCTCAGGACTTCATAGAAAGACTGCGCCTGCAACCCTCTTGTAAGATGCTTAGTCTTGATGTTGACTCTCTGTTTACAAATGTTCCGCTAGATGACGTTCTCTCTTTCCTTAGACGGAAGGCGTCAGAGGGCCTTCTTCCTCTCCCTCTTCCCACTGACGTTTTCCTCGATCTCATTAGACTCTGTGTTGAATCTAATTCTTTCTCTTTTAACGGTAAATATTACACTCAAACTTTCGGTGTCGCTATGGGTTCCCCTCTCTCCCCTGTTCTTGCTAATTTCTACATGGAATACTTCGAAACTGTTCTTCTTCCTTCTATTGATACTCGTCCCTCTCTCTGGCTTCGCTATGTTGATGACATTTTTGCTTTATGGCCTCATGACCTTAATCTTTTCCAGCCTTTCCTCGCCTCTCTTAACAATCTGGCTCCTTCTATCCATTTCAAAGTTGAGTGGGAATCTAATTCCCTCCTTCCTTTTCTTGATGTTCATGTTCACAGCTCTGTGTCTGGGTTCTCTTTCTCTGTCTACCGTAAACCCATGCACAGTGGCATGTACATTCACTTCTTTTCCTACCATCCTCCTTCTGTTAAGAAAAATGTCCTCGTCTCTCTCTTCCTCCGCGCTCTACGCATCAGCGACCCTCAGTTTCTTGATTCTGAAATTTCCTTTATCTACAAATCATTCTCTCGCCTTGGTTATCCTTTGCATTTCATCAACTCTGCCTACTCTCAAGCTAAACGAAATTTCTTTCATCCTAAACCTGCTTCCAACAGTAGTAGCACTGTACTATGCCTTCCCTTCATATCTGAACTCAAAACTTTTACCAATACCTTTCGTCCTCTTGACATTAAACTCGCCTTTCGACAAACTAACACACTTCGTAGCAATCTAGTTCACACTGCTCCTCCTGCTTCAAATGCTGCTGGTGTCTACTCTATTTCCTGTTCATCTTGTCCTCTCCAATACTTTGGCGAAACTGGCCGTACACTGAATGACAGACTTAAAGAACACAAGAGAAGTGTTAAGTCTGCAGACACTAACAATGCTCTCTTCTGCCATGTGAGGGATTCTAATCATCCCATTGATTGGTCTTCCTCCAAAATAATCTTTCCTGCCTCTACTCTTCACAGACGCCGTCTTGTAGAATCGGCTCTTATACACAAAGTACCCAACATGAACATGAGTCCTGGCTTTGTTGCTGTGGACTCTTCCCTTTCACAGTACATACTCAAATGCTCTAATCTTTCTAACAAACGTGACTTAACATAAGCTTACCCCTTCCATTTATCTTTCTTTCTCTTTCCTTTTCTTTCTCTCTTCTCCTACGCTCCCTTGCTATCCTCTTCTTATTCCTATTACTTTTCCTTCGGTGGTTATAATGGGAGCTGCCTCGTATGGGCCAATAGGCCTTCTGCAGTTCTCATTATTACTACTATTCTCTACACCTTACTTTCCTCCTCACCTCTCTCTTGCCTATTTATTACCCGTTCTCTACCTCCTCATCACAAGCGACTTGAGAATGGTCCAGGACGGACCGAAACGTCGTCGTCCCTTCAACTTCTAGTGTGTGGTCTGGTCAACATACTTCAGCCACGTTATTGTGACTCATCGCCTGCCTACATACTCATAATATACGTCTCCACTTGATTAATCTGTACTCTCATGGAAGGCCCCCCCTTGCCGGATATCACGTGTTCCGGATAATGGTACTTTTCACCTACAGTCCAAACTAACCATTTCCACTATTTTTATACTACAACAACAAATGTGAATTGCCTTGCCACATATAATTATTAAATATTCAACTAGAAACTCAACTTACCTTGTTGTTGTTCGTCTTCTTGATTGATGCCACACATCTTGAAGTTAAGAATTCTTGACATTTACGTAACCTATACTAACCAAACACTAAAATATCACTTAAAATTACTGTACAGTTCTTAAGCAAAGTTAGTTTGACTGCCAGCTGCTGAAGCCTCACTGGTTGAAGGCATTTGAGTTGCCTGTGAGGCCTCACTTGTTGAAGGGCATTGGCTTGCCCGTGACGCCTCACTGGTTGAAGGTGCTTGACTTGCCTGTGACGCCTCACTGGTTGAAGGCGCTTGGCTTGATTTTCGTACCATATAAGAATCAAGTGTAGCTTGCCTTCTGTGTTCTTTGGCCAGTTGCATGATCAGCTCTTTGGTTCGCCTCAGGTACTGATACTGTCTCCACTCGATCATCCGGACTATATGGGAAGGACCCCAGCTGGATAATCACGTGTTTCGGATAATGGTACTTTTTCACCTACGAGTCCAAAAGTGACCATTTCCAACTATTTTTATACAACAAACATAATTTGAATTGCCTTGCCACATATAATTATTAAATATTCAACTAGAAACCTCAACTTACCTGGTTGGTGTTCGTCTTCTTGATTGATCCCACACATCTTGAAGTTAAGAATTATTAACAATTTATGTAACCTATACTAACACAACACTAAAATTAACACTTAAAATTACTGTACAGTTCATTAACCCTTACACTGCTCAGGGGTCCTGGGGACATTTACACCCCTGTGCGCAAGAAAAAAAAAAAAAATCCAAAATTTTTTTTCGTCTTCTAAACACGTTAATTTGTGTCCCCTGAGCACGGGAAAAATAGCAAAAAAATCGTAGGTCACATATTTTGGGCGCAATTGACCGAGGAAGTCTGGCAAAAAGTGGGCGTTGACAGAGTGGTCGCCAGGGCCGGTCAGCGTCACCCGCGCTGACAGATGGGAGTTGCCACAAAGATATTATTACCTAATTGTTTCAATGTCTCCGATTGATTTTTTCTTAGTTTTTTTGCAGTAATATTATTCAATAGTGTGTATTGTAATATATTTATATAATAAAAGTGGTGAATAATCGCTATACTCAAACGTATGGTGTGCATATTTGTGGGAGTATGTCTCCCAAGATGCTCCCACAGCTGACTTGAATGGCATTGCAGTGCACAGATCTTCGTGCACAAAGCCTATCTCTCTTAAGCCTGGATAGTTTTCTGGCATGTTGGGTATCTCCAGAATGCCCACTTAACCAGGAACACTGTTAAAATACGTAGGCCGCCGTATGTCTAGGCAGGAAGTAGATACAGGGAGCTAAGTATACTTGCTACCAAAGGGTCAGTGAGTACATGGCCTGGAGGAGAGTGTGAGAGGGGAAGGCGCCAGCAGCGTCTGACCTCTGGGGTCAACCTCAACCGGCGCATGGAGAATAACAGCTATGACGTGTTCATGACGTCACTCCTGCTACTGCTCATCGAACGAGCTAATATGATTGGTTCCCGCTCATTTGCTGCAATGCTATTGGTCAAATTGTAACTCCTTTTGTGTTGTGTGCCACGAGATGCCCGGCACCCTTGCAAACTCATTCACGTGAGAGAGACCATACGAAGAGGACGTGTTCTGTTCTACCGGCCAATAGACTGATCACCGTCTATCCCTCACCGTCAAGTTAACTCAGCGTCTTTGCGATATACCACACACTCGCCAGAATCACGAGTGCGAATATATTGTTTAGAAGCCTAAAGTGACAAATCTCCAGAGCGAAACAGACTGGTATCAGGTAACCCCTGGTGACAAAGATCGTCGTGAGTGACCTAGAGTGAACTAAGGCAGTGCCGCTGCCTAAGTAATCTGTGTGTGACATTACCACAGTGGATAGTGTAGTGCATGGTACCGCCACTCATCCTGAGCGTGTACCTCGAGCGCCCGCCGCCGCCCTCACTCCTACGTGACGTCACCACCTCACGCACCGTCAGTGCCAGTGTTTGCGCGTGTGTCTGTCTGTTAAGCATACAGCACGCCCTACTCACGAAATCATCTCAAGATAATGCGAGTACCCTCCGTGTCTACGAGCGAACCCAGCTATCAGGCCACCTACGAGTGCTTGTATAAACGAGTCTGAGTGAGTGCGTAAGGAAAGGTACCTTATCTGTAAGTACAAGATCTTGTCATTGTTTTATTGTGTCTGTGTTGATCTGAGGGATCAACCACAGTTCTCACCTTCTTATACCTGTCGCAGGTTATAGGTGAATCGACGGTGAATGCGTGTTTATCTGTGTGGTATCACAGCATTTCACTCGTCTGTGGATGTGAGCTTCACATACACCACACATTTAGTTATTGTGTGATTATTATTGTGTTTATTGCATATCATCATTACCGAGTATCCGGTTGGAACTCTTGTGATCCCTTTGCATACCGGCAGTTAGGTTGCCGTGTTAGTGATTGGCTGTCAACTGTGTTAAGTTAGGTGTTTCTCCACGAGTGGATACGAGTCGATTAGCCAGACGTCAAGAGTCTCGCTAATGCAACCTTAGCTTTGCTGACGCCAATCAAAAGTAAATCAAGCACCCTGTGTATTAGTGGTTAAGTTAGTAAATAAACTACTGTTAAGTTTTATGCGGTGTTTCTGTTGAACCACTTCTGAATACTGCCAATATTACTCAAGCCTTCAGCTCTAAGTGTCTTCAACACCGAGTTGCCTGTAAGTCACTAAACTATAAATTTGATGAGGACCCTAGGAGTCCCTTAAAGTGTTACATCATTGAGGAGATTCCAACGACCAACGTGGAGCAGGACCAGGTGAGGCTAGTCTGAGAAGAGACCCACAAGGACTCTAACTCGACCTTGCTCCCAGGCCCTGTACGGTTGCTCTCGTATTTTCTATTTTGCTAATTCCGACAGCTTCGTGAAGCGTCTGCCACATGTACATTGGCGACGTACGCATTGCAGTCGTGACAGCAAAAAAAAAGAAAACATCACACATCTAGCTGTCGGAATTAGCAAAATAGAAAATACGAGAGCAACCGTACAGGGCCTGGGAGCAAGGTCGAGTTAGAGTCCTTGTGGGTCTTTTATCAGACTAGCCTCACCTGGTCCTGCTCCACGTTGGTCGTTGGAATCTCCTCAATGATGTAACACTTTAAGGGACTCCTAGGGTCCTCATCAAATTTATAGTTTAGTGACTTACAGGCAACTCGGTGTTGAAGACACTTAGAGCTGAAGGCTTGAGTAATATTGACAGTATTCAGAAGTGGTTCAACAGAAACGCCGCATAAAGCTTAACAGTAGTTTATTTACTAACTTAACCACTAATACACAGGGTGCTTGATTTACTTTCGATTGGCGTCAGCAAAGCTATGGTTGCATTAGCGAGACTCTTGACGTCTGGCTAATCGACTCGTATCCACTCGTGGAGAAACACCTAACTTAACACAGTTGACAGCCAATCATTAACACGGCAATCTAACTGCCGGTATGCAAAGGGATCACAAGAGTTCCAACCGGATACTCGGTAATGATGATATGCAATAAACACAATAATAATCACACAATAACTAAATGTGTGGTGTATGTGAAGCTCACATCCACAGACGAGTGAAATGCCGTGATACCACACAGATAAGCACGCATTCACCGTCGATTCACCTATAACCTGCGACAGGTATAAGAAGGTGAGAACTGTGGTTGACCCCTCAGATCAACACAGACACAATAGAACAATGACAAGATCTTGTACTTACAGATAAGGTACCTTTCCTTACGCACTCACTCAGACTCGTTTATACAAGCACTCGTAGGTGGCCTGATAGCTGGTTTCGCTCGTAGACACGGAGGGTACTCGCAGTATCTTGAGATGATTTCGTGAGTAGGGGCGTGCTGTATGCTTAACAGACAGACACACGCGCACACACTGGCACTGGCGGTGCTAAGGTGGTGACGTCACGTAGGAGTGAGGGCGGCGGCGGGCGCGAGGTACTGAGGTACACGCTCAGGATGAGTGGCGGTACCCTGCACTACACTGTACACTGTGGTAATGTCACACACAGATTACTTAGGCGGCGGCACTGCCTTAGTTCACTCTAGGTCACTCACGACGATCTTTGTCACCAGGGGTTACCTGATACCAGTCTGTTTCGCTCTGGAGATTTGTCACTTTAGGCTTCTAAACAATATATTCCCACTCGTGATTCTGGCGAGTGTGTGGTATATCGCAAAGACGCTGAGTTAACTTGACGGTGAGGGATAGACGGTGATCAGTCTATTGGCCGGTAGAACAGAACACGTCCTCTGGGTATGGTCTCTCTCCCGTGAATGAGTTTGCAAGGGTGCCGGGCATCTCGTGGCACACAACACAAAAGGAGTTACAATTGACCAATAGCATTGCAGCAAATGAGCGGGAACCAATCATATTAGCTCGTTCGATGAGCAGTAGCAGGAGTGACGTCATGAACACGTCATAGCTGTTATTCTGATCGCGCCGGTTGACCCCAGAGGTCAGACGCTGCTGGCGCCTTCCCCTCTCACACTCTCCTCCAGGCCATGTACTCACTGACCCTATGGACGGTATGCTTAACACTTTCCTGTATCTACTTCCTGTCTGGACATACGGCGGCCTACGTATTTTTACAGTGTTCCTGGTTAAGTGGGCATTCTGGAGATACCCAACATGCCAGATCACTATCCAGGATTAAGAGAGATAGCTTTTGTGCACAAAGATCTGTGCACTGTGCACTGCAATGAGCCATTCAAGTCAACTGTGGGAGGATCTTGGGAGGCATACTCCCACATCACCCCGTGCATATTAGTAATTTATTATTATGTTCATAAAACAATAAACAAATAGTTTTGCTGCTATTACACTCTATACACAGGTTATATATAAGTATCTGCATATTTTGGTTACCATAACGAACCACTAAGTTGGTATTGAGAGTCGAAAAGCAACGAAGAGTTACCGCTACACACCAGCCAGCCACTCGCTGCCACTCCCTCAACACACGCACTAAACTTTCTCCCCCAACAATACCATTTGTGGTGTTATTACACTATATACAGAAGTTATATATAAGTATGTATATATTTTGTTCACCACAACTGTACAGCTAAGCTGATATAGTTAGTTCAGGCACTAAGAGTCGTCGGTATACACAGCTGGCGGCTGGGGGCTCCCTCACTCATTCAAGGTCACACGCACTAAACTTTCTCCCCCAACAATACTGTTTTCAGTGTTATTACCCTATATACACATATTATATATAAATATCTACATGTTTTATGCACTGTAACTGTACACCTAAGCTTGTAGTGCGCCCAAAGAGCATAGTGGACACCCTCTAAACAGCTTGACAAATCGTGCAGACGACGTCACCTCCGTCACCCAAATGGCTCCTCCCAGCATAATCCTTTTGCTGTTATTACACTAATACACACTTTATATAAGTATCTACATTTGTGTTCACCATAGAGAACCACTGAGCTGGTATGGTGAATGTAAACAAAACAGGTGGCCACACAGTCAGTAAACGATGCTGTCTCTTTCAGTCTCTCAGCATCACTCCTCCCACAGCGCTAATTATTACAACAATCCTGCTATTATCACAACCCTGGTTATTTATATCACAGTCACGGGTCATCTGTAATATTGTCATCACTAAATAATAACAGTTATATATTTATTTTGACATTTTTCAGTGATGCTGTGGTCACAAGCTGAACAGCAATGCTGATCGCTCATGCTGCGTGCGCCAGCCTTGGTTGCTCCAACAGTACTGTGCCTCTCACACCTGAGAATATTGCCCACGATTTTTTTTTTAAATTGCGTCTGTTTACAAGAGCCCTGAGGAAGCTACTGTGAACCCGTGTAGCCGCGGGCCATTTGAATCGGGAATGGCACCCTATGGCGTATATATACGCCATGCGCACCGTCGGACATGTTACTCAGGGCGTATATATACGCCATGCGCAGTTTAAGGGTTAACCCTTAAACCGCGCAAATCATATATATATATGATATCAGTGACAAAACCGAAACCGCGCACGTCATATATATATGATTTTGTGTCTAGCGTTATAATTTAAACGCCCCGCCTGGATAGGGGCAACTATAGTACAGCCACGACCGACAGTTGCCAGATGCCACCTAGAAAAAGAATCCACGCCAACATTCTTGGGTGTTAGAGCGTCAGTATTGAGCAAGCCACCAAGGCTGGCGCATGCAGCACGAGCTCACAGCACCGCTGTTCAGTTTGTGACCACAGCATCGCCTACAAATGTCATAATATATATGATACTGCTATTATTTAGCAGTGATAGTATTACTGAAGCCCCCTGACTGTGATAAAACTGACCAGGATTCTGATATAGCAGGATTGTGGAGATATTTAGCGCTGTGCTCCATGGAGGGAGGAGTAAGGCTGTGGAGGGAGGACTGTGGCGTCGTCTTCTGACTGTGTGTGGCCACCATTTATTGACGCACTCACCATATCAGCTTAGGGGTTCGCTATGGTGAGCACAAATGTAGATACTTATATATAATGTGTGTATAGTGTGAGATAACAGCAAGAGTAGTAGGTTGGGAGCCGCCATTTTGGTGAGGGCGGAGCGTCGTCTTGTCATGTTGTTTACTGATGGCTACTATGGTCTTTGGGCACCATGCCAGCTTATTTGTACAGGTATGGTGAATAAAACAGGTAGATACTTATATATATGTGTGTATATAGCGTAATAACACCACAAGCAATATTGTTGGAGGAGAAATATTAGTGCGTCTGGCCTTGAGGGCGGCCGCCGATCAGCTGACTGTGTGAGTAGCTACGTCTTTGTGCCTTTACTCACCATACAAGCTAGATGTACAGTTATGGTGAACAAAACATGTAAATACGTATATATAACGTCTGTGTATAGTGAATAAATGCAAAAACCGTATTGTGGGAGGAGAATGAGGGCGAGTGAGGTGGTGTTGAGGGAGGGAGTGGCAGTAAGTATCTCGCTGGTGTTTGGCGGTCACTCCTCGTTGCTTTTTGACTCACAAGACCAACTTAGTAGTTCGTTATGGTGAACAAAACATGCAGGTACTTATATATAACCTGTGTATATAGTGAAACAGCAGCAAAACTATTTGTTTATTGTTTTATGAACATAATAATTGAATCACTAATATGCACACCACAATTTTGAGTACAGCGATGGTTCACACATTTTATTATATAAATATACCACAATTCACTGTATGGAATAATATTACTACAAAAAACTAAGAAAAAATCAGAGACATTGAAATAATTAGGTAATAATATATTTGTGGCAACTGCCGTCTGACAGCTCGGGCGGAGCAGACCTCGTCTGGCGAAGGCTCTGCCAACGCCCCTTTTTTGCCACACTTCTCTACCCTATTGCGGCTAAAATATGCCACCTACGATTTTTTTGTTATTTTTCCGTGATCAAGGAACAAAAATGAACACTTCTATAAGACGAAAGAATTTATTGGATTTTTTTTTGTTGCGCCTGTGGGTGTGAATTCCATTTGGGCCCCTAGCGGTTTGAGGGTTAAGCAAAGTTAGTTTTGACTGCCAGCTGCTGAAGCCTCACTGGATGAAGGCATTTGGGTTGCCTGTGGGGCTTCACTTGTTGAACGCGCTTGCTTGCGCCTCACTTGAAGGCGCTTGGCTTGCCTGTGAAGCCTCACTTGTTGAAGGCATTTGGCTTGCCTGTGATGCCTCACTTGTTGAAGGTGCTTGGCTTGCCTGTGGTGCCTCACTTGTTGAAGGCATTTGGCTTGCCTGTGACGCCTCACTGGTTGAGGTGTATAACAGTAACTTGTCTTTAATTGTTAGGACAACATTCTTCCTCTTAACACCTCCAGAATGATTGATGCTGCTACCAGACATAGTCTTGGCCAAAATGTTCAAAGTTAATTTGGAACTAAAAAAGTTATTTAAAAAAATATTTCACTAATGGCGCAGCACTGTGTATAACATGAGGGACGGACGCACATGGGTTGACCAGTGTTGGACGGGTCCACTTGGGGCAGCTATAGCACGTTACGTAGGCTGCCAGGAGAAAAAACTCAATGTTTTTGTAGGAAACTTCAGCCTGTGCACATTATTTTTAGGAAACTTATATATTTGTTATTACATAATTACTAGTATTTCATTTGTTTTTGGCTATGATGAATTGTTCTAAAATTAATGGTAATTCCTGTACCCAGGTGGTCCCTTCCGACGCTCCCCTCCCACCCTCCCGACACAATCCACCCACCCTACCCCCTCCTCAACCATGTGTCTCGAGCCACAGGCAGACGGGATTAATACGGTACGGCCTGCCCCATGGCTTTCATATCCAGACAATTCAATGATTATCCGGCTTACTGTCTGGATAGTGTAACATCGGCAGCAAGTTAACCGGCTCCGATTTTTTATCCGGCTAAACCATCTTTTATCTGGCTCCCATGGCCATTTTGGCCGGGTATTGAGAACTTTATCCGGTCACGATTTTGGCCTTATAAGGGTGTTTTCCGTATGTTCGAATCCCGGATAATGCGTGGGTACAGTACATGTTTCCAACTTCTGGATGAGCACAATTGGATGAAAAATTTATTAATCCGTCAACATAGGTCATGAGTACACTGTATTTCGTGGTTATTGGTGTTGACTCTTCACCTGTCTTCTTCTTTATCCTCCTCATCTTTGTCGACCTCACCAGTAACAGGCTTGAGAATCTCGTCTTCACTCGGCCGACGACCGGGCCGCGGGGACGCTAAGCCCCGGAAGCACCTCAAGGTAGCCTCAAGGTATCGCACCATATCCTGGGTCATTGGCATCTTTTTCAAGTCAATCAGCCACATCCTGTCTTTCTAAGTTTTTGTCGGTATTTCTGAACATTCCATGGATTTTATCTGTAAATCCTTCAAAATCCATTCCTTCATCCTCCTCCTCCAGGGAGCCGGTCGGCCAAGCGGACATCACGCTGGACTTGTGATCCTGTGGTCCTGGGTTCAATCCCAGGCGTTGGCAGAAACAATAGGCAGAGTGTCTTTCACCCTATGCCCCTGTTACCAAGCAGTAAAATAGGTACCTGGGTGTTAGTCAGCTGTCACGGGCTGCTTCCTGGGGGTGGAGCCCTGGTCGAGGACCGGGCCACCGGGACATTAAAGGCCCCGAAATCATCTCAAGATAATCCTCATTTCTGACCGTAGATGTGAGGAGTTTTTCCAGAATCCTTCATAGTCGTTGCCTTTACGTCACTTCATACCTTGGCCCAGTTATAGATGGCGGCTTCCTGATTGTATAGGTCTTCAAATTCTCAAGTTTTTTTTTTAGCCCTGTTATCCACACCGAGTTCAACATCTTCCGGAAGAGGCAAAACCACCAAAACTTCGTTGAGCATCTTTTTGGTGTACAACCTCTTTGTGGCACAGATAACTCCCTGATCCATAGGCTGGATGAAAGAGGTTGTATTAGGAGGAAGTGCCATACACGTTTTTCTTGCCATCATGTGAGGTTAACGTGTCAATTCTGGGTGGGCAGGCACATTATCAACCAGCAGCAAAGCCCGAACTTTGCTTGGCTTTACTTTGAGTTTCTTGTCAACTTGATAGTCATGAGCTTCCCTGCAGAACACATCATGAAACCAGGACAGAAAGATATCCTGTCTAAACCATGCATTTTGAGAGTTATAATATCTGACTGGCAGTTTGTCCAAGCAATGTTGCAAGGCTCTTGGTTTCATGTGATTCTGTCTGTGCCATTGGCATTCGCACACATCATGGCCGACAGCCTGTCCTTGTTGACCTTACGACCTGGCACACAACCCTCATTCTACCAGTTTTTTCTGGTAAACGCCTCCAATACAGCCCGTTTCATCTGCATTATAAATTTGACAAGATATAAATTATTGGCAAAATGTATGTTCTTATTTATGTTTAAATGGTTCTACACTGCTTTCATCTGCACTCAATTTTTCATCGACAATTTTCCTCTTTACAATATTGTGCCTCCCTTTGAACCTTGGAACCCACCCTTCATTGGCTTGGAAATCCTTTATTCCATGGCTTGCTGCAAACCTGCTTGCAGCATTTTGTATTTCTGGGCGCGAATTGTCACGCCAGCTGTGTGGTGCTGAGCAAACATTTGTACACAGCCTCATCAACTGTACATGTGTCGAAGTTTCAAGTTTTTTCTACCACACCCTCTGCTAGTGCTTGCACCTGCACTCTCATTGTTTGAAATGTATTTCAGATATTTCTCTCTGTGTTTCTTATACAGAGCACCACTTGGTTTCCGAACTTTAGTTATCCGAAACTTCCAGTTTCTCGATTGGGGTTGGGGACAAGAAAAAAAATGAACACTTCTATAAGACGAAAGAATTTATTGGATTTTTTTTTTGTTGCGCCTGTGGGTGTGAATTCCATTTGGGCCCCTAGCGGTTTGAGGTTAAGCAAAGTTAGTTTTGACTGCCAGCTGCTGAAGCCTCACTGATAAGGCATTTGGGTTGCCTGTGGGGCTTCACTTGTTGAACGCGCTTGCTTGCGCCTCACTTGAAGGCGCTTGGCTTGCCTGTGAAGCCTCACTTGTTGTGAGGCACTTTGGCTTGCCTGTGATGCCTCACTTGTTGAAGGTGCTTGGCTTGCCTGTGGTGCCTCACTTGTGAAGGCATTTTGCTTGCCTGTGACGCCTCACTGGTTGAGGTGTATAACAGTAACTTGTCTTAATTGTTAGGACAACTTCTTCCTCTTAACACCTCCAGAATGATTGATGCTGCTACCAGACATAGTCTGGCCAAAAATGTTCAAAGTTAATTGGAACTAAAAAAAGTTATTTAAAAAAATATTTCACTAATGGCGCAGCACTGTGTATAACATGAGGGACGGACGCACATGGGTTGACCAGTGTTGGACGGGTCCACTTGGGGCAGCTATAGCACGTTACGTAGGCTGCCAGGAGAAAAAACTCAATGTTTTTGTAGGAAACTTCAGCCTGTGCACATTTTTTTAGGAACTTATATATTTGTTATTACATAATTACTAGTATTTCATTTGTTTTTGGCTATGATGAATTGTTCTAAAATTAATGGTAATTCCTGTACCAGGTGGTCCCTTCCGACGCTCCCCTCCCACCCTCCCGACACATCCCCCCACCCTACCCCCTCCTCAACCATGTGTCTCGAGCCACAGGCAGACGGGATTAATACGGTACGGCCTGCCCCATGGCTTTCATATCCGACAATTCAATGTTATCCGGCTTACTGTCTGGATAGTGTAACATCGCAGCAAGTTAACCGGCTCCGATTTTTTTATCCGGCTAAACCATCTTTTATCTGGCTCCCATGGCCATTTTGGCCGGGTATTGAGAACTTTATCCGGTCACGATTTTGGCCTTATAAGGGTGTTTTCCGTATGTTCGAATCCCGGATAATGCGTGGGTACAGTACATGTTTCCAACTTCTGGATGAGCACAATTGGATGAAAAATTTATTAATCCGTCAACATAGGTCATGAGTACACTTTATTTCGTGGTTATTGGTGTTGACTCTTCACCTGTCTTCTTCTTTATCCTCCTCATCTTTGTCGACCTCACCAGTAACAGGCTTGAGAATCTCGTCTTCACTCGGCCGACGACCGGGCCGCGGGGACGCTTAAGCCCCGGAAGCACCTCAAGGTAGCCTCAGGTATCGCACCATATCCTGGGTCATTGGCATCTTTTTCAAGCAATCACCACAACCTGTCTTTCTAATTTTTGTCGGTATTTCTGAACATTCCATGGATTTTATCTGTAAATCCTTCAAATCCATTCCTTCATCCTCCTCCCAGGGAGCCGGTCGGCCAAGCGGACATCACGCTGGACTGTGATCCTGTGGTCCTGGGTTCAATCCCAGGCGTTGGCGAGAAACAATAGGCAGAGTTCTTTCACCCTATGCCCCTGTTACCAAGCAGTAAAATAGGTACCTGGGTGTTAGTCAGCTGTCACGGGCTGCTTCCTGGGGTGGAGGCCTGGTCGAGGACCGGGCACCGGACATTAAAAGGCCCCGAAATCATCTTAAGATAATCCTCATTTCTGACCGTAGATGTGAGGAGTTTTTCCAGGAATCCTTCATAGTCGTTGCCTTTACGTCACTTCATACCTTGGCCCAGTTATAGATGGCGGCTTCCTTGATTGTATAGGTCTTCAAATTCTCAAGTTTTTTTTAGCCCTGTTATCCAAACCGAGTTCAACATCTTCCGGAAGAGGCAAAACCACCAAACTTCGTTGAGCATCTTTTTGGTGTACAACCTCTTTGTGGCACAGATAACTCCCTGATCCATAGGCTGGATGAGAGAGTTGTATTAGGGAGGAAGTGCCATACACGTTTCCTTGCCATCATGTGAGGTTAACGTGTCAATTCTGGGTGGGCAGCACATTATCAACCAGCAGCAAAGCCCGAACTTTGCTTGGCTTTATTTGAGTTTCTTTCAACTTGATAGTCAGAGCTTCCCTGCAGAACACATCATGAAACCAGGACAGAAAGATATCCTGTCTAAACCATGCATTTGAGAGTTATAATATCTGACTGGCAGTTTGTCCAAGCAATGTTGCAAGGCTCTTGGTTTCATGTGATTCTGTCTGTGCCATTGGCATTCGCACACATCATGGCCGACAGCCTGTCCTTGTGACCTTACGACCTGGCACACAACCCTCATCTCTACCAGTTTTTTCTGGTAAACGCCTCCAATACAGCCCAGTTTCATCTGCATTATAAATTTGACCAAGAATATAAATTATTTGGCAAAATGTATGTTCTTAATTTATGTTTAAATGGTTCTACACTGCTTTCATCTGCACTCAATTTTTCATCGACAATTTTCCTCTTTACAATATTGTGCCTCCCTTTGAACCTTGGAACCCACCCTTCATTGGCTTGAAATCCTTTATTCCATGGCTTGCTGCAAACCTGCTTGCAGCATTTTGTATTCTGGGCGCGAATTGTCACGCCAGCGTGTGGTGCTGAGCAAACCATTTGTACACAGCCTCATCCAACTGTACTGTGCGTCGAAGTTTTCAAAGTTCTTCTACCACACCCTCTGCTAGTGCTTGCACCTGCACTCTCATTGGTTGAAATGTATTTCAGATATTTCTCTCTGTGTTTCCTTATACAGAGCACCACTTGGTTTCCGAACTTAGTTATCCGAACTTCCAGTTTCTCGATTGGGGTTGGGGAGTCATGCTACCCGAACAAGTTCGGGTAGCATGAC
>WNGS01008565.1:50990-61494 GCA_020271785.1 Procambarus virginalis
TTCTGCAGGGAAGCTCATGACTATCAATTGACAAGAAACTCAAAGTAAAGCCAAGCAAAGTTGGGCTTTGATGCTGGTTGATAATGTGCTGCCCACCCAGAATTGACACGTTAACCTCACATGATGGCAAAGAAAACGTGTATGGCACTTCCTCCTAATACAACCTATTTTCATCCAGCCTATGGATCAGGGAGTTATCTGTGCAACAAAGAGGTTGTACACCAAAAAGATGCTCAACGAAGTTTTGGGGGTTTTGCCTCTTCGGAAGATGATGAAATCGGTGTGGATAACAGGGCTAAAAAAAAAACTTGAGAATTTGAAGACCTATACAATCAAGGAAGCCGCCATCTATAACTGGGCCAAGGTATGAAGTGACGTAAAGGCAACGACTATGAAGGATCCTGGAAAAAACTCCTCACATCTACGGTCAGAAATGAGGATTATCTTGAGATGATTTCGGGGCCTTTAATGTCCCGGTGGCCCGGTCCTCGACCAGGCCTCCACCCCCAGGAAGCAGCCCGTGACAGCTGACTAACACCCAGGTACCTATTTTACTGCTTGTAACAGGGGCATAGGGTGAAAGAAACTCTACCTATTGTTTCTCGCCAACGCCTGGGATTGAACCCAGGACCACAGGATCACAAGTCCAGCGTGATGTCCGCTGGCCAACCGGCTCCCTGGAGGAGGATGAAGGAATGGATTTGAAGGATTTACAGATGAAATCCATGGAATGTTCAGAAATACCGACAAAAACTTAGAAAGACAGGATGTGGCTGATTGACTTGAAAAAGATGCCAATGACCCAGGATATGGTGCGATACCTTGAGGTTACCTTGAGGTGCTTCCGGGGCTTAGCGTCCCCGCGGCCCGGTCGTCGGCCGAGTGAAGACGAGATTCTCAAGCCTGTTACTGGTGAGGTCGACAAAGATGAGGAGGATAAAGAAGAAGACAGGTGAAGAGCCAACACCAATAACCACGAAATACAGTGTACTCATGACCTATGTTGACGGATTAATAAATTTTTCATCCAATTGTGCTCATCCAGAAGTTGGAAACATGTACTGTACCCACGCATTATCCGGGATTCGAACATACGGAAAACACCCTTATAAGGCCAAAATCGTGACCGGATAAAGTTCTCAATACCCGGCCAAAATGGCCATGGGAGCCAGATAAAAGATGGTTTAGCCGGATAAAAAATCAGAGCCGGTTAACTTGCTGCCGATGTTACACTATCCAGACAGTAAGCCGGATAATCATTGAATTGTCTGGATATGAAAGCCATGGGGCAGGCCGTACCGTATTAATCCCGTCTGCCTGTGGCTCGAGACACATGGTTGAGGAGGGGGTAGGGTGGGTGGATTGTGTCGGGAGGGTGGGAGGGGAGCGTCGGAAGGGACCACCTGGGTACAGGAATTACCATTAATTTTAGAACAATTCATCATAGCCAAAAACAAATGAAATACTAGTAATTATGCAATAACAAATATATAAGTTTCCTAAAAATAATGTGCACAGGCTGAAGTTTCCTACAAAAACATTGAGTTTTTTCTCCTGGCAGCCTACGTAACGTGCTATAGCTGCCCCAAGTGGACCCGTCCAACACTGGTCAACCCATGTGCGTCCGTCCCTCATGTTATACACAGTGCTGCGCCATTAGTGAAATATTTTTTTAAATAACTTTTTTAGTTCCAAATTAACTTCGAACATTTTTGGCCAAGACTATGTCTGGTAGCAGCATCAATCATTCTGGAGTTGTTAAGAGGAAGAATGTTGTCCTAACAATTAAAGACAAGTTACTGTTATACACCTAAAAAGAAGACGAGAGAGATATCAAATAATATACACCTGGAAGATACTGGAGGGCCAGGTCCCAAATCTACACAGTAAAATAACAACGTACTGGAGTGAACGATATGGAAGAAAATGCAGAATAGAACCAGTGAAGAGCAGGGGTGCCATAGGCACAATCAGAGAACACTGTATAAACATCAGAGGTCCGCGGTTGTTCAACGTCCTCCCAGCGAGCATAAGAAATATTGCCGGAACAACCGTGGACATCTTCAAGAGGAAACTACATTTATTCCTCCAAGGAGTTCCGGACCAGCCGGGCTGTGGTGGGTATGTGGGCCTGCGGGCCGCTCCAAGCAACAGCCTAGTGGACCAAACTCTCACAAGTCAAGCCTGGCCTCGGGCCGGGCTTGGGGAGTAGAAGAACTCCCAGAACCCCATCAACCAGGTATCAACCAGGTACCAGGTACCTCAACCAGTGAGGCGTCACAGGCAAGCCAAATGCCTTCAACAAGTGAGGCTTCACAGGCAAGCCAAGCGCCTTCAAGTGAGGCGCAAGCAAGCGCGTTCAACAAGTGAAGCCTCACAGGCAACCCAAATGCCTTCATCCAGTGAGGCTTCAGCAGCTGGCAGTCAAAACTAACTTTGCTTAACCCTCAAACCGCTAGGGCCCAAATGGAATTCACACCCACAGGCGCAACAAAAAAAAAATCCAAAAAATTCTTTCGTCTTATAGAAGTGTTCATTTTTGTTCCCTGATCACGGAAAAAATAACAAAAAAATCGTAGGTGGCATATTTTAGCCGCAATAGGGTAGAGAAGTGTGGCAAAAAAGGGGCGTTGGCAGAGCCTTCGCCAGACGAGGTCTGCTCCGCCCGAGCTGTCAGACGGCAGTTGCCACAAATATATTATTACCTAATTATTTCAATGTCTCTGATTTTTTCTTATTTTTTTGTAGTAATATTATTCCATACAGTGAATTGTGGTATATTTAAATAATAAAATGTGTGAACCATCGCTGTACTCAAAATTGTGGTGTGCATATTAGTGATTCAATTATTATGTTCATAAAACAATAAACAAATAGTTTTGCTGTTGTTACACTATATACACAGGTTATATATAAGTATCTGCATGTTTTGTTCACCATAACGAACTACTAAGTTGGTCTTGTGAGTCAAAAAGCAACGAGGAGTGACCGCCAAACACCAGCGAGATACTCACTGCCACTCCCTCCCTCAACACCACCTCACTCGCCCTCATTCTCCTCCCACAATACGGTTTTTGCATTTATTCACTATACACAGACGTTATATATACGTATTTACATGTTTTGTTCACCATAACTGTACATCTAAGCTTGTATGGTGAGTAAAGGCACAAAGACGTAGCTACTCACACAGTCAGCTGATCGGCGGCCGCCCTCAAGGCCAGACGCACTAATATTTCTCCTCCAACAATATTGTTTGTGGTGTTATTACGCTATATACACACATTATATATAAGTATCTACCTGTTTTATTCACCATACCTGTACAAATAAGCTGGTATGGTGCCCAAAGACCATAGTAGCCATCAGAAAACAACATGACAAGACGACGCTCCGCCCTCACCAAAATGGCGGCTCCCAACCTACTACTCTTGCTGTTATCTCACACTATACACACATTATATATAAGTATCTACATTTGTGCTCACCATAGCGAACCCCTAAGCTGATATGGTGAGTGCAGTCAATAAATGGTGGCCACACACAGTCAGAAGACGACGCCACAACCCTCCCTCCACAGCCTTACTCCTCCCTCCATGGAGCACAGCGCTAAATATCACCACAATCCTGCTATTATCAGAATCCTGGTCAGTTTTATCAGTCAGGGGGCTTCAGTAATACTATCACTGCTAAATAATAGCAGTATCATATATATTATGACATTTGTAGGCGATGCTGTGGTCACAAACTGAACAGCGGTGCTGTAAGCTCGTGCTGCATGCGCCAGCCTTGGTGGCTTGCTCAATACTGATGCTCTAACACCCAAGAATGTTGGCGTGGATTCTTTTTCTAGGTGGCATCTGGCAACTGTTGGTCGTGGCTGTACTATAGTTGCCCCTATCCCAGGCGGGGCATTTAAATTATAATGCTAGACACAAAATCATATATATATGATGTGCGCGGTTTCGGTTTTGTCACTGATATCATATATATATATGATTTGCGCGGTTTAAGGGTTAACCCTTAAACTGCGCATGGCGTATATATACGCCCTGAGTAACATGTCCGACGGTGCGCATGGCATATATATACGCCATAGGGTGCCATTCCCGATTCAAATGGCCCGCGGTTACACGGGGTTCACAGTAGCTTCCTCAGGGCTCTTGTAAACAGACGCAATTTAAAAAAAAAACGTGGGCAATATTCTCAGATGTGAGAGGCACAGTACTGTTGGAGCAACCAAGGCTGGCGCACGCAGCATGAGCGATCAGCATTGCTGTTCAGCTTGTGACCACAGCATCACCGAAAAATGTCAAAATAAATATATAACTGTTATTATTTAGTGATGACAATATTACAGATGACCCGTGACTGTGATATAAATAACCAGGGTTGTGATAATAGCAGGATTGTTGTAATAATTAGCGCTGTGGGAGGAGTGATGCTGAGAGACTGAAAGAGACAGCATCGTTTACTGACTGTGTGGCCACCTGTTATTGTTTACATTCACCATACCAGCTCAGTGGTTCTCTATGGTGAACACAAATGTAGATACTTATATATAATGTGTGTATTAGTGTAATAACAGCAAAAGGATTATGCTGGGAGGAGCCATTTGGGTGACGGAGGTGACGTCGTCTGCACGATTTGTCAAGCTGTTTAGAGGGTGGCCACTATGCTCTTTGGGCACACTACAAGCTTAGGTGTACAGTTACAGTGCATAAAACATGTAGATATTTATATATAATATGTGTATATAGGGTAATAACACTGAAAACAGTATTGTTGGGGGAGAAAGTTTAGTGCGTGTGACCTTGAATGAGTGAGGGAGCCGCCAGCTGTGTATACCGACGACTCTTAGTGCCTGAACTAACTATATCAGCTTAGCTGTACAGTTGTGGTGAACAAAATATATACATACTTATATATAACGTCTGTATATAGTGAAATAACACCACAAATGGTATTGTTGGGGGAGAAAGTTTAGTGCGTGTGTTGAGGGAGTGGCAGCGAGTGGCTGGCTGGTGTGTAGCGGTAACTCTTCGTTGCTTTTCGACTCTCAATACCAACTTAGTGGTTCGTTATGGTAACCAAAATATGCAGATACTTATATATAACCTGTGTATAGAGTGTAATAGCAGCAAAACTATTTGTTTATTGTTTTATGAACATAATAATTGAATTACTAATATGCACACCATACGTTTGAGTATAGCGATTATTCACCACTTTTATTATATAAATATATTACAATACACACTATTGAATAATATTACTGCAAAAAAACTAAGAAAAAATCAATCGGAGACATTGAAACAATTAGGTAATAATATCTTTGTGGCAACTCCCATCTGTCAGCGCGGGTGACACTGACCGGCCCTGGCGACCGCTCTGTCAACGCCCACTTTTTGCCAGACTTCCTCGGTCAATTGCGCCCAAAATATGTGACCTACGATTTTTTTGCTATTTTTCCCGTGCTCAGGGGACACAAATTAACGAGTTTAGAAGACGAAAAAAAATTTTGGATTTTTTTTTTTCTTGCGCACAGGGGTGTAAATGTCCCCAGGACCCCTGAGCAGTGTAAGGGTTAATGAACTGTACAGTAATTTTAAGTGTTAATTTTAGTGTTGTGTTAGTATAGGTTACATAAATTGTTAATAATTCTTAACTTCAAGATGTGTGGGATCAATCAAGAAGACGAACACCAACCAGGTAAGTTGAGGTTTCTAGTTGAATATTTAATAATTATATGTGGCAAGGCAATTCAAATTATGTTTGTTGTATAAAAATAGTTGGAAATGGTCACTTTTGGACTCGTAGGTGAAAAAGTACCATTATCCGAAACACGTGATTATCCGGCTGGGGTCCTTCCCATATAGTCCGGATGATCGAGTGGAGACAGTATCAGTACCTGAGGCGAACCAAAGAGCTGATCATGCAACTGGCCAAAGAACACAGAAGGCAAGCTACACTTGATTCTTATATGGTACGAAAATCAAGCCAAGCGCCTTCAACCAGTGAGGCGTCACGGGCAAGCCAATGCCCGAAGGCCTCACAAGTGAGGCCTCAACAAGTGAGGCCTCACAGGCAACTCAAATGCCTTCAACCAGTGAGGCTTCAGCAGCTGGCAGTCAAAACTAACTTTGCTTAATGAACTGTACAGTAATTTTAAGTGATAATTTTAGTGTTGTGTTAGTATAGGTTACGAAAATTGTCAAGAATTCTTAACTTCAAGATGTGTGGCATCAATCAAGAAGACGAACAACAACAAGGTAAGTTGAGGTTTCTAGTTGAATATTTAATAATTATATGTGGCAAGGCAATTCAAATTATGTTGTTTGTTGGAAATGGTTAGTTTTGGACTCGTAGGTGAAAAAGTACCATTATCCGGAACACGTGATTATCCGGCAAGGAAGGGTCCTTCCCATATAGTCCAGATAATCAAGTGGAGACAGTATATTATGACAGTAGAACATCAGTACTGTCCAAAGACACTGCTACGTGCATGACATGTGTACACATCTCTGGCAAATATTTCCCATGCATAATGTGGCCCAGTACTATGCACTGTGCTAATTATCACCACAATCCTGCTGTTACCACAATACTGGTCACAATAATCACAATAATCCTGTAAATGAATAATTGACCACATTTTATTTTATAAAGGAACCTAGGAAGTCATTTGAAGAATCCTAGATGGACGAAATAATGCTGTGGTTCTGTGGCTAGCACTGTGAACATCGTGAACAGCATTGAATCACTGATATTTGAACATTGTACACAGTCATTATCACACTCAGGCTCTTCTTTAACCCTTTCATTGCGCAAGACATAATATGATGCGTTGAGTGACTTGCAGTAAATTGCGCTCGGCATCATATGATGTTTGGGAGTACCTCGCAAGATTTAAACGGCCCACGGATACACGGGGTTCACCCCACCTTAACCCTTCAACTGCGCATCGCATCATATGATGCTTTGACTGACTTGCAGTAAATTGCGCATCGCATCATGTGATGCTTTGGAGTACTACGCAAGATTTAAACGGCCCGCGGATACACGGGGTTCACCACACCTGGGAAGACGGGACACCACGAGCGTAGCTCTCATCCTGTAACTACACTTAGGTAATTACACTTAGGTAATTACCTTCATCAGGGCTCTTGTAAACAGACGCCATATTTAAACAAAATCATGGGCCAAACTCCCGGGTGTTAGGAGCCTCAGTATTGAGTACGCTTCCAAGCCTGACGCATGCAGCATGAACTCACAGCACTGCTGTTCAGCTTGTGACCACAGCATCGCCTAAAAATGCCATAATATACTTGTTTATGTTATCATGTAGCAATAATATTATTACAGAAGACCCCTGACTGTGATAAAACTGACCAGGGTTCTGATAATAACAGGATTGTGGTGATAATTAGCGCTGTGCTCCATGGAGGGAGGAGTAATGCTGTGGGAGGGAGGGTGGTGGCGTTGTCTTCTGACTGTGTGTAGCCACCTTTTATTGACTGTACTCACCATACCAGCTTAGTGGTTCGCTATGGTGAACACAAATGTAGATACTTATAGACGAGATAAAGCACCTAAATTATTGGGATCGTCTCAAAGCTCTCCAAATGTACTCTCTAGAAAGGAGACGAGAGAGATACCAAATAATATACACGTGGAAAATACTGGAGGGCCAGGTCCCAAATCTACACAGTAAAATAACAACGTACTGGAGTGAACGATATGGAAGAAAATGCAAGATTGAACCAGTGAAGAGCAGAGGTGCCATAGGTACAATCAGAGAGCACTGTATAAACATCAGAGGTCCGCGGTTGTTCAACGTCCTCCCAGCGACTATAAGAAATATTGCCGGAACAACCGTGGACATCTTCAAGAGAAAACTGGACTGTTTCCTAAGAGAAGTCCCGGAACAGCCGGGCTGTGGTGGGTATGTGGCTCTGCGGGCTGCTCCAAGCAACAGCCTGGTGGATCAAACTCTCACAAGTCGAGCCTGGCCTCGGGCCGGGCTTGGGGAGTAGAAGAACTCCCAGAACCCCATCAACCAGGTATATATAACGTGTGTATAGAGGGTATAAACAGTAAGAGCAGTAGGTTGGGAGCCGCCATTTTGGCGAGGGAGGAGCGTCATCTGCATGACTTACCATGTTGTTTACTGATGACCACGATGGTCTTTGGGCACCATACCACTTTGCTTGTACAAGCATGGTGAATAAAGCAGGTAGATATTTATATATGTGTGTATATAGTGTAATAACACCACAAGCAGTACTGTTGGAAGAGAAATATCAGTGCACCTGGCCTTTAGGGCGGCAGCCATCAGCTGACTGTGTGAGGTCCTACTTCTTTGTGCCTTTAGTCACCATACAAGCTTAGATGTATAGTTATGGTGAACAAAACATGTAAATACTTATATATAACGTCTGTATATAAAAGGAAAAACAGTATGGTGGGTGGAGAATGGTGCCAAGTCAGGTGAGGTGAGGTGAGGGAGGGAGGGAGGGAGTGGCAGCCAGTGGCGGCCTGCCACTGCCACTGCAATTGATTATATATGCAGATTAATTATACAATGTATGTGATGTAACTATATAACCTGAGCTTGTAAAAGCACCTTAATCACCTTCAGTGATTAAGTGCTTAATTGCACACTAGTTTCTTTATCAGCTATCTCACCCTGTCAGAGTAAATGAGATAAATGTCTGTGAATGCATGTGTGTATATATGTATATGTGTGTGTATGTGTATGTATGGGTATAAAGTATATATGGAAGCTGATCAGAATTACATTTCACCTTTGTAAATGTACATTAATGACACTGTGTAGATGACACATCGAACACTTTATGTAAGGCATACATAAATCTGTGTATCTATGTATTTACGTATATAGGTTAGCTTAGCATTTTTAAAGCACCGACTCACCTTCAGTGGTTGATTGTTCAATAAACCCTTCAAATATATGTTTAACACATCTCTAACCCTGTCTATGGAGGACAGAAGAAAATGTATATATGCTGGTTAGCATTGTTAATGTGTGGCCACGTCTGTGGTAGAAAACAATAAAAAAAAAAAAAAAAAACTGCCACTGCCACTCAGCATACCAACGTAGTGGTTCGTTATGGTGAACACAAATGTAGATACTTATATATAGTGTCTGTATATAGTGAATAAAAGCAAACACAGTATTTTGGGAGGAGAATGTGGGTGACTCAAGTGACTTGAGGGAGGGCGTGAGTGGCTGGCTGGTACACGGTGGTCACTCCTCGTTACTTTTCGACTCATAATAGCATCTTAGTGGTTCGTTATGGTGAACAAAACATGCAGATACTTATATATAACCAGTGTATATAGTGTAATAACCAACAAAGTATTTGTTCACTGTTTGATGAACATGATTGAATCAACAACATGCACACCATATTTTTGAGTACAGCGATGATTCACTCATTTTATTATATAAATATATCACACTACACACTATTGAATAATATTACAGCAAAAAAACTACGAAAAATCAATCAGAGACATTGAAATAATTAGGTATTTATCTCTCTGTGGCAACTCTGGCCTGACAGCTGGCGATCAACAGACCGCCTGGGACGCACCTGTTATTTGCCAGACTTCCCCGCCCTATAGTGGGCAATATATGCCACTTACAATTTTTTTATTATTTTTCACGTGATCAGTGAACACAAATTAGCAGGTTAGGAAGAAAAATAATTTTTCTTTTTTTTTTTTGGTATGCGCCTGTGGGTGTCAAATGGTATATAGCTATGCGCCATTTAAGGGTTAACCCTTAAACCGCGCATATCATATATAAATGATATCAATGACAAAACCGAAATCGCGCACATCATTTATATATGATTTCGTGTCTAGCGCTATAATTTAAACACCCCGCCTGGGATAGGGGCAGCTATAGTACAGCCACGACTGATAGTTGCCAGATCCCACCTAGAAAAAAAATCCAGCCCAACATTCTTGAGAGTGAGAACGTCAGTATTGCGCCAGCCACCAAGGCTGGCGCACGCAGCACGAGCTCACAGCACCGCTGTTCAGCTTGTGACCACAGCATCGCCTACAAATGCCAAAATATAAGTGATACTGCTATTATTTAGCAATGATAGTATTACTGAAGCCCCCTGAATTTGATACACTGACCAGGATTCTGATAACAGCTTGATTGTGGAGATATTTAGCGCTGTGCTCGATGGA
Source organism: Procambarus virginalis (assembly GCA_020271785.1). Lineage (NCBI taxonomy): Eukaryota > Metazoa > Arthropoda > Malacostraca > Decapoda > Cambaridae > Procambarus > Procambarus virginalis. The sequence goes on from WNGS01008565.1 coordinate 61,221, forward strand.
GGGAGGAGTACGGCTGTGGAGGGAGGATTGTGGCGTTGTCTTCTGACTGTGTGTGGCCACCATTTATTGACTGCACTCACCATACCAGCTTAGTGGTTCGCTATGGTGAACACAAATGTAGATACTTACATATAACGTGTGTATAGTGTGAGATAACAGCGAGAGGAGTAGGTTGAGAGCCGCCATTTTGGTGAGAGGAGCGTCGTCTGCAGGAATTAGCGTGTTGTTTACCTGTGACCACAAAGGGTCTTTGGGCACCATACCAGCTTTTTTA
>WNGS01008567.1:17604-34277 GCA_020271785.1 Procambarus virginalis
TTCTCATGAGAAACTCTCCAGACACGAGCAGAACGCTCTAAAAGAGATAAACGTCGTCTATGCCTTCAAATGCCCTCTGGGGACTGTAAGCCTCAAAAAACTCAGTATATAGCAAGACAACAACATCTCTTTCAAGGCGTTTAACGATGCGTAAGCAACAGGGCTCCATCAAGGAACTATATTCTCTTCCCACAACAAACCATCACAGAGAAATCTTGACAACCACACAGAAATCATTGATAGATAGAGCGACAGCAGGCGGCTTGACATCTGCGAGGCACTACACATCAAGAAGTCAACACCAGCAATCAACAGCCAATTAACACACAACTATATTCTACCCACTCCAAGACTCCGCTCCAATATAGAAACATAAAGAAATATGGGCCAATAGGCCTTCTGCAGTTCGATTGGTACCCAACCTCTACTTCTACAAATCTATACCCCGTTTTCCATGTTCTGTGTTTCACCCCACTATTGTATTACATCACCTCACCCAAATGCAGGTATAAGAGCCAATGTTTGTTTCATAAAGCTAAGTTGTGTGTAGATAAACTAAAGTCTTTGAAAATGTAATAAGTTTTACGAAACGCGCTCAAGTGTCGCGTCAGATTAGAATAAAAAATGAATTTTGGAGAATTGATTTTCATTTACCGTCACCAGTAAAAGAAACATAAGGAAAATAGAGAAAATTTGTGTTAGAATTATTAATCTTACCTTTTCGGTCATATTTAATAATATATGTCTACAGGAAAGACTGCTACCAAAATATACCAAATATATATATATATATATACACACATATATATATATATATATATATACACACATATATTATATATATATATATACACACATATATATATATATATATATATATATATATATATATATATATATATATATATATGTCGTACCTAGTAGCCAGAACTCACATTTTGGCCTAGTATGCAAGGCCCAATTTGCCTAAAAAGTCAAGTTTTCCTGAATTAATATATTTTCTTTAATTTTTCTTATGAAACGATAAAGGTGCCCATTTCATTATGTATGAGGTCAATTTTTTTTTATTGGAGTTAAAATTAATGTAGATATATGACCGAACCTAACCAACCCTACCTAACCTAACCTAACCTATCTTTATAGGTTAGGTTAGGTTAGGTAGCCGAAAAAGTTAGGTTAGGTTAGGTTAGGTAGGTTAGGTAGTCGAAAAACAATTAATTCATGAAAACTTGGCCTATTAGGCAAATCGGGCCTTGCATAGTAGGCTGAGAAGTGCGTTCTGGCTACTAGGTACGACATATATATATATATATATATATATATATATATATATATATATATATATATATATATATATATATATATATGTGTGTGTGTGTGTGTGTGTCTGTGTGTGTGTGTGTGTGTGTGTTTATGTGTTTTAATATGTTAATATTATTACGTCACACAGACCACAAACACATTTCCTGCATCACACGAACATTTTTCATTCCCTTGAGGGCAAATGGATCGCGACAGACGCTGTAATAAAAGGTATCTAATGTTGCTTACCTTTCTGACATTGTGCTAACGAGCTGTGTATGTTTTAATCAGTGATTACACATCATCCAAATGCTATTCGTTTAACATGTGCATTAAGGAGACTATTGCGAAAATAATATATATTTGCCAATTTAAATTGCAAATTCTGACTAAAAAGCTTTCAGAGCGCCAAGTTCAGTTTCGATGTTTAGTAAAGTCAAAGTTAAAGATAAATAAACTTCATAATTATTTTCAGTATCATTTTCACAACATGATCCATAGAACTGTTGTTAAGACACGTAAACTACGCACATACACATCTCAGGGATCACAAAGTTAACCAGATTGTCTTAGGCTGTTCGCCGTGTAAACGTGTGGATGTGTGGTGTCAGCGGCTGGACGTAAATCCATACATCACCAATGGAGGCTAGCCCCGCACTGGGCCAACTCCGCTCAGTCCACGCTGTCTCACGCCCGCTGACACTGTTGCCAGCGTGGCGATCATGCCCACCGGTGCTGCTTGTCTCCACACTCGCCTTGCAACCCGTATTGCATCGTTTGGTTACTTGTTTAATATCAATAAATATGTAAAGGATAAATTTGTTTTGTGTATTGGTAACGGAGTCAGACTTTGTGTATGTTTTATGATGTTGTTAGTGCTTCCTAGTTCTGGTATTACGGTTCGGTAAAAGTACGTACCACTTGGTACACTCAGGGGGGTAGCACTTAGTACACTCAGGGGGTAGCACTTGGTACACTCAGTGTGTAGCACTTGGCACACTCAGTGGGTAGCACTTGGTACACTCAGTGGGTAGCACTTGGTACACTCAGTGGGTAGCACTTGGTACACTCAGGGGGTAGCACATGGTACACTCAGGGGGTAGCACTTGGTACACTCAGTGGGTAGCACTTGGTACACTCAGTGGGTAGCACATGGTACACTCAGGGGGTAGCACTTGGTACACTCAGTGGGTAGCACTTGGCACACTCAGTGGGTAGCACTTGGTACACTCAGTGGGTAGCACTTGGTACACTCAGGGGTAGCACTTGGTACACTCAGTGGGTAGCACTTGGTACACTCAGTGGGTAGCACTTGGTACACTCAGTGGGTAGCACTTGGTACACTCAGGGGGTAGCACTTGGTACACTCAGTGGGTAGCACTTGGGACACTCAGGGGGGTAGCACTTGGTACACTCAGTGGGTAGCACTTGGTACACTCAGGGGGTAGCACTTGGTACACTCAGTGGGTAGCACTTGGTACACTCGGGGGTAGCACTTGGTACACTCAGTGGGTAGCACTTGGTACACTCAGGGGGTAGCACTTGGTACACTCAGGGGGTAGCACTTGGTACACTCAGTGGGTAGCACTTGGTACACTCAGTGGGTAGCACTTGGTACACTCAGGGGTAGCACTTGGTACACTCAGTGGGTAGCACTTGGTACACTCAGTGGGTAGCACTTGGTACACTCAGTGGGTAGCACTTGGTACACTCAGTGGGTAGCACTTGGTACACTCAGTGGGTAGCACTTGGTACACTCAGGGGGTAGCACTTGGTACACTCAGTGGGTAGCACTTGGGACACTCAGGGGGTAGCACTTGGTACACTCAGTGGGTAGCACTTGGTACACTCAGGGGGTAGCACTTGGTACACTCAGTGGGTAGCACTTGGTACACTCGGGGTAGCACTTGGTACACTCAGTGGGTAGCACTTGGTACACTCAGGGGGTAGCACTTGGTACACTCAGGGGGGTAGCACTTGGTACACTCAGGGGTAGCACTTGGTACACTCAGGGGGTAGCACTTGGTACACTCAGGGGGTAGCACTTGGTACACTCAGGGGGTAGCACTTGGTACACTCAGGGGGGTAGCACTTGGTACACTCAGGGGGTAGCACTTGGTACACTCAGGAGGTAGCACTTGGTACACTCAGGGGGTAGCACTTGGTACACTCAGGGGGTAGCACTTGGTACACTCAGGAGGGTAGCACTTGGTACACTCAGGAGGTAGCACTTGGTACACTCAGGGGGTAGCACTTGGTACACTCAGGAGGGTAGCACTTGGTACACTCAGGGGGGTAGCACTTGGTACACTCAGGGGGTAGCACTTGGTACACTCAGGGGGTAGCACTTGGTACACTCAGGGGGTAGCACTTGGTACACTCAGGGGGTAGCACTTGGTACACTCAGGGGGTAGCACTTGGTACACTCAGGGGGTAGCACTTGGTACACTCAGTGGGTAGCACTTGGTACACTCAGGGGGTAGCACTTGGTACACTCAGGGGGGTAGCACTTGGTACACTCAGGGGGTAGCACTTGGTACACTCAGGGGGTAGCACTTGGTACACTCAGGGGGTAGCACTTGGTACACTCAGGGTGTAGCACTTGGTACACTCAGGGGGTAGCACTTGGTACACTCAGGAGGGTAGCACTTGGTACACTCAGGGGGTAGCACTTGGTACACTCAGTGGGTAGCACTTGGGACACTCAGGGGGGTAGCACTTGGTACACTCAGGGGGTAGCACTTGGTACACTCAGGAGGGTAGCACTTGGTACACTCAGGGGGGTAGCACTTGGTACACTCAGGGGTAGCACTTGGTACACTCAGGGGGTAGCACTTGGTACACTCAGGAGGGTAGCACTTGGTACACTCAGGGGGGTAGCACTTGGTACACTCAGTGGGTAGCACTTGGTACACTCAGTGGGTAGCACTTGGTACACTCAGGGTGTAGCACTTGGTACACTCAGGGGTAGCACTTGGTACACTCAGGAGGGTAGCACTTGGTACACTCAGGGGGTAGCACTTGGTACACTCAGGGGGTAGATTAGCATTCGGGGTTACACTTGAGTATCAAGCCTTAAAGTCTGTCTGTCGGGGAAGGCTAAGATGGAGCGATGATAGGATCACGAAGCCCAGTAGACAACGCAGACAGGACTCAACAAAGAATCTAGGGTTCGATTCCCGAGGCATCAGAGAGACGTTTCGATAAGTTTCCTTTCATCTGATGTCTCTATTTACCTAGCAGTAAATAGGTAACCAGGAGTGAGGGAATTGTTGTGGTATGCATTCTAGGAAAAGTCTGAATTGACTGACAGTAAAAATTCTATAATTTAAAATATTATATAAACAGTAAAATAATCCTTTTGATTAATTACTAAACGAGGCAGAAAATTATTCCTAGCATGGTATTAAGGCTCAATGTGCCGTCATTAAACTGACCTTTAACTCACACTTTCTCTTCCAACAAACCTATGTTAACCTTTACGTCAAATTATATGTTAAAAACTATGTGTTATCTTTATCGGATAGTTCTAGCAAGCTGTAGGAAAATACATCAAGTGTCTCACTAAAAGACAGCATGTGTGGTTAAAATACATTAGGTCTCAACTTCTCAAACAACACTTATGATTGAGAGACATTTTCTGTCATGTGAAAGAATTCTATACGTCATCGTTAATATAAAATGATTCGAATTAACAAAATTGCAAAGATATAAAAACATCAGAGAAAAACATAATTTGTTTTCAAAAAAATATATTCCATGTGGACTTGAACAGGCGCGGCGGGCCTCGATCCGCGACTCTTGTTACTACAGTAAGTCCAGTCACATATCAGCCGTAAAGCCGCTGTTTCAGTTTTATGACTGATGGTCCTGCTTGCCCAAACACTGAGGCCTGGCGCGTGCTCTAATTTGTGCATGTAAATTCCCCGCTAAAATCAAGGATGTGTGTGTATCTGGCGTCATGACAAGGATATGTGTGCATCTGGAGTCATAACAAGGATGTTTGTGTATCTGGTGTTATGTCAAGGATGTGTGTGTATCTGGTGTTATGTCAAGGATGTGTGTGTATCTAGTGTCATGACAAGGATGTGTGTGTATCTGGTGTTATGTCAAGGATGTGTGTGTATCTGGTGTTATGTCAAGGATGTGTGTGTATCTGGTGTTATGTCAAGGATGTGTGTGTATCTGGTGTTATGTCAAGGATGTGTGTGTATCTAGTGTCATGACAAGGATGTGTGTGTATCTGGCGTCATGTCAAGGATGTGTGTGTATCTAGTGTCATGACAAGGACGTGTGTGTATCTGGCGTCATGTCAAGGACGTGTGTGTATCTGGCGTCATGACAAGGACGTGTGTGTATCTGGCGTCATGTCAAGGACGTGTGTGTATCTGGCGTCATGTCAACGCAATGAAACCGGATGTGTTGCCATCACTTTCGAAAACGACGGGGCGAGCAGTCAAGACGACCAAGATGTACACCCAAGAACATTACCGTGGATGCTCCTTACCATGACCGACCGACGACACGAAGGGGCTGTTCTACGTGGCTTGCGCAGCACACATTCTGCCCAGGGGATAGGAGACAAACTAAGAACTGTTCATCCTTTAGCAATAAGCTAAATGTGTCTTTCCTATCCATCAAGTTATTTCTAACCAAAGAGTCGACCGGATAATTTAAACCTTGCATTAGCGTATTATGTATAAATTTTCATGTAAGATAAAAGGGAAGGGAATTTTCAGGGAGAAAGTGCCAAGTCATTTCGTCTATATAGAACTTGGAATGGGTCAGGATTAGGATTTGGGATGGGACGGGGGGAAGGAATGGTGCCCAACCACTTGGACGGTAGGGGATTGAACGCTGACCTGCATGAAGCAAGACAGTTGCTTTACCGTCCAGCCCAAGTCTATAGAGGGCAGCTGTACAGTATATGTTGGGTCCAGGAGGGGGAAGGGGACACTACACGCTATAGCTAGGTAGCCGGTTCCTCATTTCGTTTATACGGTTCATGTTCCTCACGTTCTCTGGGTCAGGTGTTTGTGGAAATTCAGGTACAAATTCTGGAGTGCCCGGGAGAGCATGTGTGTGGTTGTAAGTGTATAAGTGCAGGTGATTGAATAATTACAGGTGTACTTTCTGCAGTGATGCAGGTGGGTTGATGGGTAAGTGCTGGAGTCTAGGTGAGTGTATGTGTATGTGTGTATGTGTGTGTGTTTATATACTCACCTATTTGTACTAACCTATTTCTGCTTGCGGGGGTTTAGCTTTGGCTCTTTGGTTCCGCCTTTCAACTGTCAATCAACTGGTGTACAGGTTCCTGAGCCTACTGGCCTCTATCATATCTACATTTGAATCTGTGTATGGAGTCAGGCTCCACCACATCACTGCCTAATGCATTCCATTCGTTAACTACTCTGACACTGAAAAAGTTCCTTCTAACGTCCCTGTAGCTCATGTGGGTACTCAGTTTCCACCTGTGTCCCCTTGTAGTTGTTCGCGTACCACCAATGTTAAATAGTTTATCCTTGTTTACCCGGTCGATTCTCCTGAGGATTTTGTAGGTTGTGATCATGTCTCCCTTTACTCTTTTCTCTTCCAGTGTCGTAAGGTGCATTTCCCGCAGCCTTTCCACGTAACTCATGTCTCTTAGTTCTGGGACTAGTCTAGTGGCATACCTTTGAACTTTTTCCAGGTTCGTCTCGTGCTTGACAAGGTACGGGCTCTATGCTGGGGCCGCATACTCCAGGATTTGTGTTACATATGTGGTATACAAGATTCTGAATGATTCCTTACACAGGTTCCTGAAGGCTGTTCTGATGTTAGCCAGCCTCGCATATGCCGCAGACGTAATAATTTTTATGTGGGCTTCCGGAGACAGGTTTGGTGTGATATCAACTCCTAGATCATTCTCTCTGTCCATTTCATTAAGTATTTCATCTCCTATTCTGTATCCTGTGTCTGGCCTCCTGTTTCCACCACCTAGTTTCATTACTTTGCATTTACTCGGGTTGAACTTTAGCAGCCATATGTTGGATCATTTATTCAGTCTGTCTAGGTCATCTTGTAGCCTCCTACTATCATCCTTTGTTTCAATCTTCTTCATAATTTTTGCATCATCAGCAAACATTGAGAGAAACGAGTCTATACCCTCCTTACCTTACCTTGAGGATACCTTGAGGTGCTTCCGGGGCTTATCGTCCCCGCGGCCCGGTCATCGACCAGGCCTCCTTGTTGCTGGACTGATCAACCAGGCTGTTGGACGCGGCTGCTCGCAGCCTGACGTATGAGTCACAGCCTGGTTGATCAGGTATCCTTTGGAGGTGCTTATCCAGTTCTCTCTTGAACACTGTGAGGGATTTGCCAGTTATGTCCCTTATGTGTAGTGGAAGCGTGTTGAACAGTCTCGGGCCTCTGATGTTGATAGAGTTCTCTCTCAGAGTACCAGTTGCACCTCTGCTTTTCAACGGGGGCATTCTGCACATCCTGCCATGTCTTCTGGTCTCATGTGATGTTATTTCTGTGTGCAGGTTTGGGACCAGCCCCTCTAATATTTTCCACGTGTAAATTATTATGTATCTCTCCCGCCTGCGCTCAAGGGAATACAGATTTAGGCTCTTATGTCGGTCCCAATAGTTTAGATTTTTTACCGAGTGGATTCTTACAGTAAAGGACCTCTGCACGCTCTCCAGGTCAGCAATTTCACCAGCAGTGAAAGGGGCTGTCATTGTGCAGCAGTACTCCACTCTAGAGAGCACAAGCGTTTTGAAAAGTGTCATCATCGGTATAGCATCTCTAGTGTGAAAAGTTCTTGTTATCCAACCTGTCATTTTTCTTGCAGTTGTGACGGCTACTTTATTGTGTTCTTTAAAGGTAAGGTCTTCCGACATGAGTACAACCAGATCCTTTACATTGCCTTTTCGTTCTATGTTATGATTTGCCTGAGTTTTGTACGTGGTTCCCGTTTTTATATATCACCCTCTGGGAGATAATTTACATATATCAGAAACAGTATAGGTTCAAGGACTGACCCCTGCGGGACTCCACTTGTAACGTCTCGACAATTTGAGACCTTACCCCTCACATTGATTCGTTGTCTTCTTTTGCCTCTTTATCCAATGGAGTACCTTCCCTTTCACTCCAGCCTGCATCTCCAGCTTTTTCACTAGCCTCTTGTGTGGTACTGTATCAAAGGCTTTCTGGCAATCCAAATATATGCAGTCTGCCCACACTTCTCTTTCTTGCCTGATTTTTGTTGCCTGGTCGTAGAATTCAAGTAACCCTGTGAGGCAGGACTTGCCATCCCTGAACCCATGTTGATGCTGTGTTACAAAGTTCCTTCGCTCCAGATGTTCCACTGGCAAGCACAGTTCTTCTGCTCCTTCCTTTAGTATCCACGGGGAGATTTCATCTGGGCCTATAGCCTTTGTCACGTCCAACTCTAGTAAACTCTTCCTTACTTCCACGCTGGTAATCTCAAACTCTTCCAGTGGTTCCTAGTTAACTATTCCCTATCTTATCTCTGGAATTTCTCCTTGCTCTAAGGTGAAGTCCTCCTGGAATTTCTTATTCAGTTCCCCACTCACTTCCTTGTCGTTTGTAGTGAATCCATCTGCCACTATCCTTAATTTCATAAACTGTTCCTTTACTGTTGTTTTTCTCCTTATGTGGCTATGTAACAATTTAGGCTGAGTCTTTGCCTTGCTTGCGATGTCATTTTCGTATTGTTTTTCTGCCTCTCTTCTCATCCTGACATATTCATTCCTGGCACTCTGGAATCTTTCTCTGCTCTCAAGAGTCTTGTTATTCCTAAAGTTTCTCCACGCCCTTTTACTTTGCTGCTTATCTAGTGTGTGTGTGTGTGTGTGTGTGTGTGTGTGTACTCACCTAATTGAATTGCCTGGTCGTAGAATTCAAGTACGTGTGTGTGTGTATTCACCTAGTTGTGCTTCCGGGGGTTGAGCTTTGCTCTTTCGGCCCGCCTCAAAACTGTCAATCAACTGTTTACTGACTACTTTGTGTGTGTGTGTGTGTGTGTGTGTGTGTGTGTGTGTGTGTGTGTGTGTGTGTGTGTGTGTGTGTGTGTGTGTGTGTGTGTGTGTGTGTGTGTGTGTGTGTGTGTGGGTATGTATGCGTGTACATGTATGTAGCACAGGTTAGTGGATATTTGGGCTGACAGGAGAACTGGCAGTTGAGCCATTAAGTATTCTAACGTATATTCGCGCTGCCGGTGTGTCGTGGGGGAAAAGGGGGGGGGGTGTCTGGAAGACGTTTCTCTCACCACATGTCTAGAGCTGACGTAGTAGCTGTTACTCACGTTGTATGTCTTATACATGTCTTTGTAAACAATGTCAAACCATGCCCAATGTGTATTTAGAATCTATTGACATGGTTCATAATTAATACATAATTTACAAAGTCACTACATACGTGTATGTGTGTACTCACTTAGTTGTGCTTGTGGGGGTTGAGCTCTGGCTCTTTGGTCCTGCCTCTAAACCGTCAATCAACTGATGTACAGATTCCTGAGCCTACTGGACACTGTCATATCTACATTTGAAACTGTGTATGGAGTCAACCTCCACCACATCACTTCCTAGTGCAATCTATTTACTAACTACTCTGATACTGAAAAAGTCCTTTCTAATGTCTCTGTGGCTCTTTTGGGTACTCAGCTTCCACCTGTGTCCCCTTGTGACGGTTGCCACCCATGTTAAATAATCCATCCTTGTCCACCCTGTCAATTCCTATGAAAATTTCGTATGTGGTTATCATGTCTCCCCTAGCTCTTCTGTCTTTCAGCGACGTGAGGTGCAGTTCACGTAGTTTGTCCTCATAACTCATGCCTCTTAGTTCCGGGACTAGCCTAGTGGTATACCTCTGAACATTTTCCAGCTTCGTCTTGTGCTTGACTAAATACGGGCTCAATGCTGGGGCTGCATACTCCAGGATTGGCCTTACATATGTGGTATACAAGGTTCTGAAGGATTCCTTACACAGGTTTCTGAAAGCAGTTATTATGTTAGCCAGCCTCGCATAGGCCGCTGATGTTATTCTTTTGATGTACGCTTCGGGAGACCGGTTTGGCGTGATATCAACTCCCAGATCATTCTCTTTGTCCGTTTCGTGAAGGACTTCATCTCCCATTCGGTATCCAGTGACTGACCTCCTAGTTCCTCCTCTAGTTCATTACCTTACGTTTATTTGGGTTGAACTTTAGTAGCCATTTGTCGGACCATTCCTTCAGTTTGTTTTGGCCATCTTGTAGCCTCATACTATCCTCCTCTGTCCTGATCCTCCTCATTATTTTTGCATCATCAGCAAACATCGAGAGGAACGAGTCAATTCCTTCTGGGAAATCATTTACGTATATCAGAAACAGTATAAGTCCAAGGACTGATCTCTATGGGACTCCATTGGTGACTCCCCGCCACTCCGAGACCTCACCCCTCTCGGTGACTAGCTGTGTCCTGTTGCTTAGGTACTCTCTTATGCAGTGGAGTACCTTCCCTTTCACTCCTGCCTGCATCTCCAGTTTGTACACTAGTCTCTTTTGTGGTACTGTGTAAAAAGCTTTCTGGCAGTCCAGAAATATGCAGTCTGCCCAGCACTCTTTCTCTTGTCTGATTTTTGTTGCCTGGTCATAGAACTCAATTAATCCTGTTAGGCATGATTTGCCATCTCTGAACCCATGCTGATGTTGTGTTGCAAAGTTCCTTTACTCCAGATGTTCTTCTAGCTTTTTTCGCACAATTTTTTCCATCATCATGCATGGAATGCAAGTTAGGGACACTGGCCTGTAGTTCAGTGCCTCCTGCCAATCACCTGTTTTGTATATTGGGACTACATTGGCCGTCTTCCAAATTTTTACAGTTCACCTGTTACCAGTGACTTGTACACCATGGAGAGTGGTAGGCACTGAGCTTCTGCTCCTTCCTTTAGAATCCATGGTGAAATTCCATCCGGGCCTATAGCCTTTGTCACGTTCAAATCTAGCAGATGCTTCCTCACCTCCCCACTGGTAATCACAAACTCCTCTAGTGGTGTCTGGGTTGATGTTCCCTCCCTTATCTCTGGGACTTCTCCCTGCTCTGGTGTTAAGACTTACTGGAATTTCTTATTGAGTTCCTCTCACACTGCCTTGTAGTTTGTAGTGAATCTTTCTGCCCCTATCCTAAGTTTCATTACTTGTTCCTTCACTGTTGTTTTCCTCCTGATGTGGCTATCTAGCAGTTTGGGTTGAGTCTTTGCCATGCTCGCTATGTCATTTTCATATTGCCTCTCTACCTCTCTTCTCACTCTGACGTATTAATTCCTGGCGCTCTGGTATCTTTCTCTGCTCTCTAGTGTTATGTTGTTTCTATAGTTGCTGCACGTTCTTTTACTTAGCTGCTTTGTGTGACGGTGTTCCCCCCCTTCTAATTCTCCCACGCCTGCTGTAAGAGTCATGTCCACTATTCCCGAGCGTTCTCTACATTGCAGGCAACAATTGAACATGTGTGGGAGAGAACAGTATTCTCGAAGAGCCGAGAAATTTGCAAAAATAGAACATTTTGTCCTGTGGGATAGGCCCTTTAGGGAGCCAATATGGCGCTGGCGAGTCTGTTCTCCCGCCAAAACTGTGTGACGTCAGTGGCGCCAGATTGGTCACCGTCAGCGACATGGCACTGGGAGCCAATGAAAACCAACTTTGGGAAAAGTGACGTCACATAGGCATAGGGGGTCCGCCGTGTTGGCGCCAGGCGATATCAGTCTTTCACGACACGTCCGAGAGGTAGGACGCACGATCGGTCATCCTGTCAGAGTGACGGATTTACCGAACTCCGGTGGATTTAAGCGTCTCCAGTTGTTGGCACGCACTCTGTGAGGTCTTCCTGCAACCCAGAATTGGCTCAGATAAGGAATTGACAGAATATTGAGCAACAAGTGCTCAGGGACAGGTGCGTTGCAAGAAGTGGGCCGGGCATCGACGTGTGTCGTCGTTGGCAGTTCACCAGTATAAGAGGCAGCTTAGTGGCCGGGCCACCCACCGTGAGGGAACCAGGTTGACAGCCTTGTCAACCAGGTTGAACGTGTGATCGACGATCCTGTCAAGTTTGACAGTAACCCCACCTTCGTGGAACCCTACGAGTCAACAGTTGGATGCAAGCACGTCGAGAAGTCTTCCCAAATACCTAGCGATATATCTAGACGACGAGGGAATTGACAGTGTTGTGAGCTTCAAGTGCTCTGAAGTCGGGTGCTGTGCGTGTGAAGCTTAAGCAGCATCGTCTGGTACGGCTGGTAACTTCACCGTGACTTCGTAGTGGTGAGAGGCAGTTACTCTGGGAGTACAGTGACAAGGACTAATTGGGAAACGTACGACGACCGCCGAGACGTAGGCTGGCTGCCGTAGTTGGGAGGAAAGTTGACGGCCAGGAGACCGACTTCAACCCTGCGACGTACTGTAGGGAAAGAAGCACGGACCTGCTGTGTACAGAAGCGGCGAGACGCGACATCCTAAGGTGTGGGCTTGTGTTTCTGGATGAACGAGGCGAGAGCCTGGACCAGGAGCTACAACCCAACTGTCATCCTAGGATAGGTGAAGTAGGTGTTTACAGTTCCCTCCCATTTCCCCTTTAGTTAGCTATATATATTCTTGTCAGGATATTTTATGTCGTGAGCAAGTCTCACTTGAGTTTAAGTCACAGAGAGCACAGTATGTGGTGAGGCTACCCAGAGCGCTCACAGTATCAGTTTACATATATATCTATGTGTGGGTGTGTGCAAGCACCAAGATTCATCAGAGAATTTACTGTGACTATTATTATTGATCTGTGATTATTATTATTATATATATATTGGTAGTGAACCAGATATTGGTGTATTGATCTCTATAATCTATTGATATAAATGCCTGTGGATTGATCTCTATAATCTATTGATATAAATGCCTGTGGATTGATCTCTATAATCTATTGATATAAGTGCCCGTGTGTTGATCTCTATAATCTATCAATATAAATGCCCGTGTGTTGATCTCCATAATCTATCGATATAAATGCCTGTGTGTTGATCTCTATGATCTATTGATATATATATGCCTGAAGTTTGATTACTGATTTATATATGACATGATTGTGTACTGAATAATATCATATACGTGAAGTGTTTGCCAGTGATATCTCTTTAAGAGGAAGTATAAATATAAAGAAAAGTTCAGTGATCAAGTGAGTGCATTCACAGTAAATATTATTAAGAATAGAGTAATCTTTTGGTACAGTGAAAAGTCACTGTGAGAGTATTGTGAATAAGATGTTGATCGTGAGGCCAGTGAAATCATAAGTAAGCCATGTGAACGTTGAATAGTGTTTTGGAAAAAGTTAAATAAACGGGGATCGTGACAATTAGAAAACAAGTACTAGTCTGTTCCCACGATCGCGAGGGCCCGGTCAGCTGGCATTCTGACAGGTGACACGTGCCGATGTTGCCATATGGTGCGCTCTAGAATATTATGCTATGAATGGAGCGATTGTCATATATTAATTCTGATACATTGATGCATATATATTTCTCGTTGTCTTTTAAGTAAAATACCAAAACTCTTTGGTGTTTGATATCATCCCCTCCATTTATCTTGTGACCGTGTATGATATAAAGTAGAGTGACCTGCCTGATACTATATTACTGGATTTGGCTCTTGCCACAATTACACCTGACCACTGCAGTGTTACTGGACATCTAAAAAACCAGTTGGCGACCTTGAAGGCTGTGTAAGAGTTCGGTGTCGGGAGGGCCACAGATTGAGGGAACGATCTGTGCTCCCACTCATCTTACAATCTAAAGGCCGGTTGTGAGATCGACTGGGATACTCTCCGAGGCCAGCAGTGGAGCCTAGAGGATTGAGGGAAGACCCGCCGAACGACGGTGAGTAAGGGTTATTGTTGGAGCAACCACCTGGAAAGGAGATCCAGTCTACTGTTGCTTTAACCCTTCTCTAACGAGAACACCGTGAAACCCCGACATTGGCGACCTTGCCAGGATAAAGAACAAGATCAAGGTGGTAATTGTGGTATTAAATATCAGGCCTAGGTTTTCACTCATTGTCACAAGATGGAGGGTGATAAAGTAGCCAGGTTTATAGACACGAGAGACGAGCAAGTACTGGAGGAGTGCACCAAGGCACAGTTGCAGACGATCGCCGACCACTTTGGGATCAAGTTGAGAGCTTCCAAAGTGGGAGAGAGAAGACTTGAGATCATGGCACAGCTCAAGGCACGTGATGAAGCCTTAGGAGAGGAGCGGCCACAGACACCTGCCAGTGGAGGAGAGAACTTGAGTACCGGTGGCAGCAGCCGGGGATCCAGTGGCAGCAGGCGCAGTATCAAGCTAGAAATAATGAAGCTGCAGATAGAAGCACAGCTGCGCAGAGAAGAAAGGGAAGCACAGCTGCAACGAGAAGAAAGGGAAGCACAGCTGCAACGAGAAGAAAGAGAAGCACAGCTGAGGCGCGAGGAAGCAAGAGAGAAGCACAGCTGAGGCGCGAGGAAGCAGAGAGAGAAGCACAGCTGAGGCGCGAGGAAGCAGAGAGAGAAGCACAGCTGAGGCGCGAGGAAGCACAGCTGCGCAGAGAAGAACGAGAGGCACAGCAGCAAAGAGAAGAACGAGAGGCACAGCAGCAACGAGAAGAACGAGAGGCACAGCTGAAGGAGCGCGAGATAGAAGCTAGGACGAAGCTGCAGGAGGTTGAAGCTAACAAGGAGATTGAGCTGAAACGAGCTGAGCTAGGACTAGTTCCAACTGCCCCACCACAACAGCAGGAAGACCGCCGAGTGAGAGAGAGGGATTTGCCCGTCTTCGTGCCTAATGAGGCTGAGGGCTTCTTCGAGCATTTCGAAAGGGTCGCTACGTTGAAGAAGTGGCCGAGGGCAGAGTGGGCGGAGCTAGTTCAAGGAAGGCTCACTGGTGAAGCTCGTGAAGCTTACAACATGCTCGATCTCCAGGAGTGTACCAACTATGATGCAGTAAAACGGGCCGTGCTCCATTCGTTCAAGCTGACGCCGGAGTGCTATAGGAAAAGGTTTAGAGAATGTACCCGATCGCCAGGAAAATCGTATGCGGAGACGGCGAGGGACATGGAAAGGAAATTCGTGAAATGGCTGGAGTCAGAAGGAGCAAGATCGGCTGAAGACATCAAGGGGCTGATGGTCATGGAAAAGTTTATGTCCGTGCTCTCTCCGAGATTAGGGTGAGAGTAAAGGAGCGGACATCAAGGACCTGAGAGCCGCGGCCGATCGAGCAGACATGCTAGAGAAGCTTTACGTCCATGTCGAGAGGGACAGCACCGACCGCCCGCATTCTCCAGTTATGGGAGGAATAATAGAAGGTCGGACGGATGGAGGACAGGACCGAGTTCTCCCAGTCCTACCCCTCGAATGGAGACAGAAGGACAGAAGAGTGCTGTGGAACCGCCGAAGAAGTCACCGAGGGAGAGCTCAAGAGATCTTGTTATCGTCACGGCCGGAGATGCTGAGCACGAGTCTTTGGAAGGCGCAAGAGGAGTCCGCGAAGAAGGATCCGTTGTTTCAACTGCGGGTTAATAGGACACATGGCGCGCGAATGCAGACGTCCTAAGCAGCGGGGTTACGTTGCTTTTGTGCGGGTAGAGGACCAGTTAGCCGAGGAGTGCGGGATGGACCCGTACGTTAAAGGAGGCTAACCCTTCGTGCGTGAGGGAACTGTAAGGGTGGGGACGCAGACCCCATCCCGGTAATGATGCTGAGAGATACTGGGGCGGAATTTACCCTGGTGAGCAGAACCCTTTTCCCTGAGTGTCACGAGAATACCTGTGTAGGTGAGGCAAGTGGACCACTGGGAGGCCCAGTGCAATGCCCCACACCAGGTAACCCTGAGTTCGGTTTATGGATGCCAAACCCTAGTAGTGGGGGTCTGTGCGACGATGCCCACGAGGGAGGCACAGGTCATTTTGGGAAATGACGCGTGTGGAGGACGTGCCTCCGAACCCTTGAAGGACGAGGAGTGCTTGGAGCACTTAGAGAAGAAAGGCGAAGTGTTCGACGCCTGTGGGGACGAGAAAGGAATCGCCATGGAGGCGTTCCCTGTCTGTGCTATGATTCCGAGGCAGCGCGAAGGACATGGGATGGATCTGATAAGGCCGACGAGGAGACGTCCGCCGGCCTGGAATTGATCACCTCGTTATGGAACCCGAAGGCGAGTGGAGGCGAAGGCAGCCCAGAAGGTGAGGTACAGGTGACCCTCACCAGTTCTCACGGGGTGGACCGCACTAGTCACGAGGAGATGCAGCAGGCAGAAACCCCCAAGTTGATTGTGTAAGGCCAAAGAAGGACGTATTGTTCCCGAGAGGACTGAGCTACTCA
>WNGS01008568.1:40414-55416 GCA_020271785.1 Procambarus virginalis
TAGAACAAAAACTAAGAGACAAGAACATAGAACAAGAACATAGAACCAAAAACATAGAACAAAAACTAAGAGACAAGAACATAGAACAAGAACATAGAACAAGAACATAGAACAAGAACATAGAACAAGCACATAGAACAAGAACAAAGGACTCACCAAAAACGTAGTTTGACCTGTGCGAGGAAGTTACTGTGTGTATTCAACAACTCTCTCTCAGTCATATTGAAATCCAATCAATGCTTCGAACTTTCCGGTGAGTTTGTATTTTTTGCCGTGTTAATTCATGTTACTTGATGCGGATGAACAGTAAAAGGGTCTAATGACGTCCTGGGCCAGAATTTAGCAAGCATTTATGAGTCCATTTACTACACCTGAACGTCTTTTCCCCGATCACTGTGGCTCAGTACGTGTTTGTTAAACACCTTGCGAGCTTCTTGAGAGGTTAGATAGGTTATCTTGAGATGATTTCGGGACTTAGGTCCCCGCGGCCCGGTCCTCGACCAGGCCTCCTTTCTTTGTTTCACATCCCCAGGAAGCAGCCCGTAGTAGCTGTCTAACTCTCATCTACATATTTTACTGCTAGGATAATAGGGGCATCAGGGTGAAAGAAACTCTGCCATTTGCTTTCGCCTCCGCAGGGGATCGAGCCCGGAACCTTAGGCCTATGAATACCGAGCGCTGTCCACTGATCCGTCAGGTCCCTACTTGGCAAGGCTTCGAAGCAGTTTCCGACCAAAGGTTATCATTATTATAGACAATGGCCAAGTATATTCACAGTTTAATAAATATACAAACTATAAGCCGCCGTGTTTGAGGAAAGATGTACATGTTTCGTAAGAGAACTTTATGTTGATGAATCCTCGGCCCCTGAACCACACCAATCGTGACAGGTCTATTGACCACAGTCGCTCTCTGATGATTGGCACTATGTTGTTGTTGTTATAGATTCAGCTACTCGGAACAAGCTCCAAGTAGCACGGGCTATGGTGAACCCGTAGTTTACCTGGCAAAGGAGCGGGGCAAGTAGCACGGGCTATGGTGAACCCGTACTTTACCTGGCAAAGGAGCGGGGCAGTAGCACGGGCTATGGTGAGCCCGTAGTGGACTAACCAGGCACAGGAGAGGTGCTGTAGATTGGCACTAACGGGCTCGCCTTATAGCCAATACTCTGCACTCCCAGGAACCAGTCAACCTTTGCTCTGATTGGCTGGGTTCGTTATCCCGATTATTCGGACCATTCTGCAAGCGCCACGTGTCACGGACCTCCTCATTGGTCTACGGACTCTAATCATAAATCGGGATGATTTCAGAATAATGAAGCGACATTTTAGTTTAAAGAATAATGTTTAATTGATAAAAATATAAGAAATCATTAAACATACTATTTACCGGCCACTTGGACCTGTCGGTACACTGAGAGTTTCGCTTCTTGCAGGTTGGCGTTCGATTCCCGATGGTTCAAGTGGAAGGTCATTACCCCTATCCCATCTCCATCCTCTTCTCTTATCTCTACCATGTGCTATACACTTTTGCACTTGCTCAATATATTTATATAATATATTTATATATATATATATATATATATATATATATATATATATATATATATATATATCTATATATATATATTTATATATATATATAATATATATATATATATTTATATATATATATATATATATAGATATATAATATATATAATATATATATATATATATATATATATATATATATATATATATATATATATACACACAAACACACACACACATATATATATATATATATATATATATATATATATATATATATATATATTATATATAGATATATATATATATATATATATATATACATATATATACACCTATATGTGCTATACACTTATAGCACAATTCACTTACTCAACACAATTGCGCTTTTTTTTACGCAATCGACCGCGGCGTAAAAATTGTGGTGATTTAGGGAAATTAGAAACACCGCAATACTGACGCTTCGTGAGATTAATGGTTATCGGGTCCGGTAGTTAGGCAGGTGGCCCAGGTGGTGGCGCTATGAGTTAGGGGGCAACCGCTGCACTTTTTTGCGGAGAGTGGAAATGGAGAGACGTGGAAGATTAAGAGAAGTGGAAGATTTCACAGCACGCAACACAGCGAAGAGCCCCAAATAGGCCTAGACGTGGCCGCCAGAGATGCCTGAAGTGTTCTTCCCAGGAGGTGATTGCAGCTGATTATTAACCAAGGTGTCTATGAGCCTTTGTGTGTGTGTGTGTGTGGTGTGTGTGTGTGTGTGTGTGTGTGTGTGTGGTGTGTGTGTGTGTGTGGTGTGTGTGTGTGTGTGTGTGTGTGTGTGTGTGTGTGTGTGTGTGTGTGTGTGTGTGTACCTTTACCTGGGCACCTGTGTACCCTTTGTGCGCATGCATATCTTTGTATAGTGTCCGGTAAAAGTCGAATATCTATGTACCTTTTTTTCGTGCACCTGTATTTACCTTTGTATATACCTGTTAGCTGTGTGTGTATGTACTCATCTAATTGTGCTTGCGGGGGTGAGCTGTGGCTCTTTGGTCAGTGTGTACATATGGCAGTGCAGATGTGTCCACGCCTCGTCCCACTCGCCCACCCCCACCCCTCCCCTCTTACTCTCGTCCACTCACTCCCATTCTTCACTATACCTTTCGTAGCCTGTGGCCAAATTGCTATCGCATGCGTGTCATTTTCTACGCAAATGTTGTTATTGTGATCCTCCGGGCAGACGTAGGCCGTGGAACACCGTGACAAGTCGGGCAGTAGTAGTTCGAGGGTTGTTTAAGCCCTCGGAGTGCTGTTCTCCATATTCGTGGCGGGATATAGAACACCAACCAGCGCCACCGGCTCCCACGTGACCGCAGTTAAGGTCACTTTACTGCGGGGACACCCAGGCAGTGGCGGCTGTAGTCCCCGGCCCGCTTTCTCTAGAGTGATTAGCCTCCCGAAAGACGTCTATAGCTGTTGTTGTTTAATAGATTCAGCTACTCGGAACAAGTTTCAAGTAGCACGGGCTATGGTGAGCCCGTTGTGGACTTACCTGGCACAGGATCGGTACGTGGACGCCTATAGCCTCGCTTGCCGTATATATATGTGAACATCCTGAGTCAAGCGGTTGCAGTCGTTCCTCCGTGAACCGAACCTTTCATGCAATCCTTATTGCAAGTTTCATTGCATCTCTTCAGAGCAAGGTTGACCTTGATGAACACAACGCTCTCCAAGGACGAGTGTACATGTTAATATGAGATTGATCGACCAAATGGTGACGGCGTTTAGTAGTGAACATGTCTAGACAGGTGCTGAGTGAAGTACATAAAGTTCATAAGTATCCTAGTGTTTGTATTTGCTGGATAATTGCGGTGGTTTTTATTGGCTAATTATTATTCCATCGCTTGACGTTTAGTCGTGTAACCTTACACACCTGCCTCTACACGCCAGGCGTCACAGGCTTGGACACACACCTGGGCTCGCCCGATATGGAAGTGCGACACACATGACACATGACACTATGACTGGTGAAATAATGCGCTCTGACACTGCTATAAGGATGTATTCTTCAGGGATAGCGCGGCTGATAACTCCTCTTGGTAAACAGCTACGATTTGCTCTGGTGGAGGAGTGGTCCGCTAGTCGTCGTCGTTGTCGTCGTCGTCGTCGTCGTCGTTATGTTAAACACGTGAGTTTTACTTTATCATTTATAGTCAAGTATTATTCTAACACTACAAATATTAAGTGAGAATCAGCAGCACCTGTACTGTAGCTCTTGGGATATACCGTGCCGCTCCTGGTACACCCTGCGGCTCTTGGCATACATTAAAGTACAGATAAAGGTTACAGAAGTTCAAATACAATTCAGAATTTATTCCATAACAAGATACTGCGAATAATTACATAATTATCTATATGGCCCACTGTTTCAATTGCTCTTATAAGTTTCGTATTTAACACTGTCTACCCAGTCAAGTTACGTAAGAACTGTTTTCCCGGTCCACAGTGGACTCTCTACTCTACCCAGTCCACACTTGGACTGTAACCGCTCCACACACTGACCCCTAACCGGACCTCACCGTGAACTCTGCCACTCCTCATACTCAACATTCTTACGTGCATCTGAAACTCTTGACAATGAATCCCGTCAGTCCATCTATGGGGGAGCCTCGTGTCCCCGGCCCTCCAACTGGGGTCTGCTTGGACTGTGTTATGGCTATAACAGCCTCTCAACCTCGTCAACCCCCATCCCGAGTCTCCTGCTCGTCCAGTCCCGCGCCGGTCGTGACATTCTAAGACACGGTGACTGGCGAGTACCTCAGACCCAGAATCTTGGGTGGTCAACCCGCGCCTCAGGGCTTGGTCTACGAAGCCGTAACGACTATACAGCACTTGGAAGGGGTCAGGATAAGGGTTAGGGATGGGACGGGTGGGAAAGGAATGGTGCCCAACCACTTGGACGGTCGGGGATTGAACGCCGACATGCATGAAGCGAGACCGTCGCTCTATACCGTCCAGCCCAAGTGGTTGGGTAAAGGAAAGAGAACCATTTTTAAGAGTATGCTCTAATTGACAATGATCTAAAATCTAAAATATCTCTCGTGTTCATGGGAATGTTGAGCCACAGGTTATAATTTATTATTTGTTTATTTGTATTAATTATATTATTTGTTTATTTGTATATTTGTTATTTGTTGTTTATTGTATTTGTATTATTTGTATTTACCCTTTTGTATAGAGATATAAAATACCTGAAAGCATTCTTAAAGAAGTATATTTAAAAACAGCAAAATAAAACATTTATGGTTAGGGATTTCAAGAATCAAGCAATAGTGCTGCATGCCAGCAAAAATTTATTCTCGCGTGCAATTGTAGGCACGTGTGCCATAGGTTCACCACCCCTGGTCTAGAGAGCCCGTGTGACGCAGACGTCCCGGTCAGTTGTCTCCCCAAGGTGTGACCTGACAACCGTCCTCTCTAGCATGGCATGGAAGCGTGTTCTCACACACGAAAGAACTGACCGCAAATCCCCCTTGCAGCATCCGCTTCTTGTCTCAGATGCCCCGCGTGTTGGATACACATATGTATTCCATCTTTCTAACTCTTCAATTGAGGTGACAACAAATTGTGTATAATAGCTCAGTGTATCTAGGTTGCAAGAGTCACCTTCGTTGACGTCAACATCATCATCATTATCGTCGTCGTAGTCATCGTGGTCGTCGTCCTGGTCCTCCGGTGGAGGCTCTCTGGGCCTCACGCAAGCAACAACTTGAGAGGAACGCGTCAAGTCCTCCTCGGAGCCACTCCTTGCAAGCAGTTTCCACCTGGCTAACCCTCTCCCTCCTCCTCCACTTTGACGGTCCACTCCAGTTCCTCTCCGTCTACTCCACGCCACTTCTCCCCCCTCTTTCCCCACGTCTCTCCTCCTCCTTGACGTTCCCCTTCCGACCCTACTCCTCCTCCTCTCACCTCTCCCTCTCCTTTCACTCCTGGCGTCTGTGGCTGGGGTAACTTTTGCTTAGCAAGTCTTCAGATCAAGATGAGGGGTGAGCGGACAGCCTCTTCAAATTGAGAGGCAGTAGGACAAGAGGACACAGGTGGATGCTGGAAACGTAAATGCACCGAAGGAATGTAATGAAATACTCGTACTTTGTAAGGGTGATCAACAAATGATGGTACTGAAAGATTTAGGAAGTGGTGAAGCCCCCCCCCCCTCTACCATCCAAAATTTTTAGGACAGTTTCGATCAAAATTGTTGAACATCAAAATGTTAAATAGTATGCAACGGCTACAGCAAGGCAAGTTGGCGGGGCATGGAGAGCTACACCTCACTCCCCAGTCACTGTTTGTGTTTACCTTGCATTTCTCTCTCTCTCTCTCTCTCTCTCCTCTCTCTCTCTCTCTCTCTCTCTCTCTCTCTCTCTCTCTCTCTCTCTCTCTCTCTCTCTCTCTCCTCTCTGTCATCACTCTCATCACTTTTCTCCACATTTATCCTCGTCAATCCCGCTTCATCTCTGCTCACCACAATCATAAGATTCTCTTCAGTAGCTTGAGTTTCCTTTTCAAACTAATGAACAAAAAACGAGAGTTATTGGATTCTGACCAAACGGGGAACTCTGCAATTTTAAGCTTGATTGATTAGAAAATGGGATCGAACCAGAACGTAATTTTGGCCATCAGTTATCTTAAGTGGTATTGCTTCCATATAGGCGAATTTGGGTATAAATAAGACGATTTGGGTAAATTGTTGTGTTCTCAAAGAACTGGCCGAGAATACTCAATTACATTATCAGTCTCATATGGAGAGAGAGGAGACGGATTGGGACATCAAAAGTCCTGCGTCATAAATGACCTCGAGTCATTTTTTAACAACTATGTACACTAGCTTTTCCTGATAAGACCATATATTTCGAAGAAATGAGAACATCTGTTTCTTCAGCACCGTATATATTAACGGCGAAAACTGTACATGACGCAAATGTATACACAATCAAGCAAATACACCAACCCGTCCTCGCAAATTCGTATAGTCAATATTGACTTATGAAATAAGTTCATAGGAGACATACTTAACATAATAGTTTCCCTTGAAAATCTTCAGAGAAAACACCGACCTTACCTAACCTACTTAGTATGTTAAGATAAGCATCTTATTGCTTCGTAATTACAATTATTACCTAACCTATACCTATAATAGGTTAAGTAACAATTGTAATTACGAAGCTATAAGATGCTTATTTTAACATACTAAGTAGGTTAGGTAAGGTTGGTGTTTTCTATGAAGATTTTCAAGGGAAACTATTATGTTTAGTATGTCACCTATGCAGGTAACTAATAAGTCAATACTGACTATACGAATTTGCGAGAACGGGTTGAATACACACACACATAAACAAGCTGCCTAGCACGAGAATTCAAGTACACAGATGAGCGAACAGATGCTTACTCAATACACAACTTCTTAATGAATGCTTAATAAGAGCCGAGACGGTTCAGAACAATTGTTAAAAAGAGAGGTCCAGGAGTTAAGGTTTAATATTATACACTGAAATGTGTAAAATATTTAACAATAATTTTGAGGCAGTGGAGTGATTTGAACTTGCATTCTGGTGATAAACACACACACCCGCCTTAACCGGCTCAGCCACGATGGTACGAACGTCGACCAACCCAGAACTCTACTGACTTCTTTGGGAGGTACTGGAGACACCAAACCGGAGCCCAACCAAGGTTTTACAGTTGACCCGACCACACTCTGAACAACGCTAATGGCGATCAACCTATTACGTGTACACTATTATGTTCACATTCTCACGTTCGCACTCTTAAAGATGAATCAAGGAACATATGTCGGCATTGATGAGTGCATACATTCAAGATGAATTAACAGGCTGGCATAACACTAAAATGAAACGTAAATGCATGGGAGATTGTAGGAAGGCTTAGTGATAAGAATCAAAATATGTAACTGCGAAAAGAATTGGGATGAATAGGAAGATAAATGGAAAATAGGGAAATGAGAATGTGAACGGGAGAATATGTAATACCAACGATGTTTCTTCAAGAATATATTAAGACATAACGCACACAGCAAATGCATACTGTTTAATATTGGGATAGCTTTTGAGACCTACACGAAGACCCTCAGAACGCTATATATCCGCTACCTGAGCCTAAATTTATATATATATATCTATATTATATATATATATATATATATATATATATATATATATATATATATATATATATATATATATATATATATATATGCGGAAAATCCACAGAGAAAAATGAAAGGAGGTGAACGTTTCGACTCGTTAGAGCCTTTGTCAACACCAGACTGACGGTCAGTCTGGTGTTGACAAAGGCTCTAACGAGTCGAAACGTTCACCTCCTTTCATTTTTCTCTGTGGATTTTCCGCATAAAATGATCAGTGTTTTGTGATCGTCAATAGCATATATATATATATATATATATATATATATATATATATATATATATATATATATATATATATATATATATATATATATATATATATATATATAACTGCAACTGAAAACTCACACCCCAGAAGTGACTCGAACCAATACTGCCAGGAGCAACAATGCAACTGGTGTGTACAGGACACCTTAATCCACTCGACCATCACGACCGGTCAAAAGCTGATGGTAGCCGAGGCTATTTTGCCCATCAGCCCGCCGGCACTTTTGTGCCCAGCATCACGACCGGCCCGTCGGTCGTGATGGTCGAGTGGATTAAGGTGTCCTGTACACACACCAGTTGCATTGTTGCTCCTGGCAGTATGGGTTCGAGTCACTTCTGGGGTGTGAGTTTTCAGTTGCATATAGTCTTGGGGACCATTCAGGCTTGTTCGCATATATATATATATATATTATATATATATATATATATATATATATATATATATATATATATATATATGCGCAAACAAGCTTGAATGGTCCTCAAGCATATATGCGACTGAAAACTCCACACCCCAGAAGTGACTCGAACCTAGACAGCCAGAGGCACAATGCAACTGGTGTACTTGGTACATTAACCACTCGACCAACCGTGACCATACAAAGACGATATAATAGCCTCGGGGAAATAGCCTCGGCTACCATCGTCTTTTGTACATTCACGGTTGGTCGAGTGGTTAAGGTACCATGTACACCACTTGCGTTGTGCTCATAGCTGTCTGGGATCAAGTCACTTCTGGGGTGTGGAGTTTTCAGTTATATTTATATATATATTTATATATAATATATATATATATACATATATATAATATGCGAACAAACCTGAACGGTCTCCAGGCATATATGCAACTGAAAACTCACACCCCAGAAGTGACTCGAACCCATACTGCCAGAAGCACTCTGCAACTGATGTACACGATCCCTTAACCACTCGACCATCACGACCAGACAAAAGAGGATGGTACCCGAGGCTAATTCCCCATCCTCCCGCCGGCACTCTGATGGTAATCTTGGGCATGGTATTTAATCAATTGTTTGGTATTTTATCAAATATTGTGTTCCTCACGTGTGCCCCAAAGAATGAGGTGATTTGATAAAATACCATGCCCAAGATTACCATCAGAGTGCCGGCGGGGGTTGGATGGGGAATTAGCCTCGGCTGCCATCCTCTTTTGTCCGATCGTGATGGTCGAGTGGTTAAGGGATCCTGTACATCAGTTGTAGAGTGCTTCTGGCAGTATGGGTTCGAGTCACTTCTGGGGTGTGAGTTTTCAGTTATATATATAATACATATATGCATGAAGCTTGAATGGTCCCCAAGTCATCATGCATTAGAAACCTCTTGACAATTGATGGATTCGAACCCGGTCAGCTCGGTCCTCCATGTCTCTTGGTATGTCCAGTACTATTGCAACTCGTCCAACTGACTGTACAAAAGTATTGCAAGTTGTCTGACCTTTAACCCAATACCCGACAGCTTTCGTGACCATTTTGGGCACATTTCATCAGATCACTCCATCATACATATATGTATATAAATATGAACTCTAAACAGTGAAAGGTCGAGCGAACTAAACTCATCACTTTGGAGGAAAGAGCAATCAAGGGATATGAAAACGGTGTATATTCACCGAGAGGTATTCCAAAATTCTCGGTATGTATATATACATTGAGAATTACTTGGGACCTGGACTAAGTTCAGGACTAAAGTACACTATTATGTCGGCTTTAATAACCCTCCAGAGGTTGATACAGGGTTTAGCTTGGTAGCTCACCAAACTTGGTAGTTGAAGCTACGCAGACGATCTCCACAGGAAGGTTCAGAGACTATATAGGACACTCTGACAATGTGAGTACCAAAGATGATTGAAGCACTTTTGTATAACACTTTACTAATTGATTAACGGTCCAGACATGAGCATGATGGAAACAATATGGCAAACGGTAACATAAAAGAGAGCAAGATCATGGATCTTGATCATGGGCAACTTCATCCACGGAAAGATAGACTGGGAAGACGGAGCCATGTGGAAGCACAGATACTTTAAGTGTTAAACTGTTGGGCATGAGAACGAAGAACTTTCTAAGCCAACGTGTCAATAGACCCACACGAATGAGAAGTAATGGCGAACCAGATAGACTTTATCAGATACTTTGAACGAGTCAAACATAAGGGAAATCAAACAAGAAGCCACCACAGGGATGAGTAGCTACAGTGTATTGACATTCGAGTTTCTGATGGAAGTAGAAATAACCTACCCAAGCAAGGGTCCAGGAAAGAATGGATTGCCATACCTAAGGGCTGTCCTTGCTTCAACTTCACACTGAATCTGGCTCCCGAAAAACACGTCAAAAGGACATATCATCAGCATCATATGCTAGGTTGGCCAACATAAGAATGGTTTGTAGAGATTTATGTAATTACTCATTCAAAACCTTGCATACCTACATAGATCAGACCAATCCTGGAGTATGCAGCTGCAGCGTAGAGTCTTAATAAAACACCAGACGAAGTTAGAGAAAACACAGAGGCATGCCATTAGCCTAGTCCCGGAGGTGACAGGTTAAAGTTACGAGAAAAAGGTTGCTGGATATAAACCTCACGTTATTAGAAGGCAGAAGAGTTAGGGAAGACACGATTATCACCTACAAAATTAACAGAGGAACTGGCGTGCTAAATTTAACAAATTTTGACAGACTATTTAACACGGGAATGGTGACCAACAAGGGAAATCATGCCTGATGAACCTCCTGGAGTTTTATGATATGGTGACGAAAATAAGGCAAGACAGAGAAGGATGATCAGATTGCATGTTTCTGCACTGCCAAAAAGCCTTGGATACAGTACCTCACATAAGGCTATTATACAAACTTGAGAGGCAGGCGGGAGTAGACGGACACGAATTGTCATGGGAAAGAAATTACCTGACAGACAGGTGTCAGAGAATGTGACAGTGAGGGGGCGTAGAGTTCGACTGGCGTAGTGTAACAGCGGGGTGCCTCAGGAGTCGGTGTTGGGACCCATTATATTCCTCATTTATGTAAATGAGTTGACTGCAGGAGTTGAGCCTTTTATGTCGATGTTTGAAGATGATGCAAAACTAATGAGAAACGTTGAGACGGATGAGAATTGTAAGATTCTCCAGGATGATTTGAACAGGTTGCAGAGATGGTCCGATAAATGGCTGCTAGAGTTCGACTCTAACAAGTGCAAAGAGGTGGAAATGGGGACAGAAGCCAGGAGACAGAAAGGGCAATATACGATGAAGGGAAAATACTTCCCTATAACATCTACGGAAAAAGACCTGGGAGTGGACATAACACCAAACCTAACTCTAGAGGCTCATATAAATAGAATAATGTCAGCCACATACTTTACTCTAGCAAAAGTCAGAACATCCTTCAAAAACGTGAATAAGGAGGCTTTTAGATCACTGTATACCGCCTATGCGAGGCCAGTCTTAGAGTTTGCCGCCTCAAAGTGGAGGCTCTCCCCCCCCCCCCATCTTAAAAAGAACACATACGGAAGCTCGAAAAATTGCAGAAGTTTGGAACGAGACTCGTCCCAAAGCTGCGAGGGATGAGGAACGAAGACAGACTGAAAGAACTAAACCTGACGACGTTAGAAAGGAGAAGGGAGAGGAGGAACATGATCCAGACGTAAAAAATACTTACAGTGATTGACAAGGTGGAAACAGAGGAATTGTTTGCAATGAATAACAATAACACAAGGAGGCACGGACGGAAGCTTGAGACTCGGATGTGTTATAGAGTTGTTAGAAAGTTTTCTTTTAGCGTAAGGGTAGTGAGTAAGTGGAATGACCTACAGGAGCAGGCTGTAGAGGCAAACTCCATTCATAACTTTAAAAGCTGATGTGATAGCGAAATACGCCAGGAGTTATATATCTTGACTTGACTTCCCCACTTAGAAAGCTAACAAAATGTACTGCATAAAAAGTATACTTCCTAAATGTTTGACGCATGCCATACATTTATGT
This sequence comes from Procambarus virginalis, assembly GCA_020271785.1. NCBI lineage: Eukaryota > Metazoa > Arthropoda > Malacostraca > Decapoda > Cambaridae > Procambarus > Procambarus virginalis. The sequence continues at coordinate 52,413 of WNGS01008568.1, forward strand.
CTTGAAATATATGTGTATATTACGAAAATAAACACGTGATTAAAAATGTGACAGTGTCAGACCACGGACGAAAATTGAAACAGGAATTTCCTTAAGTACTTTCGTATATTAATACATCTTCAGAAGGACTCCTTCTGATTCACGTGATTCATTTTTAATCACGTGTTTATTTTCGTAATATACACATATATTTCAAGACATAAATGTATGGCATACGTCATACATTTAAGACGTATACTTTTTATGCAGTACATTTTGTTTTGTTTATATATATATTATTATATATATATATATATATATATATATATATATATATATATATATATAATATAATATAATATAATATAATATAATATATTATTCTTATAGCAGGTGAGAGGTCACTCACGTCTTTCATCAAGTCCCTGTTAATACGGGAGAACACTGTGTCTATGCTTTATGCACTAACTTGGTGCTCTTGGGGGGGGGGGTAAAAAAACGAAATTTCCATCCCTTTTAAGGGTCTGAGTTTGGTGTAGTGGGTTAAAGGCGTACCAGCTGTGCCAGTTGTTGAGGAGCATCTGTGCTGGCTAGGGTTCGAGTCTCCTGGTGGATGGGTGTAATATATATATATATATATATATAAAATATATAGACATATATATAATATATATATATATATATATATATATATATATATATATATATATATATATATATATACCACCCCTATTCTTTTGGTATGTGTGTATATTTATCTAACTTGACTCTATCTAACTATATATATATATATATATATATATATATATATATATATATATATATATATATATATTAATGTCTTGAATATAACATTATGTCAGTGAATATCTATTGGCATTAGATAACCAACGACTGGAAAAGCGGGGTCCATGAGCTAGAGCTAGAGCAGGCACAAATAGTAGAGTACTCACACACGCTCGGGGGAGAGCGGGGGGGGGGGCATGAACCGACCTTACCAGGGAAAATGCAAGTTTGTAGAGCGAAAGTTTAATTTGAGAGTGTCAGGACTATGAAGATGAATGGTTATGCCTTAACTAATTTCCTCCCCATAAAAACGCTTTAAATTCTTTTTGTTTTTTGCTTTTTTTTTAGTTTTCACGGGGGACTTTCATGCTTGATTTGCATACAGTGTGACCGGGGCGTGTTAGTTGTGCAAACTGGGTTGTCCAGCACAACCAGGCAGTGACCTGGTTGTAAATCAGCACAGTTCTTCCTGTTGGTTCTTTACGTAAGGGTACTGATGCTTAGGTTATAAGGACTGTATTTTGAATAAGGTTTTGCTCGAGTGTTTGTGCGAATATGTAGGGAGTGTTGAATATGTAGTTGAATATGACGGAAAGGGTAAGATTAATAATTCTACCACGAATCTTCTCAATATTTCTTACGTTCCTCTTCACTGCCGAGGGTAACTGATAAATTAACTCTCCAAAATTTCAATCACTACTCTGCCATTCTTTCTTTCTAAAAATGTTGTTTCTAATATCTCTGTTGCTCATTTGGGCACTCAATTTCCACCTGTATCCCATTGTGCGTGTGCCCCTTGTATTAAATAGCTTGTCTTTGTCTACCCTATCAATTCCTTTGAGAATCTTGTATGTGGTGATCATGTCCCCCCCCTAACTCTTTTGTTTTCCAGCGACGTGAGGTTTAATTCCCGTAGTCTCTCCTCGTAGCTGATACCCCTCAGCTCTGGTACTAGTCTGGTGTCAAACTTTTAAACTTTTCCAATTTAGTCTTATGCTTGACTAGATATAAACTCCATGCTAGAGCCGCATACTCCAGGATTGGTCTGACATATGTGGTATACAAAGTTCTGAATGATTCCTTACACAAGTTTCTAAAGGCCGTTGTTATGTTGGCCAACCTGGCATATGCCGCTAATGTTATCCTCTTAATATGGGCTTCAGGGGACAAGTCTGGCGGGATATTAACCCCCAGGTCTTTCTCCTCTGACTCTTGAAGTGTTTCATCTCCCAAATGATACCTTCTATCTGGTCTCCTGCACCCTACACCTATCTTCTTTTTCACTAGAGAAGATAGGTGTAGGGAGTCACTATCACTGTACTCACCTAGTTGTGCTCACCTAGTTGTGCTTGCGGGGGTGAGCTCTGGCTCTTTGGTCCCGCCTCTCAACCGTCAATCAACAGGTGTACAGTTTCCTGAGCCTAATGGGCTCTATCATATCTACACTTGAAACTGTGTATGGAGTCAGCCTCCACCACATCGCTTCCTAATGCATTCCATTTGTCAACCACTCTGACACTAAAAAAGTTCTTTCTAATATCCCTGTGGCTCATTTGGGCACTCAGTTTCCACCTGTGTCCCCTAGTGCGTGTGCCCCTTGTGTAAAACAGCCTGTCTTTATCAACCCTGTCGATTCCCCTGAGAATCTTGAATGTGGTGATCATGTCCCCCCTAACTCTTCTGTCTTCCAACGAAGTGAGGTTTAATTCCTGCAGTCGCTCCTCGTAGCTCATACCTCTCAGCTCGGGTACTAGTCTGGTGGCAAACCTTTGAACCTTTTCCAGTTTAGTCTTATGCTTGACTAGATAGGGACTCCATGCTGGAGCCGCATACTCCAGGATTGGTCTGACATATGTGGTATATAATGTTCTGAAAGATTCCTTACACAAGTTTCTAAAGGCCGTTCTTATGTTAGCCAACCTGGCATATGCTGCTGATGTTATCCTCTTGATATGAGCTTCAGGGACAGGTCTGGCGTGATATCACCCCCAGGTCTTTCTCTCTCTCTGACTCTTGAAGTATTTCATCTCCCAAATGATACCTTGTATCTGGTCTCCTGCTTCCTACCCCTATCTTCATTACATTACATTTGCTTGGGTTAAACTCTAACAGCCATTTGTTCGACCATTCCTGCAGCTTGTCCAGGTCTTCTTGAAGTCTCAAGCTGTCCTCCTCTGTCTTAATCCTTCTCATAATTTTGGCGTCGTCAGCAAACATTGAGAGAATGAGTCTATACCCT
>WNGS01008569.1:0-11402 GCA_020271785.1 Procambarus virginalis
TTGTTCCCAAGCTTCATAATGAATCAGTCTACAGTATTCACTTACTTAGAGATTAACCTTCAGTCATTTTGCATTCAAATTGCACTGTATAGTATCACTGTATATATCAAGAAGTATATTAATTATTAGGATGAATGAGTGTAAGTCACCTTCAGTGACGTCACAGGGCAGAACTAGGTTGTGAGGGAGTGACCTATGAGTTCACAGTCCCCAGAGTTGACTGTCCTCTATTTCTCAGAGGTCAAATAGCTATTTTGTAATTGGGAATAGCTCTTCCTTAAGATGCTTGTGTAATTTAACTTTAGTACAATAAATCATCAATCCGGATAATTCAGTACGACAGAGGTTAATTGTTATAACTTAAGCCTGGCAAGTAACTTAGATACTAGCGGAAAGAATACCGATCTAGGCCTCTGACTTAGACTGATTAATAAGGAATAAAAACTTAATGTACGCCCGTAGCTTAATATACCGAAAATACTGAAAACTTTGGAAACTTTTAACCGGGGATTGAATTTATGGGAAAAAATCGTTAATCTCTAGAAAACGCAATTAAACGGGATTACTATTACAAAAATTTAAATATACTTAATTTAAAGATACACTCGACTTAATACTATAATTGCTCCTACCGGCTCGCCGTCCGCGCCTAGCCTAGGGGTCTCGACCGTCTAGATTCTAACAGAGCGACACGCAGCTTTCAGCAACAATTAGACTAGAGGCGACTCAACCTCCACTAAGTGTGCGATCACTTAGTCGTTGAATCGTTGCTAGGTAGTATACTAGTCCGTCCCTCGGAGGCCGCAACGCCCTTCACGGATTTACGTTTTTCCTTAGCGTTTCGGGTCGTCTAACAACGCCCTCGGACCTATCTCCTGGCGTCCCACAGATAAATCCGCCCAGACAGCCCACAAGGAACTGCTGTTGAGAGTATGATGGCTCCCAACACCTCTGAATCTATTGCAATGGGTCGAGTATGGTACCCAGTCCAATAAACTCGGAGCGGTCTCCTTAACCAATAAAACTGAACAGAAATTACTTACTAACTAATCCTTAATAGTATCAGCCCGCATGAACGCAAGATTCGCCAATCCCCACTCAAACGCACTGTCGTGAGGCGTACTGCTAATCCTGCCCGCGGCTGTCCTCCCTAGCCTCCACGCACGTGTCCGAATGGCGAGACGCGTGAGCCTTTCAACAATTTCAAACAAAATTGTTGAAACCACCGCTGTGCACCATTGTAACACGGGACGGGTTCTCACTCCTTCCTCTTCCCTCTTTTTCTCTCTTTACCCGTGTTCTTTACTTTAGTTCTTAACCAAGGGACCCCAAGACTTTTACTCGAGCAGACTCCACGCCACGTGGTCTCAAGACGATTTACCGACTTGAGATTCTACAACCCGTATGACGTGAAAATAGACTTCTAGCAAAGTTCTAGGATCTCCTTTCCGCCGCCACCACCAGATCAGTAACCAAATGAGCAATGATCGAGATCTGGGTCGACCACGCTAAACAATCAACCTTGGGGCTTGATCCCCACTAGTAAACCAACTCTTGGATCTTATGAGTGTAGTTAATTAAAATCAACAGGAGTAATAATCCTGATTCGGTGTTAGAATCGGCGCCCAATTCAACTCGGCCACGTGGGAACCACGTGACAAGGACCATTAATACAAAAGAAAATGGAAATAATAAAATACACATTAAGCTAATTAATTTATTCAAAAATTAAGCAAAATCTAAATAATTGAGCACTCCCTACTTGAATTTAACTACTTTAACTACTACTCCCTACTTAAATTTAACGGCAATGAGTGGACTATTCCCTACAATCACTCTTAAAGCAACTTTACCTTCTATAGACAGCTAGATGTTGTGTTGCCTTGGGGAAGAGGTGAGATGGATGACCTCTCCCAGTTGCTGCTGAAACCACACTGCTCTGTCCTCTCTCTCCACTACCCAGAGGCCTAGATCTGTATTCTTCCGCTAGTATCTAAGTTACTTTGCCAGGCTTAAGTTATAACAATTAACCTCTGTCGTACTGAATTATCCGGATTGATTGATTTATTGTACTAAAGTTAAATTACACAAACATCTTAAGGAAGAGCTATTCCCAATTACAAAATAGCTATTTGCCCTCTGAGAAATAGAGGACATGTCAACTCTGGTGACCTGTGAACTCATAGGTCACTCCGCCTCACAACCTAGTTCTGCCCTGTGACGTCACTGAAGGTGACTTAACACTCATTCTCCTAATAATTAATATACTCTTGATATTATACAGTGATACTATACAGTGCAATTTGAATGCAAAATGACTGAAGGTTAATTTCTCTAAGTAAGTGAATACTGTAGACTGATTCATTATGAAGCTTGGGAACAAAGGTAGTTATTTCCACCGCTAAGTCCCTGGGGGATGCTCCCACGCGGGTCCCGCTTCCCATTTTCCCTTGTGTAGATAACCATTCTGGATAATTTTTACAACAAGCCTCGATTGTTACAGACTGACTCTGGAAAAACTTATGTCATAACCACTGAGGCACACCTCACTTCCTTCCTGGCTGACTGTGGGATATCAGCTGAATAACCAGATCATAATTTGTAGTCTCACATACAACCAAAGTGTACTTAAGCTCTGCCTTTCCTTTCCAAGGTTTTTTATTTTTATTTTTATTTTTATTTTTTGTTTGTCATCTATGCCTGTTTTTTACTCTTAATTATTTGTTCTTAGTTAATCCCCTTGTCACTAAACCTAGGGATCTTATTACCCTGTTATATTTAAAGTAACTTGGTATTTTGTTTCATGTAATCATTTATTGGAATTAAGAATTGGAATTTATTGGAATTTATTGGTATAATTGTTTGTATCATCTACCACAGTATCATAGTAAAATCTTCCACATTATAATACTCTCAACCGGTTTATTTTTACACTTAGATTTATATTAGAGTAAAATTCAAGATTTACTCAGATATACATGTCATCTTTTGTTTTCTTTCTTTTCGGAATTATCTATTTGAGCTCACTTTGTTTTCTTAGGTTCATACCAACTATAGGATTTTAATTAACCATTACTAAGCTAATTATCCTCAAGTTCATTTTACTTTATGATTATTATTTTTCTCATTATTTTTTATTTTATATTTATATTGTCAGTCTCTACTGATTTTTTGTTTTTTATTTTACCTACTTCTGTGTCCTTCCTGGCTATCTATTGGATCTCAATTTTACTTCTAAATTGTTACTATTTATTGTATTTGCTTTTATTCCTGTGCTTTCCTATCATGTATCTTGTATCGTGATCCCTCTGCATCTCTATGCACACTGATATTGATCCTGATCAAAATCTTCTGTCTCATATCTACACCAACCAGCACATTGATCATCATTATTGCAAGTATTTCACAGCACACCAGGCTAAAAACAAACTCCAAAATAACACCAGTTTATCAGTTTACAACCAAAATGTTAGATCACTTGGTAAACATTTTGACGATTTAAATGCATTACTCACAGTACTAGGTACTAACTTATCGTTCATTATTTTAACAGAAACTTGGCTAAATAAAAACTATACCCAACTCTACAACTTAGCTGGTTATAAAGCTATTCATAACTGTAGGCCAAATGAAAAAGGTGGTGGCACAGCTATATATTACCGAGATACATTTATCTGCAACAGTATTATTAGTGACAGAGATGACTACTGTGAATATACTTTTGCTCAGTTTACAATTAAATCCCTTAAATCCTCATTGACTATTGGAGCCATCTATAGATTTCCCAATACTAACATAGCTTCTTTCTCAGACAACCTAAGTAATCTTATTATAAACAACAATCTCAACAAAAACCACATCATTCTGGGAGGAGACTTTAATATTGACCTGGGTCAACAAAATTGCTCTCAAGTTGACTATTTCCTTAACAGCATGAACTCCTGTATGCTAATCCCCACAATCACCAAACCTACCCGAGTCACTCAAACATCAGCCACTACCTTGGACCACATATGGACAAACATAACAGCTCCCCTTGTATCTGGTATAATCTACGACAGAACAACTGACCACTATCCTACCTTTCTCATAGCGAACATGGACATAACACCACCAAAAAGCAAGAAACTTTCATTTAGGCTACACAGTGAATCAGCTTTAGGCAATCTTACAGATGCACTTCACAATATTAACTGGGATTCTGAATTCAATAATACCCAGGATATAAATCATTTAGCTAACCTCTTCCTCTCCAAAACTCTAAGCCTCTTTTTTAGTTTAGTTCATTTATTATGCACCCCATACCCATCTTGTGGGCGGTAGTGGAAAGGGTTACAGAGGCACATAATGGGCTCAGGGACTGAACCCCACAATTCATTTAGCTAAGCAAGTTACAATCTTGATGAGCTAGTTACAAAATTCAATATAAGTCGTCACATCAACAATGGGTTCGAGATCGACCTCAAGTACAGGTTCTAAATTAAGCAACTGACATATGTGGAGAGCTAGTGTCAAAATTTATATGTTTGTCCTGCACACCGCCTCCCATCCAGTGGGCAGCGGTGGATAGGTTACAATCACTCAGTTACTACCTACAGTTAGCAAACTGGGGATATTTGGCTAAAATTTCTGGTAGCAGATCATTTTGAATGAAATATTTACACATCGCTGGAACATTGGTTATAGAATTGTCTCTAAATTCACGTATCTTTTCGCACTCCATCACATAGTGACGGAGGGTGTGCGAATAATTTTGTTGACACAGTTTACATTTGGTCAGGTCTACATCGGCAGATAATGAGAATTCCCAGAGATACTTGTAACCGAGTCTAAGCCGAGCAGCAGTAACATCTAGAAGTCTGCTGATTTTATTGGATGATCCATAGATGTGTGGCTCCTCTTGCATGATAGTATGATGATAGATGGAATTACTGGTGTCAATTTCACTTTGCCTCAGATCTACAAGATCTTGTTGAAGTTCTCGGTGTACTGCTGCTCTCAGATTGCTCATTGACAATCCAAGGTTACACTCAACGGCTCCTTTAAAGGCAGATTCTTTGGCTAACTTATCAGCTCTATCATGCATTCGGAGGCCAACATGAGATGGAGACCACATGAAATGGACTCTGTTACCATCCTTAATAATTTTGTTGTATTTGTGTCTAGCTTCGGACACGAGCATGTTACAGTTATGTCTTAAAGAGTTGAGAGCATTTAAGGATGATAAGGAGTCACTTACAATTAATGTATCAAGTTTGGAGACTTGTACACATTTCAGTGCAAGGATCAAGGCAAATAGTTCGGTCTGAAGGGTAGAGGCCCAATTGTTTATACGGACTCCCCACTCAAAGTACAAGCCATCGCCCATTGTCAGAACAACTGCACTTCCAGCTGCACCCGTGGTGCGGTGTAGGGAACCATCAGTGTATATGATTTGAGAGAGAGAATGCTCTGTGGACAGAGCATCAATATGGCTTAAGGCGTTGAGCTTTGCCTCAAGACGAAGCTTGGGCTTATCTCTAATTTGCTTCTTGGGTGGAAAGGGAGGGATTAAAACTGGAAAGGGTGTAACCTCCCACGGTGCAGGAAAGTGCCGTTGTTGTTTCTCTTGGTACAAATCATGAACCCCATACATTCTGAGTTGAGTTCCAGTTTTTGTTATCCATTTGGAACAATGCTGATCTTCAATAAAGTAAGTCTGGAGGGCTTCTGTGCAAGGATTAGGATGAGTTAGCCTAAGCATTTTTATACCAATTTGACAGTTAATTTCAGTAACACGATCAACAACGCTCAGAATATTAAGTTCCTTTCTCATATTAAGTATCTTTGTGGTACGAGGGCACCCAAGGATTATCCTCAGGGCTTCGTTCTGCAATTTTTCAAGCCCTCCAAGCTTTCTTTCAGGCATCAAAACAAGCAGAGGTGCAGCATAATCCACTAAAGATCTGATGTATGCAAGGTACATCATTTTGACAATTCTGACATTGGCACCATAGCCTGAGTGATAACCTGCAACAGCCTTGAGAGCTCGGAGCCTCTCTTTATACTGACGACAGAGTCTGAATACAACAGGACCATACAGTGGCACCTCAAGGCCAAGGTATTTGAATCTGTTTACATAGTCAAGCTGGGAGCCATCAGATAGTTGCATCTTGCGAACAGCTCCTCCCTGCCTGGGTGGGCGCCGATTTAGTATCTTTGTTTTCTCTGCTGAGATAATTAAACCTAGGTCCTGACATGAATCTAATACAGAGTTAAGAGTGTTCTGTGTGTTAGCATACCCAGTGGTGTGTATCATTATATCATCAGCATAGCTAATGATGTGGACGTTGGGTTTGCTCGGTATAGAGTTTAACAGCGTGTTTATTAAGATATTAAATAAGGTAGGACTGAGGACACCACCCTGCGGGGTACCTAGTTCAAAGTCTCTTGTTACACTCCTATGCCCCTGGAAAAATACAGATGACTTCCTGTTGGATAAGTAACCCCTGATCCAACAAAGAAGCCGACCACCAACATTCATTCTTGCAAGCTCACTCAAGATAACATGTCTATTTGCAATATCAAAGGCAGACTTAAGATCTAGGAAGGTGGTATATGACTTTTCAGTGTGCAGGGTAAGAAAGGTGGTGATGCAATGATGCACACTCCTTCCATGCATGAAGCCATATATCTGGGGGGATAGCATGGTTCTTATTCTATGGAGGAGACGGTTTAGGACCATTCTCTCGAATGTTTTGCAAATGCAGCTAGTAAGGGAAATTGGGCGGAAAGCATTCTCTTGATTTGGCTTGGGAATTGGAATGATTATACTGTTGGTCCAAGAGATAGGAAGTTCCCCAGTAACATAGCTCATATTATACAGCTCAAGCAGGGGATTCCCTGGTACTAAAGGGAGCAGACGCAATATGTCATAAGTGATACCATCTTCACCGGGGGATGTGGCTTTGCCTTTGTTTAGGGCCGCGAGTAATTCAAACTCAGTGAATGGCACGTTGCATTCATCTTCCTTGTGGAGCATGAAGTCAACGAGCCTTTCTCGATCTCCGTAACCAGCATTTAATCTGAACTGTATGTCTGGGGGAAGATTATTGAAGCTAGAGGTGGTTGCCCAAGCATCGACTAACTCGTTTGCTCTGTGTAGAGGGTGAGGGTGTGCTACTTGGCCGATCTTATCGCCTTTAATTCTTTTAATATCCTTCCATGCCTGGCTGAGGGGGGTGTGAGAGTTGAGACTGTTAACAAAAGTTTCCCAGTTATCTTGCCTGAGCTCTGTCATGCGCTCCCTCGCCTTGGCTAGGGCTTTCTGAAAGAGCTTGAGCATTGCTGGCGTACGTGTTTCCCTATATGCAAGTCCAACTCGTCTGGCAGTGCGTTTCAAAGTACGCAATTTGGGGTCATTGTAATAGGCATGACGTTTATTACCTTTCATGTCGTTCCGACTATTGGATGGTGCAGGGGGCCGACCTAAAGGGTCAGCAAACATCTGAATGCTCTGTACTAGATCGTCGTTAAATGTCTGGACTGTGGAGGGATCATAAGTGCTGTACCACTCTGACACATGAGCAACAAAGTCTTCACGTCGAGCAGGAGGAACACTGAGCCGTTTGCGTTTGAAAGTTCCACCGGGCAGGATGGTATCTCCTATACATAGAGTAGTCAATCTAGGGTGATGATCTGACAACAAATCTGTTACAATAGTTGATGTGCACCAGACGTGAGAGACGTTGAAACCAACACAGAGGTCTAGAATGCCTCCACAAATATGCGTGGGTTCAAGGTCACCCACAATCTGCACATCTTGGTGACTATTTAGTAGCGACAGCAGTTGATTCCCATTACCGTTACTGAAGCGAGAGCCGCCAATGTCCTTGTGTCTAGCATTGTAGTCACCAAGAATGATGGTTGGCTCTGCTTGAGCGCAGGCCGGAAGATCAATATAATTTAACTTTCCTGCTGGAGCATATAGATTAAATACATTGAGGACAGAGTTGCCCACATAGATCCTCACTCCATGATACTGTTGACCGGCAGTTTGTTTTTCTGGCAGAAGTTGATGGGGTAGGGATTGTTTGATGTATAGAATGCAAGAGTTGCTGGATCTGAGGTTGTAAGAAACAAATGAGGGCAATTTCGGGGGTGAGGATCTTGCGGGAACTCTGCACTCCTGGAGACATACAATATCGATGTGTTCAGTTGTTACTTTGTGATGTAAATCTGAGAATCTTTTTTTGAGGGATGCAATGTTCCAGCTAAGGATGGATAACTTAGTTAATTGTGCATTTAAAGTCAGCATTATATATTGATATTATTAGTTCACTTAATATATGTTATCTATATACATATTATCTATTGCACTACGGTATAAGTCCAGGAACATTTTTTAGTTTTTTACCAATGTCACACATTTGTATCCAATGGTCTAGTACAATTTGTCGGTCATTTCCAGCTATAGAGTCGTTTTTAACATACTTTAGCACAACGCTGGCAGTTAACCTGCGTGGAAGGGCTCCACTACACAAGGTTTCAAGATCACTAGAAGTTTCCCCTGATGGGCAAGCGAACACATGTTTGGAGGGTTCAGGGGTGGAAGGGGAAGTTTGGCAGTCATTGCTTACAAGTCCCCTCATACACGTGAGCATCGTCGAAATATCGCTGGTGGATTTTTTCTCATGTTGGAGTTGCTCTTGCAGCCGCTCCGTTTGCTGCTGTGACTGCTGCTGGTGTTCCTGCAACCGGTCACGAAGGGCAACCACTGCTTGAACAGTGGAGCAACCCAAGGGCGAGGTGGTAGGGAGGCTGAGGTTGCGATCTGTCTCATTTTGATCCAGTTCCTTATCCCCCACTTCCAGTTGACTGTGGGGTCCAGCTGTGGATGGTGGTCTCACAGTAGGTGACATTATCCCAGAACCAGGAAGTGGCCACTCTACATCAGGGGAAGGCCCACAACTGGCAGAAGATGCAGCACCTGGTTCTTGTGGGGGAGCTGGGATGATGGCAGGAGTCTTCGGTCTGGCACCGGTCCCCTTGTGCACTTCATAATTATCAGGTGGTGAGTTTGGCAGCCAGCTGGAGCGAACATCACCTCCAGATGGCTCTGAACAGCGAGTGGGACTGATTGCAGCATTTGGCAACTGCTCTACATGGTGGTTTGAAGGGTATGGCGAGTGTTGTGTCAACACCTCCGGGAAACAGGTTCCTGGCACCTGACGGGCAGGCGCAGGTTGAACAGACACCTGTCGTCTGGCCCCGTGGTGCACTTGGTGCTTGGCAGATGGTGAAGTATTTGGTATCCAGCTGCTACGAACACTACGTCCTGGTGGCTCTGCACAGGAATTAGAGCCGGCAGCTGTACCTGGCAACCGTCCTCCCGGGTGGGCGGGGCCGGGCACCTGGCCGTAAGCAGCTGGTCGCTTGACACAGTCAAGGTGCCAGGCTTGAACACCGCTCCTGTCACAGTTTATGCATTTTTCACTTACTGACTGCAGTTCCTTTATGAGTTTAAAACACATCTCAGATTTATGAGGTTCACCACACACGGCACAAAAAAAGTTTTTGCTTGTGCAGTACCTGGCCACGTGACGTCCCCATCGTTGACACTTATAACACCTACGAGGGGGAGGGTTGTAGAGGGCAATGTTATAGTGCCGACCTAAAGCTGCTCTAGAGTAAATTCTGTCCGGTATAGGCGTGGCACCTTTCCATGTGGCAGCTATGAGGCCATTTCTCAGACGTTTAGAGTTTACAATATTTTCATCACAAAGATATTCAGGCTTAATGAGTTTATTAACATTGAATATGACAATGCTTACTTTTGGACGCCTAGGTGCTGCATTTTTCATTTTAATGCCTGCATACTCTGTGTTTACCAACACATTTACAAAAGTACTGTCGTTTGTAACGAAGACATAGTCACTTTCATCTCTAGGTAACCTAATGACCTTATCATAATGTGCCTCAGAGGCTTCACAAAACCACTGCACTTTTCTCTCTATTGTGGTTCCCAGAGGAAAATCTAGCCGTACATGTCTGGCAGCAGCCGAATTTGGTGGGTTTGATCGTGCCTTTTTGAACTGCTTACGGCGCTGACTTCTACTCATTTGCAACGTGAATCCCCCATCATCTGCACCGCCTTCTGATGTGTCGTGGGTCACCACTGAGGAGGTGGCACCATCTTTAGAAAACAATTGATGAGTGTGCGATGGGTCCACAAAGTCACTATCTGGCAACGGCGATGTGCTGCCTGGCACCTTATCCGGGGCAGTTGCCATGGCGTTAAAGACACAACACCTATATGCAGAGTATTATGGTACACTCGCTCCACAGTGAACCACAAAGCAGCACATCAACAAATGGCCTATTCACAGGGTGGAAGGGGCCGCCAACCATCAAACAAGATCAGCAGAAATAAATCGGCCAGCCTGCATATATGAGGCTCTACTATTTTCAAGGTCACAGCGCACCTTGCAGGTTGGCGCGCAAAGATTTGAAGTTGGTGGCACACATGCATAAGTATCTGCTTAACAGATACTTAACACTCGACAAAAACTTGACATACACAGGCAACAAACCGTAGTACTTGAGAGCTGGCGGAGAGATGTGCAAGAAGCATGTTGATCATGAAGGCGTTCCTGGCATAATATCCTCATTCCCTGGCCGGGCGAGGTGCTAGGCCTAACAGAGCGTGCCACACCAGTGCCCTTACACTTTGTATATTCACACAGTTTTGTAATTAAAGTTTCTAACCACACTCAATCGTCACAGCACTATTTCACATCAACTAATGTAGAATTGGGAGAGTTAAGGCATGACTCAAAGTATCTCCACTGAACTGAGGCTGCATTGTTTCGTGGTCACTAACGTCTTCGATCGAAGAACAAGGCAAACACGGCTCAGCGGTAGTATGACGCAAGAGCTATTGTCGTGTACCTGATACACGTGTGGTTTAGGCCCCACAGGCGAGTGAGGAGGGGACGCTTGAGGCCTGATCAACAGCCTCCCCTCGCTGGTCAACAACACAGCTACAAATGCCACTTGTAATTCACTAGTGCAGGTGATAACCAAGTTTCAGACACACCTGGTGTGTATGTGTGTGTCCCAGATTGGTTATTAGGCTTCGTAACTGTCGGAGGTACAATTACACCCCCGATAACGAGTGCAAACGCAGGGGGAGGACCCTCAGACGTCCGTCCCCTACGCTGCCTATGACACGACTGTGACTCATCATGTTTACCAGTATCATAAGACAGGCAAACTGCATATAGGTGAATGATTCCAATGAAGCAAAGGCAACATGAAAAGCACTGGAAAACCATCTCAGATCAAGGAACTAAACAACACTCACATCCAAATAAAATACAAGGATGGGGATATGCCGTCAACTGATTTAAAAATGGCAAATG
>WNGS01008570.1:0-13028 GCA_020271785.1 Procambarus virginalis
TCGTAGTAGACGAATGGAAGCAATTATACATTTGATGTGGAATAGTGTCCAACCTTAAGCATCTATATCTTATTAAGATAATTCTCGCCTACTGAGAGTGGAGGGTCGTATCTGACAGCTCTATATAATGAGGCAATGACGGACCTTGTTAGCAGAGTGAAATGATAAGGGGGAGTGTAGTCTCGTGCGCCTCGCAAGTGACCGCAAGGCTTAACATTACACAAGTGACCGCGAGTGACCAACCGCACCACGACTAGCACACTAGGTGTGGGTGGCCGACTGACTCCCTGATTGAATTTGGCGAGTACTTTAAAGTATGGGCAGTAAGTAAGAATATAATTAATTGACTTGACATGAGATGTACAGAATTTGCTGGAGGTGTGAGGCTCGCTTCAGAGGAGCTTGACCTCACTTGAGCTGAAGAAATCGTGAGAGGAGGTCGTGCTCCGTTTGAGCCGCTGGTGAAGAAGAACCCCTGATTGATATACCTACAAGAAGAGGAAGTAAAGACGTCTCGAGTGAGGAATAAGTCTGGAGGAGGGTCAGCTCAAGTCGTGAACTAAAGAAGGTGTTGTGGAACATTTAAAGCAGTTCTGTTGGTATCCTGAAGCGCCCTGAGTGTCGTCGTTCAGCCAGTGAGCGAGTCAAATTCTGTGGTAAGCCCATTTTAAACCAGTTAACAGTGATTGCCTGTAGTGGTCGTGTGCCCGGCGACCGTAGCAAGTGTCTATTGATATATTAGGCATATTTTATTAAAGCAGAAAGCCTAAATATGAGAATTAGACGAGGGAGCCGACTGGAGGGACGAGCGGCATGTCCTACCTCACCGAGCTCCTGAGGGCAACTGACAGGGCCTGCCTCCGGCTGTCGGGCGGAGGATGGACTAGCCCAAGCGTAGGGGAGTCCCCTCACAGTATGTGAAAAGAGAGATGTCGGATGAAGACATTTGTTGTATATGAGTTTATTTTAGTTATATGTTTGTAGGGAAACAACCTTATTGGCGTGTCAAAGGGTTGCAGGTTTGTCTGGGGAAAGGGGTTGCTGAAGGAACTTCGAGCCCAGTAGAGAGAGTTAGTAGATGAAACTTCAAGTCTATTTTAGGAACAGTGTACTCTGTGGAAGAGCAGTCCTCATAGTGAGGAGTTGGACCTCAAGCTGCGAAGAAGAGCAGTGAAGTGAAGTTTCACGTGCTTCTGTGATACCAGTGTGAAGCATCATGACTGTTCAGGAAAACTTCATGATGCAGCAGCCAAAAGAGTTGTAGAGAATCCTGGTAGATAATTGTGAAGAAGACTTAAGACGTTCAGGGTAGTGTACCTCCAGGTGTAGAGAGGAGGATCTTATTGTTTACCTATTGGGAGTTGATGGAATGTTTGAGTTTCATTGGCGTTCATGACGCACTGGGAGGTGAGCGACTGACTATTTTTGGTATCGATGAATGTTTATACTGGTGTGTATAGTGTAACAGCCATAGGCTGGATTTCCTTGTGTATATTAATATATGTTCTAGGGCTGATATTGTCATATTGTATTGTAAAATTTAATGCACATAGTGAGGCTGATAGCAGAAGTGGCGAACCAGGAGTTGGGCTATCACTTGATATAAGCAGCCGATGATTGTCCTAATGGGATTGAATGCAACTTGATTACAATAGCATAGAGTGTTGGAGTCATTATTGTATCTTGTGTGTGTTGTATATGTTCTCTGTATATTAAATGTTTATAACCAGCAGGTGTTTGCCCTTGTTTTAGTGAGGCTTCCCAGAAAGTAGAAAAGAGAGAGAGAGAGAAAACACCATAGCTGTGGGCAGGGTGGTGCAGAGTTATAATTCAAAATAATGGGGGATTGAGGTCATACCAAATAAGGAGAGAGTGGGGAGTCACATCGGCTCGAATTGGGTGTGTGCACGTGACAATGAAGCCAGTGTTGGAACCGCACCCCCTAACTGTGTGACGCTGAGCCACTCTCCAAGAGCAAGGAGCGTACAGGGAGATCTCCTGATCAAAGTATAAGCACTCTACAGGGTTTTGGTTGGTTGTACGGTAGAGATGTACGCACTCGACCTACAACAACCTAAATCTAGCACTCTAGTTGAAGTTCATGCCTAGCATACTAGGTGTATGTGCACGCCTAGCACACTATGTATATGTGCACGCCTAGCACACTAGGTGTAGGTGCATGCCTAGCACACAAGATACACGCCTA
The DNA here is from genome assembly GCA_020271785.1 of Procambarus virginalis. Taxonomy (NCBI): domain Eukaryota; kingdom Metazoa; phylum Arthropoda; class Malacostraca; order Decapoda; family Cambaridae; genus Procambarus; species Procambarus virginalis. Next base: position 2,207 of record WNGS01008570.1, read on the forward strand.
GCACACTAGGTGTAGATGCACTCCTAGCACACTAGGTGTAGGTGCACACCAAGCACACTAAGGGTAGGTGCACGCCTAGCACACTAGGCGTAGGTGCACACCTAGCACACTAGGTGTAGGTTCACGCCTAACACACTAGGTGTAGGTGCAAGCCTAGCACACTAGGTGTGGGTGCACGCCTGGTACACTAAGTGTGGTTCACACCTTGCACACAAGGTGTGAGTGCACACCTAGCACACTATGTGTGGGTGCACGCCTGGAACACTAAGTGTGGTTCACGCCTAGCACACTAGGTGTGCGTGTACGCCTAGCACATTAGGTGTGGTTAACGCCTAGCACACTAAGTGTGGTTCACGCATGGCACACTAAGTATGGGTGCACGCCTAGCGCACTATGTGTGGTTCACGCCTAGCACACTAGGTGTGGGTGCACGCCTAGCACACTAGGTGTAGGGTGCACGCCTAGCACACAAAGTGTGGTTCACGCCTAACACACCCTAAGTATAGGTGCACGCCAAGCACACTAGATGTGGGTGCACGCCTAGCACACTAGGTGTGGGTGCACGCCTAGCACACTAGTTGTGGGTGCACACCTAGCACACTATGTGTGGGTGCACGCCTGGAACACTAAGTGTGGTTCACGCCTAGCACACTAGGTGTGCGTGTACGCCTAGCACATTAGGTGTGGTTCACGCCTAGCACACTAAGTGTGGTTCACGCATGGCACACTAAGTATGGGTGCACGCCTAGCGCACTATGTGTGGTTCACGCCTAGCACACTAGGTGTGGGTGCACGCCTAGCACACTAGGTGTAGGCTGCACGCCTAGCACACAAAGTGTGGTTCACGCCTAACACACTCTAAGTATAGGTGCACGCCAAGTACACTAGATGTGGGTGCACGCCTAGCACACTAGGTGTGGGTGCACGCCTAGCACACTAGTTGTGGGTGCACGCCTAGCACACTAGGTGTAGGTGCACGCCTAGCACACTAGGTGTGGGTGCATGCCTAGCACACTAGGTGTGGGTGCACGCCTAGCACACTAGGTGTGGGTGCACGCCTAACACCCTCTAGGTAAAGGTGCACGCCTAGCACACTAGTTGTGGGTGCACGCCTAGCACACCAGATGTGGGTGCACGCCTAGCACACTAGGTGTGGGTGCACGCCTAGCACACTAGGTGTTGGTGCACGTTTAGCCCACTAGGTGTGGTTCACGCCTAGCCACTAGGTGTGGGTGCACGCCTAGCACACTAGGTGTAGGGTGCACGCCTAGCACACAAAGTGTGGTTCACGCCTAGCACACTAGGTGTGGGTGCACGCCTAGCACACTAGGTGTAGGGTGCACGCCTAGCACACAAAGTGTGGTTCACGCCTAACACACTCTAAGTATAGGTGCACGCCAAGCACACTAGATGTGGGTGCACGCCTAGCACACTAGGTGTGGGTGCACGCCTAGCACACTAGTTGTGGGTGCACACCTAGCACACTATGTGTGGGTGCACGCCTGGAACACTAAGTGTGGTTCACGCCTAGCACACTAGGTGTGCGTGTACGCCTAGCACATTAGGTGTGGTTCACGCCTAGCACACTAAGTGTGGTTCACGCATGGCACACTAAGTATGGGTGCACACCTAGCGCACTATGTGTGGTTCACGCCTAGCACACTAGGTGTGGGTGCACGCCTAGCACACTAGGTGTAGGCTGCACGCCTAGCACACAAAGTGTGGTTCACGCCTAACACACTCTAAGTATAGGTGCACGCCAAGCACACTAGATGTGGGTGCACGCCTAGCACACTAGGTGTGGGTGCACGCCTAGCACACTAGTTGTGGGTGCACGCCTGCACACTAGGTGTAGGTGCACGCCTAGCACACTAGGTGTGGGTGCATGCCTAGCACACTAGGTGTGGGTGCACGCCTAGCACACTAGGTGTGGGTGCACGCCTAACACCCTCTAGGTAAAGGTGCACGCCTAGCACACTAGTTGTGGGTGCACGCCTAGCACACTAGATGTGGGTGCACGCCTAGCACACTAGGTGTGGGTGCACGCCTAGCACACTAGGTGTTGGTGCACGTTTAGCCCACTAGGTGTGGTTCACGCCTAGCACACTAGGTGTAGGGTGCACGCCTAGCACACAAAGTGTGGTTCACGCCTAGCACACTAGGTGTGGGTGCACGCCTAGCACACTAGGCGTGGGTGCACGCCTAACACACTAGGCGTGGGTGCACGCCTAGCACACTAGGTGTAGATGCACGCCTAGCACACTAGGTGTGGGTGCATGCCTAGCACACTAGGTGTGGGTGCACGCCTAGGACACTTGGCGTGGGTGCACGCCTAGCACACTAGGTGTTGGTGCACGTTCAGCCCACTAGGTGTGGTTCACGCCTAGCACACTAGGTGTGGGTGGACGCCTTGCACACTAGTTGTGGGTGCACGCCTAGCACACTAGGTGTAGGTGCACGCCTAGCACACTAGGTGTGGGTGCATGCCTAGCACACTAGATGTGGGTGCACGCTGTTGCGGTGTTGGATCTGGTGGTGATGTTATCGCTGACGGACCACCCAACCCACAACTCGTCAAATGCTCATATTTCACTAGGAGATCACACTAGGCACTTCTGGCTCTTGGAGAGGGGCTCAACGTCACACGTTTAGGGGATGCGGCTCCAACATGCAGCCTTGTTGTCACGTGCACACACCCACTCGAGCCGCTGTGACTCCCCACTCTCTCCTTATGGAATATGACCTCCTCAATCCCCTTTGTCTTACTAGACTTCTGTCTTACCCTGTCCACAGCAGTGGTTCCTGTTTCTTGCTCTCTCTCTCCTTCTTTACTATTTCCTGGGAAGCCTCACTGGGACAAGTGCAAACACCAGCAAATTTGGATACATTTACTGGACGAAGTACATACACAATACATGCATACGTATAATAATAATGATGAATCCTATACTCTGTACTATTATAATCAGGTTGCACTCCAACACCATCAGGACTCTATCCTCAGCTTGCTAAGTGGTATCCTATCTCTTGGTATTACCTAATGTTATCAACCTCCTCAAGTAGATTAAGTCTTACCATATAATGTTACACTACCATCAAGAGAATGTATACATATATATATATACCTATAAACACATATAAGGCAAATCAGCATTTGAATGCAATAACATACATATATATATCAGTATAAATGATCCGTGCCACACAACAATCAATCGATCATTCTATCAGTCTTAGAACACATATATATCTGTAGGTACTCCTGCCTACGTCTGTAGCTCTAAACTTCAATATACACTTCTTGGCACATAAGTGGCAAACGATCACTCACCTCTCACTGCGTCGTTCACGCTAATGACAAACACTCTCACCTCCATACAAGTGATCAGTTAGAACTATTTCACTACCCTGACAACTTCAGGTTCCTCAGGGCTTAAACACCAGGATCCTCTGCAGCTCCTCCAGGCTGCTACCATGAAGATTCCTTGGACAGTTATGGTGCTTCCCTACTCCTATTTGGATCATCCACAGCTCTCCTGGCTGCTGCACCATAAAGTTTCCTCGAATAACTGTGGCACTTCACCACCTCTACAGAAGCGCGTGACACTCCTCCTCACTGCTTCTCCTCACAGATCGAGGTCCTCTCCTTCCCTGTCTTGGAGTCTCAGCAACTACTCCCTCTGTGCTGGCTTCGAAGTCCTCAGCAACTTCTTCCCCAAAGACAAACCTGCAACCCATTTGCACTCCAATAAAATGTTTCCCCTTTAACTCATAAACAAAATTAATCACATAATATCTTTGCCTCCACTCCCTATCTGTCCTCTACATTTAATGAGAGTGGACTCCCCCGTGGGCGAGTCCATGCGCCACCTCGCTGGGCGAGCCTCACTCACGCTGGGAGGGGCTTCCTCCCTCAGGAGCCGGGCTCCTTCAGTTGCCCGCCAGCGCTCAGAGAAGATGGATGTCGCTCCGCGCTCCTCCCACTTCACTCTCTTATTTTAGGCTTTCTGCCATACCAAAACATTTCTAACTTGAAAATAAACATCGCTACTGTCGCTGGGCACACGACCAACTACAAGCAAACACTATGAACTGGCTTAAATCGGGCTTACCACAGATTATCTGGTCGAGGGCGCTTCTCCCTCTGACAACGTCTGACCAGGGCGCTTGTCACAGCCCACAAAACTGTCACTGGGCGGCTTAATACTCTCTCCTCGCCGTCCAGGACTTGAGACCGCAACGTCTTCAGCTCGATTCAACAGCTGGAACGTCTGCACCTTCTCTTCTCTTGGAGATAATATCACTAGGGGTTCCCTCCTGGCGGGAGCTCGTCGTCAAAGCGCGGCTTCTCCCCTGCGATGTCTGGCCTCAAGTGAGGTCATCGCCCTCCACAAGCGAGCCTCACGCCTCCAGTAACTTGTCCACATCTCCTAACAAGTCATTTATCTGTTTTTTAGTTCATTGCCCATAATCTCAAACTTTTATATAAATTCAACAAACTATTTTACATCTGTGTTATCGCCTCTATAATTCCTGGACCTTCCAGTTAGGTCAGGCTTGCTGAATAACTCTCAAAGGGTGAGACTCGTTTCTCCTGCAGGCTGAGATCATAACACTCCCCTCCCCTTATTTTTGAGAGTTATTCCAGTGGCAAAGCTCGGGATAATACATCCGCCACCACACTGTCTCGTTCTCCAACCGATTGGTTCGACCGGTTGATCTGCTTACGTACTCTTCAGAGTCTACAACTACTTCATTGCACCTTGCAACATCTGGCTCACAACTCGCCCGAAACATGATCTTCTCACAAACGATTTGACTTCTCTGACACCTCTTGGCTAGGCTGTCCTCCTTGGACGCCTGCACTCCATCGGTCAACTCTACTTATTGTTTCCACCCTCCGTTTCCTTGTCTTCTTCTCTTCACGTCCAGAGTCAGACATCTACTGTCTGTACCTCCTCTGTCGTCTTCACACTTCCATATACTGCCATTATACTTTCGTCTCCTGCCATCATACTTCACTCCCTCGTCTTCACCGACGATCCTCCCTTTCGTCTCCTCATTTATCCGAGACCTCATCCTGTTTGACTTCCATCGAGTCCTCGGCTTTCTTCTACTCCTCCATGCTTGTATCATCATCCTCTTCTTACACTTCTCGCCTCTATACAACTCCATTTCTTCTCCTTCAACTCTTCTTTGTTCCCTAAAAGTTTCTCCGAGCCCTGTACTACATCCAACAGCACTCGATCGTACATGTTGCTTTACCTCTCCTAGAGTGCTCGTAAGCATCTCTCCACACATACTGTCTCTTCTCCTTCCATTTTCTCGGCTATTACTCTTCTTCACTATCTCTCCTCCGCGTTTTCTGTGAAACATGTCAACTCCTGACATCTCAAACAACTTAACTCTACTATCCAAATGCCTCTGTGCTCGTGGACCACTTGACGCTCTACTCCCGTCCTCAGTATGTCCACATCCTTCCTCACTTCTGCTCAGCACAGTTGCACTCACCTTCCGACCCTTAGTTTCAGCAGGCTGGGGTCTACTCAGGTTCGCTCTCTTCACATGATTTTTCTTTGGCTGGGCCATCTTCACTTTTGGCCTCACCGAGACTTCATCTTCCTGAGCTGGACCTTCATCAAACAGCCACGCTATATCTACGTCGATATCTTCTACCGGCTGAATAGACACTGTCTCATCTTCTCCAGCGTCTTCCTCGTCGGCCACCTCTGTCTTCATCACTACCGAGACAGGGTACTCAATGGCTTGGCGGTCTCCTGACTCATCTCCTCGGATGTCAGTCAGGTTCACACTCTCAGGTGTCCCACCCGTGCCGTGGCCTTCTGGGCACTCCTCTGGCACAGTCTCCGCTATGACTCTTGGCAACACCTTTGTCCCGCACAAGTCATTCCCCAGGATCACTTGGACTCCTGGAACAGGTATGTCGGGGCACACTCCCAACATCACCTCCGCCGACACATATTCCGACCTTAGCTGGACAGTACAAACGGGCATGTCACTCTCAGACAATAACCCATATACTTTCATCTTTCTCCTGCCAGCTAACCGTCGATCATTCCCAATCAGGCTTCTCGCAATCACGCTCTGATTAGCTCCGGTATCTCTTAAGATACCAACTTCTACCTCAGGTTGGCCTCCTATACTGATCCAACCTTTACTTATGAACGGCCTATACCTCTCGTTCACTAAGTTCACCATCTGTGGTTTGTCTCGGAACACATTAGTATATTTACTTCGGGGGTCACACATGGCCAGGGTCACAATTCTCTTGCCCTGCCGACAATCTCGCATCACGTGACCCAATCCGTTACAGTTGTAACATCTCACCTGGGAAAAGTCTCTTCTATATGTACCAGAGTGGTTCTGACTTTGTCCACTCGCATGAGAGTTCCTCGGGCCAGGTACACTACTTGCACTCTGTGGGGCTTTACTGGACTCTTGATTTCCTGGATAATGATTTGTCTCTCGTTTAGCTCCTTCATCTTCACTTTCAGACGAAGTGCGCGACCTACTCTTCTGAGTTTTAGGGTACTTACGTTTATCCGCCCATTTATCAAAATTCTTCTCACCCCAGACTCTTCTGGGTCTTTCGTAATTTCTTCCTCCCCAGGCTCCACTGGATCTGCCATTGCTGCGTCTCACCTCATTCTTCACTCTGTTCTCCCTCAAGCTCTTATATGCTTCCGTAATCATATCCGCCCTATCTGCGGCATCTCTCACCTCCTTTATCCCTGCTTCTTGGATCTTGAACTTTGTTTCGGGATGCATCATCTCCAAGAACTTCTCCATGACCATCAATTGCTTCAGGTCAGCGTAAGATCCAACTCCAGCAGCTTCAATCCACTTCTGGAATCGTCTTTCCAGATCCCTTGCTGTCTCAGCAAACGTACATGCTCCAACTTTGATCATCTCTCTGAAACGCTTCCTATAAGCTTCTGGGGTTAACTGGAACGAGCGCAATATGCTGCTCTTTACTGTGGCATAATCCTGGCACTCTTCTAGAGACAATTGGGTGTAAGCCTCTCTGGCTGCACCGGTCAATCTTAACTGGACCAGCTGGGCCCATTCCTCCTGTGGCCATTCCTTGATGCTGGCCACCTTCTCAAAGTGCTCGAAAAAGCTCTCTGCCTCTTCTGGAACAAACAAGGGAATGTCCTTCTCCCTAACCCTAACATCTGGTGAGTGTGATACCTGGGTGGTGCTCTCTGGCAACCCATGTTCGATCCTTTGCTCAGCCAAGGTTCTATTCGCTTCTATTTGCATTTGTTTTGTTCTCTCTTTTTCGACCTCTAGTCTTGCTTTCTCCTTTTCTTTCTCCTGTTCCAACTCCAGTTCCCTTACTCTGGTTTTCTCTTTTTCTACTTCTGGTTTTCTCTTTTCTACTTCCAGCTTTTCTCTTTTTCTACTTCCAGCCTGGTTTCTCTTTTTCTTTCTCGGCTTCATTTTTCATCTGGAGTTCTAATTTCATCTTTTCCAGCTGGAACTGTCTCTCCTCACGCTGCATCTGGAGCTCTAACTGGAATCTCTCCAAGCTCCTATTCCGGCTACTCCTGCTACTGCGGCTACTCTTGCTGCTCCTACTCGATCCCTGGGATCTCACTTCATCCTGCCCATCATCCTCCTTTCCACTTTCAGCTCCTCTCTGGGCTCCTTGTTCTGCCGCTTCGCTTTTGGCTCTTAACTGCCTAAGGATCTCATCCTTCATCCCAGCCACTTTAGATGCTTTCAACCTGATGCCACACTTTTCTGCTATCTGTTTTAATTGATCCCTCGTGCAACCTTCCAAGTCCTCAGGCTTGCCTGATTCCACAAATGCTTGCACCTTATCCATCTTGTCCTGTGAGTCTTCCCAAGAGAGAGAATATACACCTGCGGTCACACAGTTTATCTATTTCAACAAGGGTGTACAAATCCACTCTTGGACAGGGTGTGGGTGTGTCAGTTCACTCTCCCGGACAGGCCCCCAATTTTGTTGCGGTGGTGGATTTGGTGGTGTTACCGCTGACGGACCACCCAACCCACAACTCGACAAATGCTCATATTTCACTAGGAGATCACACTAGGCACTTCTGGCTCTTGGAGAGGGGCTCAACGTCACACGTTTAGGGGATGCGGCTCCAACACGCAGCCTTGTTGTCACGTGCACACACCCACTCGAGCCGCTGTGACTCCCCACTCTCTCCTTATGGAATATGACCTCCTCAATCCCCTTTGTCTTACTAGACTTCTGTCTTACCCTGTCCACAGCAGTGGTTCCTGTTTCTTGCTCTCTCTCTCCTTCTTTACTATTTCCTGGGAAGCCTCACTGGGACAAGTGCAAACACCAGCAAATTTGAATACATTTACTGGACGAAGTACATAACAATACACGCATACATATAATAATAATGATGAATCCTATACTCTGTACTATTATAATCAGGTTGCACTCCAACACCATCAGAACTCTATCCTCAGCTTGCTAAGTGGTATCCTATCTCTTGGTATTACCTAATATTATCAACCTCCTCAAGTAGATTAAGTCTTACAATATAATGTTACACTACCATCAAGAGAATGTATACATATATATATACCTATAAACACATATAAGGCAAATCAGCATTTGAATGCAATAACATACATATATATATATCAGTATAAATGATCCGTGCCACACAACGAATCAATCGACCATTCTATCAGTCTTAGAATACATATATATCTGTAGGTACTCCTGCCTACGTCTGTAACTCTAAACTTCAATATACACTTCTTGGCACATAAATGGCAAACGATCACTCACCTCTCACTGCGTCGTTCACGCTAATGACAAACACTCTCACCTCCATACAAGTGATCATTTAGAACTATTTCACTACCCTGACAACTTCAGGTTCCTCAGGGCTTAAACACCAGGATCCTCTGCAGCTCCTCCAGGCTGCTACCATGAAGATTCCTTGAACAACTATGGTGCTTCCCTACTCCTATTAGGATCATCCACAGCTCTCCTGGCTGCTGCACCATAAAGTTTCCTCGAATAACTGTGGCACTTCACCACCTCTGCAGAAGCACGTGACACTCCTCCTCACTGCTTCTTCATAGCTCGGGGTCCTCTCCTCCCCTGCCTTGGAGTCTCATCAACCACTCCCTCTGTGCTGGCTTCCAAGTCCTCAGCAACTTCTTCCCCAAAGACAAACCTGCAACCCATTTGCACTCCAATAAATTGTTTCCCTTTTTAACACATAAACAAAATTAATCACACAACATCTTTGTCTCCAATCTCTATCTGTCCTCTACATTTAATGAGAGTGGACTCCCCCGTGGGCGAGTCCATGCGCCACCTCGCTGGGCGAGCCTCACTCACGCTGGGAGGGGCCTCCTCCCTCAGGAGCCGGGCTCCTTCAGTTGCCCGCCAGCGCTCAGAGAAGACGGACGTCGCTCCGCGCTCCTCCCACTTCACTCTCTTATTTTAGGCTTTCTGCCATACCAAAACATTTCTAACTTGAAAATAAACATCGCTACTGTCGCTGGGCACACGACCAACTACAAGCAAACACTATGAACTGGCTTAAATCGGGCTTACCACAGATTATCTGGTCGAGGGCGCTTCTCCCTCTGACAACGTCTGACCAGGGCGCTTGTCACAGCCCACAAAACTGTCACTGGGCGGCTTAATACTCTCTCCTCGCCGTCCAGGACTTGAGACCACAACGTCTTCAGCTCGATTCAACAGCTGGAACGTCTGCACCTTCTCTTCTCTTGGAGATAATATCACTAGGGGTTCCCTCCTGGCGGGAGCTCGTCAAAGCGCGGCTCTCCCCTGCGATGTCTGGCCTCAAGTGAGGTCATCGCCCTCCACAAGCGAGCCTCACGCCTCCAGTAACTTGTCCACATCTCTAACAAGTCATTTATCTGTTTTCTAGTTCATTGCCCATAATCTCAAACTTTTATATAAATTCAACACACTATTTTACATCTGTGTTATCGCCTCTATAATTCCTGGACCTTCCAGTTAGGTCAGGCTTGCTGAATAACTCTCAAAGGGTGAGACTCGTTTCTCCTGCAGGCTGAGATCATAACAGAGGTGTTGGTTGTGTGGTGTTGAGAGGGAGGTGTTGGGTGGTGTGGTGTTGAGAGGGAGGTGTTGGGTGGAATGGTGTTGAGAGGGAGGTGTTGGTGGTGTGGTGTTGAGAGGGGGGTGTTGGGTTGTGTGGTGTTGAGAGGGAGGTGTTGGGTGGAATGGTGTTGAGAGGGAGGTGTTGGGTGGAATGGTGTTGAGAGGGAGGTGTTGGGTGGTGTGATGTTGAGAGGGAGGTGTTGGTGGTGTGGTGTTGAGAGGGGGTGTTGGGTGGTGTATGGTTGAGAAGGGGGTGTTGGTGGTAGCTCGTAGCTCATATCTCTCAGCTCGGGTACTAGTCTTGAGGCAAACCTTGTGTTGGTTGTGTGGTGTTGAGAGGGAGGTGTTGGGTGGAATGGTGTTGAGAGGGAGGTGTTGGGTGGTGTGGTGTTGAGAGGGGGGTGTTTGTGGTGTGGTGTTGAGAGGGGGTGATTGTCATGTGGTGTTGAGAGGGGGTGTTGGGTGGTATCATGTTGAGAGGGGGTGTTGGGTGGTGTGGGGTTGAGAAGGGGGTGTTGGTAGTGTGGTGTTGAGAAGGGGGTCTTGGGTGGTGTGGTGTTGAGAGGGTGCAGTGGTGTTGAGAGGGGGTGTTTGTGGTGTGGTGTTTAGAGGGGGTGTTGGGTGGTGTGGTGTTGAGAGGGAGTGTTTGTGGTGTGGTGTTTTGAAGGGGGTGTTCGATGGTGTTGTGTTGAGAGGGATGTG
>WNGS01008570.1:13151-20651 GCA_020271785.1 Procambarus virginalis
CCTCTCAACACCACACCACCCAACACCTCCCTCTCAAACCACACCACCACCCAACACCTTGCTCTCAACACCACACACCCAACACCTCCCTCTCAACTCCGCACCACCCAACACCTCCCTCTCAACACCACACCACCAAACACCCTGTTTCAACACCACACCACCCACACCCCCTCTCAACCCAACACCACCAATACCCCCTCAACACACCATCTAACACCCCCTCTGAACACACTACCACACCACCATTACCACACTTACACAGCACCACTTCCACATTATCACTACCGCCACTACCATTACCATTCCACCACTATCACACCACCTCTACAAACCTACCATTATCACACTACCATTAACACCACTACCACACCACCACTAAAACACCATACTACCACACCACCACTAAAACATCACCACTACCACACCACCACTACTACACTACCAATACCACCACAACCATCAGTACGACACCCCACTACCACACCACCACAACCACAACACACACCACCACTACCACACTACCAATACCACCACAACCAGCAGTACGACACCACCACTACCACACCACTGCTACAGCATCAACACTACGACTTCCACCACTACCATACCACTACCACATCACAAGAACCACACAATCACTACCACAACTACAGAACCACTATAACACCACCACTATCACATCACAACTACCAGCACCACACACACACCACCATATCACACACACCACTACCACCTACCAATACCAACTACACTACCACAACTACAACAGTACCACACCACCATTACCACTCAATCACTAACACATTATCACTACCACCACTACCACACCACCACTTCCACCGCTACCACCATTACCACCATTACCACACCACCACCACTACTACACTACCACACCACAACTACCAACTATCACACCACCACAGCTACTGTACCACCACTACCAATGCCACCACTTCAACACCATTAACACACAACAAAGTTCCAGGACCGCCGTGACCGCTACTGTCTTCGCTATCTTGCGCGGTCCTTACAGCATCCTTCCTCTCGCCTCTGTCATGCTTTGACTTTTCCTCCTCCTGTAGCTCCTGTTCCTCTTCATCGTCTCCCACTTTCTGTCCGGTTATCTCACTTGCAGGATTCTCTTTCTGTTCATCTTTCTAATGTTTCTCCTCATATTGTTCCTTCCTTGCCTCCGTGGAGAGTCCCCCTTCCCAAGTTTTGTACGTCCTTGACTTGTATTACTATAGCCTTTCCCCTCCTACAATTCTGAAATGCCTCTTCCTTGAGCACTTTTCTTTTCTCCTTCGCACTCCCACTCTATTTCCATCTTTACCGATGGGAGTCTAAGTCTGCCGATGGTCTGGGACGTGTGGCTACTCTGTTGTTTTTCCTGACCGTACTTATATGTGTCGCCTCCCTTCGGAGGCTAGCGTCTTTACAGCGGAACTTTATGCTATTCTCTATGTTCTCCGTCTCTTGCTTTCTCCTTCTCATTCCTCCTTTGTGGTTGTAGTTGACTCTCGTAGTGCCCTCATGGCTCTTGGGTCCTTTAATCCTGTCCACCCAGTGGTCATAGGGATTCAGCAATGGCTGTTTCTTATTTCTAGTAAATTTAAATCGGTAGAGTTTTGCTGGGTTCCCAGCCATATTGGTGTTTCTTTCAATGAGCGTGCGGATGCTGCCGCTAAGGAAGCTATTTCGTTCTTGTCCCATCTCCCGTAAGGGTCTTCCTTATTCCGACTTTTATCCTGTTATTCATTCCTCCATCCTTGCCCGCTGGCAGAGTTGTTGGTCCTCTGTGGTTAGTAACAAGCTGCGTACTCTCAAAGGAAGTGTGTCCCCGTGGCCTTCCTCCTACCACCGTAACCGGCGGTGGGAAACTGCTTTGGCACGGCTGCGGGTTGGCCATACTCGCTTAACCCACGGTCTCTTAATGGAGCGCCGCCCTGCTCCTTATTGTCCGAATTGCGTTGTCCCTCTTACGGTTGTGCATATCCTTGTTGAATGCCCTGCCTTCCAGGACGAACGTGTGTCTTGCTTTCCGACCGTCCCTCACGGTCACTTGTCCCTCGATAGAATTCTAGGTGAATCGGATACTTTTGATATCGTTCGCCTTATGCGTTTTTGTTCTCGTATTGGCTTTCTTGGTAATATTTAGCGCCCTCTGATTATTTCGCACTTTGATGGTGCTACATAGCCTTCCCAGTTTGGTGCCTTCTTTTGATAATTACCTTACCTTACCTAGTCAGTCCTGATTTGTTACAGTTGCTTATCCGCATTGGGTTAGAAGTAGCTAAAGTTCACGAAATCTACGAATTTCAGCAGGAGACCTATCTTAAAGATTTCATTGAAACCAATGTTCGAGAATCGGCCGCCACCAAATGCGTGATTAAAAAAGAAGCTTTCAAACTCGTATCAAGTTCTATTTATGGAAAGAGCCTCACCAATGGTTTCTAAATATGGGAATAAACACCATATCACGCAAGCGTTATAAATTATATGCAAGCTTTACCAGAAATTCTAAAAACGTATAATTCTTCTCCTCACAAAGGGTTGAAAGGAAAGACCCCTGTCGAGGTACACGCATTTTAATCACCTGTGGAGTACGCCAAGCAATTTAACTAAATGTATAAAACCCCGAGCAAAACAAAGAGAGAAAACATTCCTTGTCTGGCTGTCGGCGATACTGTACGTATTGCACTATAAGACCGCATTTCCAAGTTTAAGAAGGGCTGTAAGCAGCAGAACACTCGAGAGATCTTTACAGTGTCAAGTATTGATAGGAGGCAGCTTATCCCATTACACTTTCTGAAAGATTTGAGTGGTGAGGAAATAGAAGGAGGCTTCTATAGCGAGGAATTATCTCCTCACAGCTTCCTCCATCCTTCGATATTGAAAAGGTCTTGCGCGAACGCAGAGTAAGAGGTAAAATACAGTATAAAGTTAGATACGCTGGTTATGATAAGTCATTTGATCAGTGGATTGATGTTGGAAACATTCTCCGTTTATAATGAAGACACCCCTGGATCATAATTACAAGGGGTTGATCCAGATATTAACAAAACTCCACTATTCCTCGAGAAAGAAATTAATTGCAAAATTGAAGAAACCTCATGTGAATTGTTTATCTGAAATTTTTATCAACTTTTTAAAAAATAATTTACCTGTACCAGCTAAGGCAGTTAAGAAGCTGAAAAAATACAAATTACTTATCCGATCATTAGCTTGCAAAAAGCCCTCTGTAACAGCTAAGAAACAGATATTAACTAGTAAACGAGACGGCAGTATTTAATCAATTATTTTGCCTATAGCCGCTAGTTTAATTATGCGGATGTTCTCAAATTGAAAAAAAATGTGGGAGTATTATCTGGTACCTCGTAGAATAATGGAGTGTGTGAATGAGGAGCGGACTCACCCACCACCCCGAGTACCTTCCTCCCCATCTCCGACTCCCGCTACTCCTCCTCCCCTTCCCACTCCCTCTCCTCAGCTGCGCACTAATCCCTCCTTAAAACATTTATTAGATCTGAAATTTAAGGCGAAAGATTATGAGTATGCAAGATCATTGTTAAATTATTTTGATGAGCAAGGAGAAGTATGATGGGATCTAAATGGAAATTTAATGTCGCCTGTCAGCGGTGTGAATATACCAAATGACGTCATTCACAAAATGATAACAGAAAAAGCCTTATTTTCACTGGAGAAATTACCTCTGGTTCAACTGTTTTTCAATATGACTTCTACACCACGAGATTTATTCCACAATGATGCTGCAGGGAAACAAGTGTACGACCCTTCAATAATGAAAAGAGTGAAGCTAACGGTCAAGATTGAACCAGTAGCACGAAGGACTCCTCCTCCATGTAGTATGAACCCATTCTGACAGCTGGGCGGACAGCGCTTCGGATTCGTAGTCCTGAGGTTCCGGGTTCGATCCCCGATGGAGGCGGAGACAAATGGGTAAAATGTTTCTTTCACCCTGATGCCCGTGTTATCTAGCAGTAAATAGGTACCTAGGAGTTACACAGCTGCTACGGGCTGCTTCCAGGTGGTGAAGGCCTGGTCGAAGACCGGGCCGCAGGGACGCTAAGCCCTGAAATCACCTCAAGATCTCAAGATAGTAGGAGGAATACTACCTGGCTGCCATTTTAACAAGGTAAGTACATATATAATGTAATGTGAGTGTGTAAGTTACATTACTTGCTTGCAAGACGAGTACGGAGAAAGACCTAGGGAGCCGGTCGGCCGAGCGGACAGCACGCTGGACTTGTGATCCTGTGGTCCCTGGTTCGATCCCGGGCGCCGGCGAGAAACAATGGGCAGAGTTTCTTTCACCCTATGCCCCTGTTACCTAGCAGTAAAATAGGTACCTGGGTGTTAGTCAGCTGTCAGGGCTGCTTCCTGGGGGTGGAGGCCTGGTTGAGGACTGGGTCGCGGGTGGTACTAAAATAAAAAAAAAAAACATCTCAAGAAGATGGATACCCACATAATATATGCTACTAGCATATATTATGTGGTTCTTTCCAGGTTCTTTCCAAAATTGTTTATTTAATCAGTTAGAATTAGATCCGACAAGAGCGTACGAAATGTGTCTGCAAAAATTGCTTCTACCATCATTCCATTATGTCATTAAACATTACGACCCTGATACGTATATATGTGTCGGGGTTACATGCGATAATGAGGAGGGAATGAGTTATTTTTATTCAAAGTATTTATTAGCTCGAGACATTTTGGCTGAAACTATAAAATAAATTAATCATGCCATTAATGTGGAAATTGCCAGCCTATTTTCAACTAACACCATACTAATTTTTTAGGAAAGGCTTTTAAAGAATTTTCCCCAAAATATGGAACAAACTTTAATAAATATGATTCGTCATCTAATGGAATGAAGATAAATACGCTGATTGGTGAAGAGAATATAAGCACCGAGGGAGGATATAGAAATGTATGTCGAGTTGCATTATCATTCGGGGTGGGCTTGGCAAAGTGTTAGGCATAGTTCCCGATTGTGACTACGATATATTTGTAAAGAAAAACTCATCGAGAGTGGTAAATACTGCCCTCTTCCCACCAATGCCTAGAGGAGGAGTTGATATACTCTGCATATATTGCGACAAGATAGCCCCTACATGATATGGTAACTAATCTGTATATATTTTGGATGTAATCTCCTTAAACGGGAGTGATAATAGCAAAAATAAGAAACTTTATGTACATCTTAATACTAATATGATAGATGGTGTTAGTATTACTATTAGAGACCCTGATGGCAACCCAATACATTTTGATGTGCAGGGTTGCACCACTGCAGTCTTGCATGTTCGACCGGTAACTGGCTGTATATAATACTCGTCACGTAGTGCTTTCCTCATTCCACTGAAATACTCAGAGCGATGCGTGTCAAATTCACTTCCCCCTCGGTTGAGGATTTATTCTTACTACTATCCCCTCCTAGAAGAGGCGGGGGGTAGGAGATATACGGATTTTCAATAGTGGAAGAGGATATACGCGCGGTGGAGGAATACTATCGATTTTAAGTGGGATAGCAAGACGTGCTGCGCCCTTCTTAATGAGAATGCTAGCCCCTGCCGTGCTTAGTCTGTGTTAGACCGTCTTACAGGATATTAATAATGACAACCAAACTTTTAAACAATCTCTTAAGAAACGAGGAGTTGAAACATTGAAAGGAGTGGGCAGACAAATTCTGGGAGGGAGAGTGCAGAAAAAAAAAATAAAAAAAAATAATAAATATTCAACGATACACTAAAAGGAAATATATGGACGTGTTATCGTAAATTCTTCTCAGTCATCAAGTACAGTTTAAAGGGAGAACATGTCTGAGTATAGGGCGCTTGAACTGCAGGTCCCATTAGACCACTATACGGCAGCTGTTAGTGAGGCTTTCCCTAAAGTATTTTCTCTGCGATTAGTGAAATCAACTGTTGCAAGCAGACAAACTGTATATATACTACCAGTGAATTCCGGTCAGTATAACAAGTTTACAGACACTTATCTGGAATTTAAAATAAAGGGAGTGAATGGACAGCTGGTGGACTTATCATCTATCACTTTGGAGTTAAGTATAGATTTGACTGAAGAAGATGGAGCGTCACCTATAGCTGATACAAAAACTGCGTCGGTAGTAAATGGATTATCACAAACGCTATTCAACTCTGCTATTGTGTATTTTAACGAATCAGTAGTAGAAACAAGTTCATATTCTCTTTCTGGTCATACATAAAGCTGTTGACTACAATTTCAGGATGAAAGGTTGGACGCTATGAAAAACTTTCGCAATATTTTAATGGTGTAGATCCGCACAAAATAGACACGTCTTATTTTACTAATGCAAAAGCTGAACAGAGGCAGTGTATGACTGCAGTGAAATCGAGTGGGGTGAAAACCTGCTTTAATTAAACTAATGCTTGATACTACGTCACTTAGTGAATATGTTTTGGACAATGTGGACATTAGAGTGAGGCTGGAACTTCAACCTGATAAATGGGTTATACTCAGCGATAATGAAAATGCTGCTTTTAAATATAATATTAAATCAGCACGACTATGAATTGATTGTCTAGTACCCTATCCAGCGGGGATAGCAGCTATTAATAAAGCTATGATGCAGAACAGCTCCCCTATAACGTATACTTTCAATAAAACTTTATACAAGACTTATATCCTAGGAACGAAACAGCGGTCGATAACATTAGACTAGCCTTGGGGTACAGTCATTCCTGAACGACTATATATGATAATTCTTGATATGGAGGCTGTGTCTGGAGCATATAATCGTAACCCTCTTTATTTAGAAAACTGTGGGTTGAGTAAAGTGTTAATAACTTAGAACAGTACTAATATTATTAATATCGGCTGTGACTTCCCCAATAACTATTCCAAGTTATATTATACAGCATTGCAGGCCTTAGGCTTTAATAAAGATAATGTACTGATTTATGACGCATACACAGATGGAGGAACTATACTCGCCTTTAATTTAAAACCAGAGGATATAGACGATACTATCCCGCTTGAAAAGAGTGGAAACCTAGGGGTTTCCACGTTTCCTAGCAAGGGGTTGATAGAAATAAAGTCATACTTGTTTATGGCAGGACAACTGGTGTGATCAGCATTAACGCAGAGCGACGAGTTATTTGCGAAACTAGAGGATAAATATGAATTGTTTGGAAATAAATGAGGCTATTGGGAGTAATTTAGATCGGAAGGTAGATTATCTAGGTTGTTTCCTAGCTAATGATGTGCGGAAAATTGTGAAAAGGCTGCATAGACGAAGACCCGTGGTGTTCATAATAAATATCCTAGACTCCGGATCTACTAATATAATGGGGCACTGCATAACATTCTATGTCAGCGATAGTGCAGATAAAAATAAAATGCAAGATTGCTATACTGGATAGTATAGCAATCCAGTATAGTATAGCAATCTTATAGTATAGTATAGGAACATATTTACATCATTTAGAAGAGATT
>WNGS01008570.1:23151-48443 GCA_020271785.1 Procambarus virginalis
TGCCCACCACATTCTGTTAAATTTATTAAAGTAGCCGTGGGACGTCACATACAACCAGGTACCACCCAACCAGGTACCAGGTGGCAGGGAGATGTGATAATTTATTAATTCCCACATAATTTAATTGTAGTGCTCGATAAAGGTGCACTCATTCCAGTTGTCAATCTTTCACATAAGACTTTTCGCTTCAGCGCAGGTGATAGGGTATCTCAGGGAACTATGGTGGATGACACAGAAATCTTTCACCATGAGTCAGCTGAGACGCCAACCATCACAGCACAATGTAGTGTGTTAAACATGACTGACAATACGACACCCTCAAAATTAAAGTATAGACGTAACGTAGAAGATATAGAGAAGTTAATTTCGGCACTCAATTTGCAACATGTTTCACAGGCAGATAGGAAGTCACTGAGAGGAATTTTGCGAAAATTCCCTAAACTGTTTGTGACAGAGGATAACCAGATTGGTCTCCTTGATAAGATTGAGCACACCATTCCAACTGGTGATCATTTGCCCGTGTACATAAGACAGTGGAGGTTGCCGGAACAGGCAAAGAACATCATCAGGGACGAGTGCCAGAAAATGTTGAGGCAGGGCGTAATAGAGACTAGTACGTCACCGTGGCTCTCTCCTGTTGTGTTAGTTCGTAAACCTGATGGTAGTTACCGCTTCTGTGTTGACTACCGGAAGGTAAACGAAATAACTAAGGGTGAAGTGTATCCGTTGCCCCGAATACAGGAGATAATCGATCAATTTGGTACTGCAAAGTATTTCTCAACTCTTGACGCGAAATCGGCGTATTGGGGGATTCCGGTGGCAGAACAAGATTGGGACAAAACAGCATTCTCAGATGGTAGGCACACTTATCAATTCCATAGGATAACGTTCGGTTGAAATACAACGTCTTCGTCGTTTCAGAGGGCCATAAATTTCAATGTCGTAGTTGAATGCCTATCAGGGTTTTACATCAACTGCGCTCAAATTGAACGCCCTATATGTTTAGGTTCGTAAGTAGACTACCGCAAAGGTTTACGCGGGGAGCGTCTTGTTTTCAATCCAGAAGGGGAGGATGGTACTTGCCTTATGCAATGTCTCGCAGCTTACAAATGCTTAGCTAAGGGTCAGCATCTAGATAATATTCGTAAACGCTGTGGCAAAGCGAGCTGGTGTCTAAGACACATTAACTGGCCTGGTGATGTTAGTTCTCCGGTAACATTTGAGGATACTGCAAAAGTTGAAAAACTCAACAAGGTGCAGATTTTCATTTACACACTTGAAAGGGATGAAAATACGAGGCGACACTTCATCACTCTTGCCAGGAAGGGATGGGGGGATTATAAAGGAAAAGTATCCCTGTTAATGTTGGAGGGTCAGCATCTTGTGTTAATTAAAGACTTTAACCGCTATGAGTGTAATATGCACAACAATGGAGGTTGCATCCCTACGCACCACATCTTTTATCATTCCTGTTTGATTTCACTCTCTCCTCATCGTATGCTAGCCCACGAGGGATCCTGTAAAGTACATCAAACTCTTAAATTTTATCATCCAGAGAGGAAGATTACTTTCCGCAACTACGGTCGTGGGTATGGACCTAGCCACCTCTGTTTTTTACGATTTTGAGTGTCTGCTGGATCGCTCTAACCCTAAAGGGATGATAGAAACTCGTCGTAACGCAGTAGCTTATGCCTATATCATCATTGACAGACAGATGAATATTGTCGAGACAGATATCTATTTAGGTAAAGATGCCATCATTCACTTTGTAATAACACTAGAATCCTCTTGGGCTAGGATTAAGAGAGGGATAGTAACCTATGAACTTGACATGTCCCCTCAACAACAAGCTTTATTTGAGACAAAGTCTTCCTGTGAGCTCTGCGATGAACCTTTTAACGGTGAAGATGTGATCAAAGTGCGGCATCATGATCATACAATAAGACAGCACAATTATAAAGCTGCTTATTGCGATAGATGTAATTTACAATGTATAAATTCGCATAAGTTCCTTTACACTTTTTCACACAACGCTAGCTATGATTTAAGGGTTATCCTAAATGAGATGAAAGAGCAAACGGAAATTGAAATGGATATATTAGCCAGGGACGGATTTAAATTTATGAAAGTGGATGTTAACAACTTGCGATTTTTGGACAATCTAGCCCTTCTCAATGGGTCACTAGGAAGAATAGCTAAGGATCACATCGATATTGGGAAACCAACCCCCTTCACATTGGCTATGTTACAGGGAGTGAATAAAGATGTCATCCCTAAACTGTTAAAGGGGAAACAGTCGTTCTGCTATGATTACTTGTCCTCTATGAGTGTGTTGGATGAACCATGTCTTCCTTCGCGTGACAAGTTTTACAACACATTGAAGGAAGACGAGTTGTCAGAAAACGATTACAAACAGACGATAGAAACTTTCGATCTAGCTCAATGTCGCAACATTGGAGACTACCTCCTTCTTTACCTCAAAGTAGATGCTGGGTTGTTGGCTGACGTGTTCACTGTCTAGCGAAATACTATGCTCTCTCTCTACAAATTGAACATTTCACGCTACATTTCTCTACCACCGTTCGCTTGGGAAGCATTCTTGCTTAAATCTAAAGTTGAACTCGATGTAGTGTCCGACCCGCTGTTATACGATTTACTACGACGTAATCTCCGAGGTGGGTTCACTAGTTTGATTAGATAACACACGAGTGTAGAGAACCATCACACAGGTATAGATCTGGGGGAAGATAGTAGCTACATATACCTGGATTTTAACAGCCTGAACCTCTCCCTCGAGACTGAATCCGGAAGCTGACTCAGAATGAGTGCGCGGAACTCTTAGAGCAGGGCTTGGAGAATATCCTCTGCAGTGGAGACACAGGTTACTGGGTGTTGTGTGATACATTACAGGTTACTCCAGAGGTAGCCAGATACACTGATGAGCTTCCCTTAGTTCTTTCACTTGCGGATATTACAGAGGAACATATTTCATCATACAGTAAGGATATTTTTAGAGATGAAAGGCGTGGGATGCCTAAAAACAACACTAAATTAATCGCTTCTCATCTCCCTCAGAAAGATTACCTAGTCAGTCCCCCTCCGTGGTGCCTCCTTGCCGTGGTGAGGGGCTCACGTACACCTCCCTGGGACAGGTGTGGGTTGCCTGTGCCACCTCTTTGGCTGGTGTACGTGCTGATGGGCACCATGTAGGGGCCTTGTGGGCCATCGGACCACCCGCTGGAGGGGTCGCCTGTGAGAGGCCGCCCTGAGTGGATGGTTGGGTGTCCAGGCTGGGGCGATAGGGGGACTGGGGTCTTAGCACCAGTGTGGGAGAATGCACGAAGTAGTAGGACTCCCCTGTTGAAAAGGGGGAGCACCGCTGGGGACAACACCCTTCCTGCACTGGCCCGCACTCGGCCTCCCTGGCTGCCCTGGTAGGTGGTATCCCCTGGTTCCGGGTCCCATCTCTTTTATTAGTTTGCTATATGGATGACGACTTGACTACTTCTAACCAGGCTCATGGGGTGGGCGACCAGGCCCCTGAGTCGGACCGTCCTGGAAGACCGGGATCTGTAGCCTCCGCTACAGAGCCCGGTTTAGGCCCAGACCGGACTCTTCCTCCCTGCTCCCCTCCCTCCTCTGTGGTTGGGTCGAGCTCCAAGCCTGCTGTGGTGACCGTCTCGTCCCCTTGCACGGCTCCATCTCTTCTTGCGACTACTGTGCCTTTCGACCTGTTTCTCTCTACGGGTTCTCATCGCCGTCCCCGCCACGGCCGCTCTCGTATGCTTCCTTCCCATCCTCCTTCGTTCCATGCTTTGTTTGGTCCTGCTACATGGACTAAGTATTTTGACCTCCAACCCTTGGACTCAACTCCTCCTGACGATTTTTCCCTTCATAGGAACCTTGTCGATTCCGTGGATGCCTCTGTCACCTTCAACCCCACTCGTCTTGGTACCCGTGTCGTTGCTGCTCCCTCTCAGGATGCGGCCACTCGCTTGGCCGCCTTATCCTGCCTTGGTGAAACCCCTGTTCGGGTCTCGAAGAACGCTCAGTTGAATGCCAGTGTGGGCACTGTTCTCCTCCCATACCATGTTGCGACTGGTGTTAGGGATCTCAGGGACTGCCACGAGGATATCAAACATGTCCTCGAGGCCCAGGGTCATTCTGTCCTCCAGGTGGATACATTTACTCGTCCCCCTCATGGTCATCGCCGTCTGCCTCTTCGGGTTGTGAAGGTTACCTTTGATGGTAGGACCCTTCCATCCTCTGTCATTCTCGCTGGTGCCATGTGCTCCGTTCAGGAGTATATTCCATCTCCTCGGCTCTGCGGTAAGTGCTGGAAGTTTGGGCATGGTACCCATGCGTGTATTCGTTACAAACTTGAGGCGGCTGTCCTCAACTTGAAGCACCGGGACCGTTTATCTTTTCCTGAGGCTCGGTGCCAAGTTCATCGTCTCCCCCTCTTTCGCTGGTGTCTCCTATGCTCGAGTGGTGCGCTCTTCCTCTCCTCGTCCTTCCCACCTTCCTCAGTCTCACAACCGTTTCCGAGCCTTAGACCCAGACACGCCCACCACCACCTCCCCTGTTTCCCTCCGTTCTGTCCCGAAGGGTCCCCCTCCTGGTTCTCTGTCTAGGGCTCCTCTTCTTTCTACCCAGTCTGTCACGTCTCCTGTGTCTTCTATTTCCTCTCCTTCTAGTCCTCCTTCCCGTCCTTCTCCTCCGTCTCTTGGCTCTCCACGCCGCCTGACTGTGTGGGCCGACGTCCATCGCTCTCTTTGATGGTTGTGTTGTTCGCTCTCGCTCTTCTTCTCCTATCGAGACTCTGGAGTCTGTTGCCCAGTACGTTGCTGCTGGGACGCCTGTTTCTTTGAATCAGAAGCGGAAACCTGGCTCCTCTCCATCCTCCTCCCCTGTCGGTAAGAAAGCTTCACTTTCTTCTTCGCCCCCTATCTCTGATGCTATCGTTCCTTCCCCTCCCGCTTCGGTGGTGGTGCCCCCTGTTCCTACTGTGGGGGTTTCTTTAGCCCCCAGTTCCATCTCGGTTACTGCCCTTGCTGAGGTGCGCTCCCCTCTTTCTGCTCCCCCTCCTCCCCTTCCTTCTCCTCCAGACCCTGCTCGTCCACCTCTGGTCCGTCCTCTCGCTTCTTGCCCTCCTTCTTTACTCAGTTTACCCATGCCCCCTAATCCTCACTTCGCTGACCCTGTGCTTTTTTAGCGTGCTGTGTTCCTTCTTCACCTTTGTTTCTTTGCTCTCTGTTGCTCTCCTCTCTCTCTTTGGTGATGTCTTTTCTTCAGTGGAACATCCGTGGATTTTACGCCAATTTCCTTGACCTTCAACTTCTCATTTCACAGTTTTCGCCCCTTTGTGTCTGTCTCCAGGAGCCGATGCTTGGTTCTCGTTCTGGTCGCTTCCGTGGCTATTCTTTTCTCTCCCCTATATTCTTAATTCCGTAATTCTTCTGCTCTCTTGATTCGTTCCGATGTTCCCTTTGTCCCCTTACTTTTTTCCTCGCCTCTCCACTGTTCTGCCGCCCGTGTCTTTGTGCGTAGATGGTACACGGTTTGTTCCATTTATCTTCCCCCCACTGTCCCACTTTCTCTTCCCGATCTTAAACACCTCCTAGACTCTTTGCCGGAGCCTGTGCTCCTGCTGGGTGATTTTAATTGTCGTCATGCCTTTTGGGGTGATGTGCTGACAAATACCCGGGGTCGCCTACTTGAACTTTTCATCCTCTCTTCTTCCCTGTCCTTTCTTAATTCTGGTGAGCCCACTCATTTGGACTCTCGGACTCGCTCCCTTTCTTGTCTCGATCTTTCTCTGTGCTCGTCATCCCTTTCCTTAGATTTCGGGTGGCGAGTCCTTGATGACCTCCATGGCAGTGACCATTTTCCTATCCTTGTCACTTTTTTCTCCTTTCGCCCTCCTCTCTCCTTCCCTCGGTGGCGGTTTGCCGAGGCTGACTGGCGCCTTTTACTCTCCGTGCTACTATTTCCGACCTCTCCGTTTTACCTCTCCCTCGCGCCCTCCTCCTTTTTCATGACACTGTCTTTGATGCTGCCCTCCACTCTATTCCTCGCTCTTCCTCTCGGGGAACGCGAAAGTGCGTTCCCTGGTGGAATATGGACTGTGCTCGGGCTGTCCGCTGTAAGCGTGCAGCCTGGAAGAGACATCGCCGCCGGCAGACGGTTGAGTCTTTTCTTTTGTTTCGGAAGGCGAGTGCGGTGGCCCGTAGGACCATCCGTGCGGCTAAACGTGCTTGCTGGGCGACTTATGTCTCCACCGTTACTTCCGAAACTCCTCTTCCGCTGGTCTGGAAGCGTATCCGCAAGATTGCGGGTAAGTTCGTTCCCGATGTCTCACCGGTCCTTCGCCTCCATGGTGCTCTTGTGGCGGACCCGTTGCAGGTTGCGACCGAACTGGGTTCCCATTTCTCCTCTGTTAGTTCTGGTTCTCATCTCCCCCAATCCTTCCTTCTTCGTAAGCCTCTCCTTGAGTCTCGTCCTTTAAATTTCTGTACTTTTCTTCACCTTCCCTATAATGATCCCTTCTCTCTCTCTGAACTTCAATCTGCCCTAGCCCTTTGTGGTTCTACGGCAGCGGGCTCTGATGGCATTCATTATGAAATGCTCCGCCATCTCCCTCCGTGCACGTCTCAGTATTTACTGAGTCTGTACAATCGGGTCTGGGAGTCGTCGTCAGTCCCTGAAGACTGGCTCGATGCTGTTGTCCTCCCTGTTCGGAAACCAGGGTCTCTCGGGTCATCCCCCAAGGACTTCCGCCCTATTGCCCTCACGAGTTGTGTCTGCAAGCTCTTTGAACGTATGGTTAACGTTCGTTTGATGTGGTTCTTAGAACACTATAACCACCTCTCTCCTTCTCAATTTGGTTTTCGCAAGTGCCGCAGCACAACGGATGTCCTGGTGAACTTGGAGGTCTATATTCGTACTGCTTTTGCTGCGAAGACCTCCGTTGTTGCCGTCCTTTTTGACCTAGAAAAGGCTTACGACACTACCTGGCGGTATCATATTCTGTCTCAACTTCATTCTTTTGGCCTTCGTGGGAACCTCCCTCTCTTCCTCCAGAGCTTCCTCTCTCGTCGTTCCTTTCGTGTGCGGCTTGGTACTGCTCTCTCTGCCCCTTTTCGGCAGTATGAGGGTGTACCCCAGGGTAGTGTTCTGAGCACTACTCTTTTTCTAGTTGCCCTCAACGGTCTTCTTTCTTCTCTTCCTTCTGGCGTCTTCTCTGCTCTCTATGTTGATGATCTTACCCTTTGCTGTCGGGGTGATGATTCACCTCTCCTTCAACGGCGGCTTCAACTTGCGATTGATGCCGTGTCGTCTTGGGCCACCGATCATGGCTTCAAGTTCTCTGCATCTAAGACTTGTGCTATGACTTTTACTCGGAAGCATGTCGTTCTTCGTCCCTCTTTGTCGCTTTATGGTCATCCCATTGTGTACAGGGATTCCGCAAAGCTCTTGGGGTTAGTCTTTGACACTCGTTTGTCTTGGTCAGCCCATATCTCTTACCTCCGAGTTGAGTGCTCTAAGGCCCTTAACCTCCTTAAGGTTTTGTCCCATACTTCTTGGGGAGCGGATAGACGCACGCTCCTATATTTGCACTCCTCTCTCGTCCTGTCTAAACTCGATTATGGTTGCCCTGCTTACTCTTCTGCTTCTCCTTCTACTCTTCGCCGTCTTGATGCTTTGCACCATACTGGGTTGCGTCTCAGCTCTGGTGCCTTTCGTTCGACTCCCGCCCTCAGTTTGTATGTTGACACTGGTTTTTTCTCTCTCCAGGACCGCCGTGACCGCTACTGTCTTCGCTATCTTGCGCGGTCCTTACAGCATCCTTCCTCTCGCCTCTGTCGTGCTTTGACTTTTCCTCCTCCTGTAGCTCCTGTTCCTCTTCATCGTCTCCCACTTTCTGTCCGGTTATCTCGCTTGCAGGATTCTCTTTCTGTTCATCTTTCTAATGTTTCTCCTCATATTGTTCCTTCCTTGCCTCCGTGGAGAGTCCCCCTTCCCAAGTTTTGTACGTCCTTGACTTGTATTACTAAAGCCTTTACCCCTCCTACAATTCTGAAAAGCCTCTTCCTTGAGCACTTTTCTTCGCACTCCCACTCTATTTCCATCTTTACCGATGGGTCTAAGTCTGCGGACGGTGTGGGCTACTCTGTTGTTTTTCCTGACCGTACTTATATGTGTCGCCTCCCTTCGGAGGCTAGCGTCTTTACGGCGGAACTTTATGCTATTCTCTATGCTCTCCGTCTCTTGCTTTCTCATTCTCATTCCTCCTTTGTGGTTGTAGTTGACTCTCGTAGTGCCCTCATGGCTCTTGGGTCCTTTAATCCTGTCCACCCAGTGGTCATCGAGATTCAGCAATGGCTGTTTCTTATTTCTAGTAAATTTAAATCGGTAGAGTTTTGCTGGGTTCCCAGCCATATTGGTGTTTCTTTCAATGAGCGTGCGGATGCTGCCGCTAAGGAAGCTATCCGTTCTTGTCCCATCTCCCGTAAGGGTCTTCCTTATTCCGACTTTTATCCTGTTATTCATTCCTCCATCCTTGCCCGTTGGCAGAGTTGTTGGTCCTCTGTGGTTAGTAACAAGCTGCGTACTCTCAAACGTAGTGTGTCCCCGTGGCCTTCCTCCTACCACCGTAACCGGCGGTGGGAAACTGCTTTGGCACGGCTGCGGGTTGGCCATACTCGCTTAACCCACGGTCTCTTAATGGAGCGCCGCCCTGCTCCTTATTGTCCGAATTGCGTTGTCCCTCTTACGGTTGTGCATATCCTTGTTGAATGTCCTGCCTTCCAGGACGAGCGTGTGTCTTGCTTTCCGACCGTCCCTCGCGGTCACTTGTCCCTCGATAGAATTCTAGGTGAATCGGATACTTTTGATATCGTTCGCCTTATGCGTTTTTGTTCTCGTATTGGCTTTCTTGGTAATATTTAGCGCCCTCTGATTATTTCGCACTTTGATGGTGCTACATAGCCTTCCCGGTTTGGTGCCTTCTTTTGATAATTACCTTACCTTACCTAGTCAGTCCTGATTTGTTACAGTTGCTTATCCGCATTGGGTTAGAAGTAGCTAAAGTTCACGAAATCTACGAATTTCAGCAGGAGACCTATCTTAAAGATTTCATTGAAACCAATGTTCGAGAATCGGCCGCCACCAAATGCGTGATTAAAAAAGAAGCTTTCAAACTCGTATCAAGTTCTATTTATGGAAAGAGCCTCACCAATGGTTTCTAAATATGGGAATAAACACCATATCACGCAAGCGTTATAAATTATATGCAAGCTTTACCAGAAATTCTAAAAACGTATAATTCTTCTCCTCACAAAGGGTTGAAAGGAAAGACCCCTGTCGAGGTACACGCATTTTAATCACCTGTGGAGTACGCCAAGCAATTTAACTAAATGTATAAACCCCGAGCAAAACAAAGAGAGAAAACATTCCTTGTCTGGCTGTCGGCGATACTGTACGTATTGCACTATAAGACCGCATTTCCAAGTTTAAGAAGGGCTGTAAGCAGCAGAACACTCGAGAGATCTTTACAGTGTCAAGTATTGATAGGAGGCAGCTTATCCCATTACACTTTCTGAAAGATTTGAGTGGTGAGGAAATAGAAGGAGGCTTCTATAGCGAGGAATTATCTCCTCACAGCTTCCTCCATCCTTCGATATTGAAAAGGTCTTGCGCGAACGCAGAGTAAGAGGTAAAATACAGTATAAAGTTAGATACGCTGGTTATGATAAGTCATTTGATCAGTGGATTGATGTTGGAAACATTCTCCGTTTATAATGAAGACACCCCTGGATCATAATTACAAGGGGTTGATCCAGATATTAACAAAACTCCACTATTCCTCGAGAAAGAAATTAATTGCAAAATTGAAGAAACCTCATGTGAATTGTTTATCTGAAATTTTTATCAACTTTTTAAAAATAATTTACCTGTACCAGCTAAGGCAGTTAAGAAGCTGAAAAAATACAAATTACTTATCCGATCATTAGCTTGCAAAAAGCCCTCTGTAACAGCTAAGAAACAGATATTAACTAGTAAACGAGATGGCAGTATTTAATCAATTATTTTGCCTATAGCCGCTAGTTTAATTATGCGGATGTTCTCAAATTGAAAAAAAATGTGGGAGTATTATCTGGTACCTCGTAGAATAATGGAGTGTGTGAATGAGGAGCGGACTCACCCACCACCCCGAGTACCTTCCTCCCCATCTCCGACTCCCGCTACTCCTCCTCCCCTTCCCACTCCCTCTCCTCAGCTGCGCACTAATCCCTCCTTAAAACATTTATTAGATCTGAAATTTAAGGCGAAAGATTATGAGTATGCAAGATCATTGTTAAATTATTTTGATGAGCAAGGAGAAGTATGATGGGATCTAAATGGAAATTTAATGTCGCCTGTCAGCGGTGTGAATATACCAAATGACGTCATTCACAAAATGATAACAGAAAAAGCCTTATTTTCACCGGAGAAATTACCTCTGGTTCAACTGTTTTTCAATATGACTTCTACACCACGAGATTTATTCCACAATGATGCTGCAGGGAAACAAGTGTACGACCCTTCAATAATGAAAAGAGTGAAGCTAACGGTCAAGATTGAACCAATAGCACGAAGGACTCCTCCTCCATGTAGTATGAACCCATTCTGACAGCTGGGCGGACAGCGCTTCGGATCCGTAGTCCTGAGGTTCCGGGTTCGATCCCCGATGGAGGCGGAGACAAATGGGTAAAATGTTTCTTTCACCCTGATGCCCGTGTTATCTAGCAGTAAATAGGTACCTAGGAGTTACACAGCTGCTACGGGCTGCTTCCAGGTGGTGAAGGCCTGGTCGAAGACCGGGCCGCAGGGACGCTAAGCCCTGAAATCACCTCAAGATCTCAAGATAGTAGGAGGAATACTACCTGGCTGCCATTTTAACAAGGTAAGTACATATATAATGTAATGTGAGTGTGTAAGTTACATTACTTGCTTGCAAGACGAGTACGGAGAAAGACCTAGGGAGCCGGTCGGCCGAGCGGACAGCACGCTGGACTTGTGATCCTGTGGTCCCTGGTTCGATCCCGGGCGCCGGCGAGAAACAATGGGCAGAGTTTCTTTCACCCTATGCCCCTGTTACCTAGCAGTAAAATAGGTACCTGGGTGTTAGTCAGCTGTCAGGGCTGCTTCCAGGGGGTGGAGGCCTGGTTGAGGACTGGGTCGCGGGTGGTACTAAAATAAAAAAAAAAACATCTCAAGAAGATGGATACCCACATAATATATGCTACTAGCATATATTATGTGGTTCTTTCCAGGTTCTTTCCAAAATTGTTTATTTAATCAGTTAGAATTAGATCCGACAAGAGCGTACGAAATGTGTCTGCAAAAATTGCTTCTACCATCATTCCATTATGTCATTAAACATTACGACCCTGATACGTATATATGTGTCGGGGTTACATGCGATAATGAGGAGGGAATGAGTTATTTTTATTCAAAGTATTTATTAGCTCGAGACATTTTGGCTGAAACTATAAAATAAATTAATCATGCCATTAATGTGGAAATTGCCAGCCTATTTTCAACTAACACCATACTTAATTTTTTAGGAAAGGCTTTTAAAGAATTTTCCCCAAAATATGGAACAAACTTTAATAAATATGATTCGTCATCTAATGGAATGAAGATAAATACGCTGATTGGTGAAGAGAATATAAGCACCGAGGGAGGATATAGAAATGTATGTCGAGTTGCATTATCATTCGGGGTGGGCTTGGCAAAGTGTTAGGCATAGTTCCCGATTGTGACTACGATATATTTGTAAAGAAAAACTCATCGAGAGTGGTAAATACTGCCCTCTTCCCACCAATGCCTAGAGGAGGAGTTGATATACTCTGCATATATTGCGACAAGATAGCCCCTACATGATATGGTAACTAATCTGTATATATTTTGGATGTAATCTCCTTAAACGGGAGTGATAATGGCAAAAATAAGAAACTTTATGTACATCTTAATACTAATATGATAGATGGTGTTAGTATTACTATTAGAGACCCTGATGGCAACCCAATACATTTTGATGTGCAGGGTTGCACCACTGCAGTCTTGCATGTTCGACCGGTAACTGGCTGTATATAATACTCGTCACGTAGTGCTTTCCTCATTCCACTGAAATACTCAGAGCTATGCGTGTCAAATTCACTTCCCCCTCGGTTGAGGATTTATTCTTACTACTATCCCCTCCTAGAAGAGGCGGGGGGTAGGAGATATACGGATTTTCAATAGTGGAAGAGGATATACGCGCGGTGGAGGAATACTATCGATTTTAAGTGGGATAGCAAGACGTGCTGCGCCCTTCTTAATGAGAATGCTAGCCCCTGCCGTGCTTAGTCTGTGTTAGACCGTCTTACAGGATATTAATAATGACAACCAAACTTTTAAACAATCTCTTAAGAAACGAGGAGTTGAAACATTGAAAGGAGTGGGCAGACAAATTCTGGGAGGGAGAGTGCAGAAAAAAAAAAATAATAAATATTCAACGATACACTAAAAGGAAATATATGGACGTGTTATCGTAAATTCTTCTCAGTCATCAAGTACAGTTTAAAGGGAGAACATGTCTGAGTATAGGGCGCTTGAACTGCAGGTCCCATTAGACCACTATACGGCAGCTGTTAGTGAGGCTTTCCCTAAAGTATTTTCTTTGCGATTAGTGAAATCAACTGTTGCAAGCAGACAAACTGTATATATACTACCAGTGAATTCCGGTCAGTATAACAAGTTTACAGACACTTATCTGGAATTTAAAATAAAGGGAGTGAATGGACAGCTGGTGGACTTATCATCTATCACTTTGGAGTTAAGTATAGATTTGACTGAAGAAGATGGAGCGTCACCTATAGCTGATACAAAAACTGCGTCGGTAGTAAATGGATTATCACAAACGCTATTCAACTCTGCTATTGTGTATTTTAACGAATCAGTAGTAGAAACAAGTTCATATTCTCTTTCTGGTCATACATAAAGCTGTTGACTACAATTTCAGGATGAAAGGTTGGACGCTATGAAAAACTTTCGCAATATTTTAATGGTGTAGATCCGCACAAAATAGACACGTCTTATTTTACTAATGCAAAAGCTGAACAGAGGCAGTGTATGACTGCAGTGAAATCGAGTGGGGTGAAAACCTGCTTTAATTAAACTAATGCTTGATACTACGTCACTTAGTGAATATGTTTTGGACAATGTGGACATTAGAGTGAGGCTGGAACTTCAACCTGATAAATGGGTTATACTCAGCGATAATGAAAATGCTGCTTTTAAATATAATATTAAATCAGCACGACTATGAATTGATTGTCTAGTAGAAAAAAAAGATAATGTACTGATTTATGACGCATACACAGATGGAGGAACTATACTCGCCTTTAATTTAAAACCAGAGGATATAGACGATACTATCCCGCTTGAAAAGAGTGGAAACCTAGGGGTTTCCACGTTTCCTAGCAAGGGGTTGATAGAAATAAAGTCATACTTGTTTATGGCACGACAACTGGTGTGATCAGCATTAACGCAGAGCGACGAGTTATTTGCGAAACTAGAGGATAAATATGAATTGTTTGGAAATAAATGAGGCTATTGGGAGTAATTTAGATCGGAAGGTAGATTATCTAGGTTGTTTCCTAGCTAATGATGTGCGGAAAATTGTGAAAAGGCTGCATAGATGAAGACCCGTGGTGTTCTTAATAAATATCCTAGACTCCGGATCTACTAATATAATGGGGCACTGCATAACATTCTATGTCAGCGATAGTGCAGATAAAAATAAAATGCAAGATTGCTATACTGGATAGTATAGCAATCCAGTATAGTATAGCAATCTTATATTATAGTATAGGAACATATTTACATCATTTAGAAGAGATTATGTCCTACTTCCGAGATTCTGAACTATATATTATAAAAAGAAGATTGCAAAGCCTGGACAGTTACGTTTGTGGGAATTACGCAATTTATTTCATCTTTCATCTTTCCCATCTAACATTGGAGGATGCCCTTCTTCACTTCTATGAAGAATTTAAATATGGACAATCTAGCAAAAAGATGCAAAAGTGATGAGATTTACTTATGCGAAGATGAAAATGCCCTCTTGCCTGCAGACTTTCTCCTTAAATGAGAATGAAAACAGTAAGAATTTGTGCCGAGAAATTGCATACCTTAATAGAGAGGTGAGTTATAGATAGATAGATAGATAGATAGATAGATAGATAGATAGATAGATAGAATGTAGACGTATGATAAATATTAATAATAAATAAATAGTAATGTATATGTTTGTGTGTATGGGGTGGAGCGAGAGAGAGTGAAAGAGATAATAATTGAAAGGTATTATAAAGATTTTTTTTCTGCAGGTAGTGGAGAGCGGTGTTCAACGTGTGGAAAGAGAGGACGAAGGACTTCAAGAAATGATGGCTGGAGAATAGTGCTTGTTGTTGTTGTTCCTGTTATTATTATTAATACTATTAATTGTGCTTGTGTGTATGTTAATAACAATAAAGAATAATATATATATATATATATATATATATATATATATATATATATATATATATATATATATATATATATACCTATATATATATATATACATAATATATATATATTATATATATATATATAATATATATTATAAATAAATATATATATAATATATATATATATATATATATATATATATATATATATATATATATATATATGATATATATATATATCTGAAAACTCACACCCCAGAAGTGACTCGAACCCATACTCCCAGGAGCAACACAACTGGTATGTACAGGGACGCCTTAAACCACTTGACCATCACGACCGGACATAAGGAAGTGATAGCCGAGGCTATATGAACCACTTCCCTGCCGGCACTTGGATGGTAATCTTGGGCATAGCATTTTATCAAATCACCTCATTTTTTGGGGCAACACGTGAGGAACACAAATGCAAACAAGCCTGAATTCCTCATGTGTTGCCCCAAAAAATGAGGTGATTTGACAAAATGCTATGCCCAAGATTACCATCCGAGTGCCGACGAGGAAGTGGTTCATATAGCCTCGGCTATCACTTCCTTATGTCCGGTCGTGATGGCCAAGTGGTTTAAGGCGTCCCTGTACATACCAGTTGTGTTGCTCCTGGGAGTATGGGTTCGAGTCACTTCTGGGGTGTGAGTTTTCAGTTGTATCTAGTCCTGGGGACCATTCAGGCTTGTTCGCATTTGTGTTCCTCACGTGTGCCCCAAAGAATGAGGTGATTTGGTAAAATGCTATGCCCAAGATAACCATCCGAGTGCCGGCGGTGAGGTGGTTCAAATAGCTTCGGCTATCACCTCATTATGTCCGGTCGTGATGGTCAAGTGGTTTAAGGCATCTTGTACATACCAGTTGCGTTGCTCCTGGGAGTATGGGTTCGAGTCACTTCTGGGGTGTGAGTTTTCATTCGCATATAGTCCTGGGGACCATTCAGGCTTGTTCGCATTTGTGTTCCTCACGTGTGCCCCAAAGAATGAGGTGATTTGGTAAAATGCTATGCCCAAGATAACCATCCGAGTGCCGGCGTGAGGTGGTTCAAATAGCTTCGCTATCACCTCATTATGTCCGGTCGTGATGGTCAAGTGGTTTAAGGCATCTTGTACATACCAGTTGCGTTGCTCCTGGGAGTATGGGTTCGAGTCACTTCTGGGGTGTGAGTTTTCATTCGCATATAGTCCTGGGGACCATTCAGGCTTGTTTGCATATATATATATATATATATATATATATATATATATATATATATATATGTGTGTGTGTTGTGTGTGTGTGTGTGTGTGATTACTGCAGCAGTGTAAAAAACCAAAAGTTCTGTAATTGCCATCTCTGCCTACCTATTCCCCATTGAGTGGTGAGACTATCCGTCTGTCTGTCTGTCTGTCTGTCTGTCTGTCTGTCTCTGTCTGTCTGTCTGTCTGTCTGTCTGTCTGTCTGTCTGTCTGTCTGTCTCTGTCTCTCTCTCTCTCTCTCTCTCTCTCTCTCTCTCTCTCTCTCTCTCGTAGTAGACGAATGGAAGCAATTATACATTTGATGTGGAATAGTGTCCAACCTTAAGCAGTCTATATCTTATTAAGATAATTCTCGCCTACTGAGAGTGGAGGTCGTATCTGACAGCTCTATATAATGAGGCAATGACGGACCTTGTTAGCAGAGTGAAATGATAAGGGGGAGTGTAGTCTCGTGCGCCTCGCAAGTGACCGCAAGGCTTAACATTACACAAGTGACCGCGAGTGACCGCACCACGACTAGCACACTAGGTGTGGGTGGCCGACTGACTTCCTGATTGAATTTGACGAGTAATTTAAAAGTATGGGCAGTAAGTAAGAATATAATTAATTGACTTGACATGAGATGTACAGAATTTGCTGGAGGTGTGAGGCTCGCTTCAGAGGAGCTTGACCTCACTTGAGCTGAAGAAATCGTGAGAGGAGGGCGTGCTCCGTTTGAGCCGCTGGTGAAGAAGAACCCCTGATTGATATACCTACAAGAAGAAGGAAGTGAACAGACGTCTCGAGTGAGGAATAAGTCTGGAGGAGGGTCAGCTCAAGTCGTGAACTAAAGAAGGTGTTGTGGAACATTTAAAGCAGTTCTGTTGGTATCCTGAAGCGCCCTGAGTGTCGTCGTTCAGCCAGTGAGCGAGTCAAATTCTGTGGTAAGCCCATTTTAAACCAGTTAACAGTGATTGCCTGTAGTGGTCGTGTGCCCGGCGACCGTAGCAAGTGTCTATTGATATATTAGGCATATTTTATTAAAGCAGAAAGCCTAAATATGAGAATTAGACGAGGGAGCCGACTGGAGGGACGAGCGGCATGTCCTACCTCACCGAGCTCCTGAGGGCAACTGACAGGGCCTGCCTCCGGCTGTCGGGCGGAGGATGGACTAGCCCAAGCGTAGGGGAGTCCCCTCACAGTATGTGAAAAGAGAGATGTCGGATGAAGACATTTGTTGTATATGAGTTTATTTTAGTTATATGTTTGTAGGGAAACAACCTTATTGGCGTGTCAAAGGGTTGCAGGTTTGTCTGGGGAAAGGGGTTGCTGAAGGAACTTCGAGCCCAGTAGAGAGAGTTAGTAGATGAAACTTCAAGTCTATTTTAGGAACAGTGTACTCTGTGGAAGAGCAGTCCTCATAGTGAGGAGTTGGACCTCAAGCTGCGAAGAAGAGCAGTGAAGTGAAGTTTCACGTGCTTCTGTGATACCAGTGTGAAGCATCATGACTGTTCAGGGAAAACTTCATGATGCAGCAGCCAAAAGAGTTGTAGAGAATCCTGGTAGATAATTGTGAAGAAGACTTAAGACGTTCAGGGTAGTGTACCTCCAGGTGTAGAGAGGAGGATCTTATTGTTTACCTATTGGGAGTTGATGGAATGTTTGAGTTTCATTGGCGTTCATGACGCACTGGGAGGTGAGCGACTGACTATTTTTGGTATCGATGAATGTTTATACTGGTGTGTATAGTGTAACAGCCATAGGCTGGATTTCCTTGTGTATATTAATATATGTTCTAGGGCTGATATTGTCATATTGTATTGTAAAATTTAATGCACATAGTGAGGCTGATAGCAGAAGTGGCGAACCAGGAGTTGGGCTATCACTTGATATAAGCAGCCGATGATTGTCCTAATGGGATTGAATGCAACTTGATTACAATAGCATAGAGTGTTGGAGTCATTATTGTATCTTGTGTGTGTTGTATATGTTCTCTGTATATTAAATGTTTATAACCAGCAGGTGTTTGCCCTTGTTTTAGTGAGGCTTCCCAGAAAGTAGAAAAGAGAGAGAGAGAGAAAACACCATAGCTGTGGGCAGGGTGGTGCAGAGTTATAATTCAAAATAATGGGGGATTGAGGTCATACCAAATAAGGAGAGAGTGGGGAGTCACATCGGCTCGAATTGGGTGTGTGCACGTGACAATGAAGCCAGTGTTGGAACCGCACCCCCTAACTGTGTGACGCTGAGCCACTCTCCAAGAGCAAGGAGCGTACAGGGAGATCTCCTGATCAAAGTATAAGCACTCTACAGGGTTTTGGTTGGTTGTACGGTAGAGATGTACGCACTCGACCTACAACAACCTAAATCTAGCACTCTAGTTGAGGTTCATGCCTAGCATACTAGGTGTATGTGCACGCCTAGCACACTATGTATATGTGCACGCCTAGCACACTAGGTGTAGGTGCATGCCTAGCACACAAGATACACGCCTAGCACACTAGGTGTAGATGCACTCCTAGCACACTAGGTGTAGGTGCACACCAAGCACACTAAGGGTAGGTGCACGCCTAGCACACTAGGCGTAGGTGCACACCAAGCACACTAGGTGTAGGTTCACGCCTAACACACTAGGTGTAGGTGCAAGCCTAGCACACTAGGTGTGGGTGCACGCCTGGTACACTAGGTGTAGGGTGCACGCCTAGCACACAAAGTGTGGTTCACGCCTAACACACCCTAAGTATAGGTGCACGCCAAGCACACTAGATGTGGGTGCACGCCTAGCACACTAGGTGTGGGTGCACGCCTAACACACTAGTTGTGGGTGCACACCTAGCACACTATGTGTGGGTGCACGCCTGGAACACTAAGTGTGGTTCACGCCTAGCACACTAGGTGTGCGTGTACGCCTAGCACATTAGGTGTGGTTCACGCCTAGCACACTAAGTGTGGTTCACGCATGGCACACTAAGTATGGGTGCACGCCTAGCGCACTATGTGTGGTTCACGCCTAGCACACTAGGTGTGGGTGCACGCCTAGCACACTAGGTGTAGGCTGCACGCCTAGCACACAAAGTGTGGTTCACGCCTAACACACTCTAAGTATAGGTGCACGCCAAGCACACTAGATGTGGGTGCACGCCTAGCACACTAGGTGTGGGTGCACGCCTAGCACACTAGTTGTGGGTGCACGCCTAGCACACTAGGTGTAGGTGCACGCCTAGCACACTAGGTGTGGGTGCATGCCTAGCACACTAGGTGTGGGTGCACGCCTAGCACACTAGGTGTGGGTGCACGCCTAACACCCTCTAGGTAAAGGTGCACGCCTAGCACACTAGTTGTGGGTGCACGCCTAGCACACTAGATGTGGGTGCACGCCTAGCACACTAGGTGTGGGTGCACGCCTAGCACACTAGGTGTTGGTGCACGTTTAGCCCACTAGGTGTGGTTCACGCCTAGCACACTAGGTGTGGGTGCACGCCTAGCACACTAGGTGTAGGGTGCACGCCTAGCACACAAAGTGTGGTTCACGCCTAGCACACTAGGTGTGGGTGCACGCCTAGCACACTAGGTGTAGGGTGCACGCCTAGCACACAAAGTGTGGTTCACGCCTAACACACTCTAAGTATAGGTGCACGCCAAGCACACTAGATGTGGGTGCACGCCTAGCACACTAGGTGTGGGTGCACGCCTAGCACACTAGTTGTGGGTGCACACCTAGCACACTATGTGTGGGTGCACGCCTGGAACACTAAGTGTGGTTCACGCCTAGCACACTAGGTGTGCGTGTACGCCTAGCACATTAGGTGTGGTTCACGCCTAGCACACTAAGTGTGGTTCACGCATGGCACACTAAGTATGGGTGCACGCCTAGCGCACTATGTGTGGTTCACGCCTAGCACACTAGGTGTGGGTGCACGCCTAGCACACTAGGTGTAGGCTGCACGCCTAGCACACAAAGTGTGGTTCACGCCTAACACACTCTAAGTATAGGTGCACGCCAAGCACACTAGATGTGGGTGCACGCCTAGCACACTAGGTGTGGGTGCACGCCTAGCACACTAGTTGTGGGTGCACGCCTAGCACACTAGGTGTAGGTGCACGCCTAGCACACTAGGTGTGGGTGCATGCCTAGCACACTAGGTGTGGGTGCACGCCTAGCACACTAGGTGTGGGTGCACGCCTAACACCCTCTAGGTAAAGGTGCACGCCTAGCACACTAGTTGTGGGTGCACGCCTAGCACACTAGATGTGGGTGCACGCCTAGCACACTAGGTGTGGGTGCACGCCTAGCACACTAGGTGTTGGTGCACGTTTAGCCCACTAGGTGTGGTTCACGCCTAGCACACTAGGTGTGGGTGCACGCCTAGCACACTAGGTGTAGGGTGCACGCCTAGCACACAAAGTGTGGTTCACGCCTAGCACACTAGGTGTGGGTGCACGCCTAGCACACTAGGCGTGGGTGCACGCCTAACACACTAGGCGTGGGTGCACGCCTAGCACACTAGGTGTAGATGCACGCCTAGCACACTAGGTGTGGGTGCATGCCTAGCACACTAGGTGTGGGTGCACGCCTAGGACACTTGGCGTGGGTGCACGCCTAGCACACTAGGTGTTGGTGCACGTTCAGCCCACTAGGTGTGGTTCACGCCTAGCACACTAGGTGTGGGTGGACGCCTTGCACACTAGTTGTGGGTGCACGCCTAGCACACTAGGTGTAGGTGCACGCCTAGCACACTAGGTGTGGGTGCATGCCTAGCACACTAGGTGTGGGTGCACGCTGTTGCGGTGTTGGATCTGGTGGTGATGTTATCGCTGACGGACCACCCAACCCACAACTCGTCAAATGCTCATATTTCACTAGGAGATCACACTAGGCACTTCTGGCTCTTGGAGAGGGGCTCAACGTCACACGTTTAGGGGATGCGGCTCCAACATGCAGCCTTGTTGTCACGTGCACACACCCACTCGAGCCGCTGTGACTCCCCACTCTCTCCTTATGGAATATGACCTCCTCAATCCCCTTTGTCTTACTAGACTTCTGTCTTACCCTGTCCACAGCAGTGGTTCCTGTTTCTTGCTCTCTCTCTCCTTCTTTACTATTTCCTGGGAAGCCTCACTGGGACAAGTGCAAACACCAGCAAATTTGGATACATTTACTGGACGAAGTACATACACAATACATGCATACGTATAATAATAATGATGAATCCTATACTCTGTACTATTATAATCAGGTTGCACTCCAACACCATCAGGACTCTATCCTCAGCTTGCTAAGTGGTATCCTATCTCTTGGTATTACCTAATGTTATCAACCTCCTCAAGTAGATTAAGTCTTACCATATAATGTTACACTACCATCAAGAGAATGTATACATATATATATACCTATAAACACATATAAGGCAAATCAGCATTTGAATGCAATAACATACATATATATATCAGTATAAATGATCCGTGCCACACAACAATCAATCGATCATTCTATCAGTCTTAGAACACATATATATCTGTAGGTACTCCTGCCTACGTCTGTAGCTCTAAACTTCAATATACACTTCTTGGCACATAAGTGGCAAACGATCACTCACCTCTCACTGCGTCGTTCACGCTAATGACAAACACTCTCACCTCCATACAAGTGATCAGTTAGAACTATTTCACTACCCTGACAACTTCAGGTTCCTCAGGGCTTAAACACCAGGATCCTCTGCAGCTCCTCCAGGCTGCTACCATGAAGATTCCTTGGACAGTTATGGTGCTTCCCTACTCCCATTTGGATCATCCACAGCTCTCCTGGCTGCTGCACCATAAAGTTTCCTCGAATAACTGTGGCACTTCACCACCTCTACAGAAGCGCGTGACACTCCTCCTCACTGCTTCTCCTCACAGATCGAGGTCCTCTCCTTCCCTGTCTTGGAGTCTCAGCAACTACTCCCTCTGTGCTGGCTTCGAAGTCCTCAGCAACTTCTTCCCCAAAGACAAACCTGCAACCCATTTGCACTCCAATAAAATGTTTCCCCTTTAACTCATAAACAAAATTAATCACATAATATCTTTGCCTCCACTCCCTATCTGTCCTCTACATTTAATGAGAGTGGACTCCCCCGTTGGCGAGTCCATGCGCCACCTCGCTGGGCGAGCCTCACTCACGCTGGGAGGGGCTTCCTCCCTCAGGAGCCGGGCTCCTTCAGTTGCCCGCCAGCGCTCAGAGAAGATGGATGTCGCTCCGCGCTCCTCCCACTTCACTCTCTTATTTTAGGCTTTCTGCCATACCAAAACATTTCTAACTTGAAAATAAACATCGCTACTGTCGCTGGGCACACGACCAACTACAAGCAAACACTATGAACTGGCTTAAATCGGGCTTACCACAGATTATCTGGTCGAGGGCGCTTCTCCCTCTGACAACGTCTGACCAGGGCGCTTGTCACAGCCCACAAAACTGTCACTGGGCGGCTTAATACTCTCTCCTCGCCGTCCAGGACTTGAGACCGCAACGTCTTCAGCTCGATTCAACAGCTGGAACGTCTGCACCTTCTCTTCTCTTGGAGATAATATCACTAGGGGTTCCCTCCTGGCGGGAGCTCGTCAAAGCGCTCGTCAAAGCGCGGCTTCTCCCCTGCGATGTCTGGCCTCAAGTGAGGTCATCGCCCTCCACAAGTGAGCCTCACGCCTCCAGTAACTTGTCCACATCTCCTAACAAGTCATTTATCTGTTTTTTAGTTCATTGCCCATAATCTCAAACTTTTATATAAATTCAACAAACTATTTTACATCTGTGTTATCGCCTCTATAATTCCTGGACCTTCCAGTTAGGTCAGGCTTGCTGAATAACTCTCAAACGGTGAGACTCGTTTCTCCAGCAGGCTGAGATCATAACACTCCCCTCCCCTTATTTTTGAGAGTTATTCCAGTGGCAAAGCTCGGGATAATACATCCGCCACCACACTGTCTCGTTCTCCAACCGATTGGTTCGACTGGTTGATCTGCTCACGTACTCTTCAGAGTCTACAACTACTTCATTGCACCTTGCAACATCTGGCTCACAACTCGCCCGAAACATGATCTTCTCACAACCGATTTGACTTCTCTGACACCTCTTGGCTAGGCTGTCCTCCTTGGACGCCTGCACTCCATCGGTCAACTCTACTTATTGTTTCCACCCTCCGTTTCCTTGTCTTCTTCTCTTCACGTCCAGAGTCAGACATCTACTGTCTGTACCTCCTCTGCCGTCTTCACACTTCCATATACTACCATTATACTCTCGTCTCCTGCCATCATACTTCACTCCCTCGTCTTCACCGACGATCCTCCCTTTCGTCTCCTCATTTATCCGAGACCTCATCCTGTTTGACTTCCATCGAGTCCTCGGCTTTCTTCTACTCCTCCATGCTTGTATCATCATCCTCTTCTTATACTTCTCGCCTCTATACAACTCCATTTCTTCTCCTTCAACTCTTCTTTGTTCCCTAAAAGTTTCTCCGAGTCCTGTACTACATCCAACAGCACTCGATCGTACATGTTGCTTTACCTCTCCTAGAGTGCTCGTAAGCATCTCTCCACACATACTGTCTCTTCTCCTTCCATTTCCTCGGCTACTACTCTTCTTCACTATCTCTCCTCCGCGTTTTCTGTGAAACATGTCAACTCCTGACATCTCAGACAACTTAACTCTACTATCCAAATGCCTCTGTGCTCGTGGACCACTTGACGTTCTACTCCCGTCCTCAGTATGTCCACATCCTTCCTCACTTCTGCTCAGCACAGTTGCACTCACCTTCCGACCCTTAGTTTCAGCAGGCTGGGGTCTACTCAGGTTCGCTCTCTTCACATGATTTTTCTTTGGCTGGGCCATCTTCACTTTTGGCCTCACCGAGACTTCATCTTCCTGAGCTGGACCTTCATCAAACAGCCACGCTATATCTACGTCGATATCTTCTATTGGCTGAATAGACACTGTCTCATCTTCTCCAGCATCTTCCTCGTCGGCCACCTCTGTCTTCATCACTACCGAGACAGGGTTTTTCAATGGCTTGGCGGTCTCCTGACTCATCTCCTCGGATGTCAGTCAGGTTCACACTCTCAGGTGTCCCACCCGTGCCGTGGCCTTCTGGGCACTCCTCTGGC
Source organism: Procambarus virginalis (assembly GCA_020271785.1). Lineage (NCBI taxonomy): Eukaryota > Metazoa > Arthropoda > Malacostraca > Decapoda > Cambaridae > Procambarus > Procambarus virginalis. The sequence goes on from WNGS01008570.1 coordinate 47,087, forward strand.
ACAGTCTCCGCTATGACTCTTGGCAACACCTTTGTCCCACACAAGTCATTCCCCAGGATCACTTGGACTCCTGGAACAGGTATGTCGGGGCACACTCCCAACATCACCTCCGCCGACACATATTCTGACCTTAGCTGGACAGTACAAACGGGCATGTCACTCTCAGACAATAACCCATATACTTTCATCTTTCTCCTGCCAGCTAACCGTCGATCATTTCCAATCAGGCTTCTCGCAATCACGCTCTGATTGGCTCCGGTATCTCTTAAGATACCAACTTCTACCTCAGGTTGGCCTCCTATACTGATCCAACCTTTACTTATGAACGGTCTATACCTCTCGTTCACTAAGTTCACCATCTGTGGTTTGTCTCGGAACACATTAGTATATTTACTTCGGGGGTCACACATGGCCAGGGTCACAATTCTCTTCCCCTGCCGACAATCTCGTATCACGTGACCCAATCCGTTACAGTTGTAACACCTCACCTGGGAAAAGTCTCTTCTATATGTACCAGAGTGGTTCTGACTCTGTCCACTCGCATGAGAGTTCCTCGGGCCAGGTATACTACTTGCACCCTGTGGGGCTTTACTGGACTCTTGATTTCCTGGATAATGATTTGTCTCTCGTTTAGCTCCTTCAGCTTCACTTTCAGACGAAGTGCGCGACCTACTCTTCTGAGTTTTAGGGTATTTACGTTTATCTGCCCATTTATCAAAATTCTTCTCACCCCAGACTCTTCTTGGTCTTTCATAATTTCTTCCTCCCCAGGCTCCACTGGATCTGCCATTGCTGCGTCTCACCTCGTTCTTCACTTGTTCTCCCTCAAGCTCTTATATGCTTCCGTAATCATATCCGCCCTATCTGCGGCATCTCTCACCTCCTTTATCCCTGCTTCTTGGATCTTGAACTTTGTTTCGGGATGCATCATCTCCAAGAACTTCTCCATGACCATCAATTGCTTCAGGTCAGCGTAAGATCCAACTCCAGCAGCTTCAATCCACTTCTGGAATCGTCTTTCCAGATCCCTTGCTGTCTAAGCAAACGTACATGCTCCAACTTTGATCATCTCTCTGAAACGCTTCCTATAAGCTTCTGGGGTTAACTGGAACGAGCGCAATATGCTGCTCTTTACTGTGGCATAATCCTGGCACTCTTCTAGAGACAATTGGGTGTAAGCCTCTCTGGCTGCACCGGTCAATCTTAACTGGACCAGCTGGGCCATTCCTCCTGTGGCCATTCCTTGATGCTGGCACCTTCTCAAAGTGCTCGAAAAAGCTCTCTGCCTCTTCTGGAACAAAACAAGGGAATGTCCTTCTCCCTAACCCTAACCTCTGGTGAGTGGGATACCTGGGTG
>WNGS01008572.1:0-12421 GCA_020271785.1 Procambarus virginalis
ATTATATTTTGAATTATAACAATGCATAACGATGCATAAGCAACAGGGCTCCATTAAGGAACACATAATCTCTTCCCACAACCAACCATCACCAGAGAAGTCCTAACAAACACAGAAATCATCGATAGATACAGCGACAGCAGGCGGCTTGACATCTGCGAGGCACTACACTCAAGAAGTCAACACCAGCAATCGACAACCAATTAATGCACAACTATATTCTACCCACTTCAAGACTCCGCTCCAATATAGAAGCATCAAGAGGAAATATGGGCCAATAAGCCCTCTGCAGTTACTTCCATTCTTCCCTTTCATCTATACCCATTGAACCGTGTTCTGTCTTGTGTTGAAAGTTTGTTCACCTCATCCAAAACTGTTGTAACATATCACCTCACCCAAATGCGAGTATATAAGACAAAAGCTGTTTAAATATTAGCATAGAAAAACTCTGTTTAGTGTTTGTAGGTTATAGTTGTGTGTGTGTGTGTAAACTAAAGTCTTTGAAAATGTAATAAGTTATTACGAAACGCGTTCAAGTGTCGTGTCAGACTAGAAATTAAAATGAATTTTGGAGAATTGATTTTTCAATTACCATCAACAGTAAAAAGGACCATAAGAAATATTGAAAAAAATAGTGTCAGAATTATTATTAATCTTACTTTTTTGGTCATATTTAACAACATATGTTTACAAGAAAGACTGCTACCAAAATATACTAAAACTATATATATATATATATATATATATATATATATATATATATATATATATATATATATATATATATATATATGTAAAATAAACTATTCACACTTTCGAAGATGTGTTGATTAACACGAAAGCGCTACAGCTTCATCGCGGATGATTGGATCTCAGCTGTGATGATTGTCGTCCGGATTGGGAGTGACGATTGGTCAATCCTTCCTCAAGACTCGAGAGGTGTAAACGGATTACGTTGAGAAAAATTTAATATTCCCAGGAATATTGCGAGCCAAGCACACAATTCCCAGTGATTGTTAACAATAGCCGCTCGTCACGGGCAATAAGTCAGCCCGCATATTGCCCTCACCGGGACGGGAAGAGCCCGCAGTCACATTGCAACCCGTTCTCGCAATTTCGTATAGTCAATATTGACTTATTAAATACGTGCATATGTGACATATTAAACATACTAGTTTACCTTGAAAAGCTTCATAGAAAACACCGACCTTAACTAACCTTGTTAGTATGTTAAGATAAGCATCTTATTGCTTCGTAATTACAATTATTACTTAACCTATACCTATAATAGGTTAAGTAATAATTGTAATTACGAAGCAATAAGATGCTTATCTTAACATACTAAGAAAGTTTGGTAAGGTCGGTGTTTTCTATGAAGCTTTTCAAGGTAAACTAGTATATTTAGTATGTCACCTATGCACGTATTTAATAAGTCGATATTGACTGTAAGAAAGTGCGAGAACGGGTTGCACATTTTAGCAAATTCGTACATCACTGAAAAACACATTTCGCTTTCCCCGAATGATGTGTTACGCTGTTTGTCAAGTATTGCCGATTGCATCATGCAGTTTGCTTTTCATTAGTACTCACAGTTTATCTTGCAAAATATCAGAGCTATACATCCGGGACACGCTAGCCAGCCTTGGTAATGTTGCGTTAATATTTCATGATTATGCATAAAAATTCTGGCATTCGTAAATATGTAACCAGTTTTATGCAAATTTAATTGCATCCAATGGTGTTCCCGTTGGAGATAAATGGTATTTGGAAAGTGTTTTCATTTGATAATTTACGGTTGATTAGATTCCATATCAGTTTTATTCTTGATTTTGTATAAATTTTTGGGGTTAATTCCGCTTCGAATCTTTCACACCAAATTTTTCAGCTGAACAAAACAAACCAAAAATAATATACAGATTATTACAGTGTTTAAGGGAGATAATTCTTTCCTACAGGTTTGACTGTTCTTCAGTTTCATCAGTCATTCATCAGTTCATCTGTTCATCAGTTCATCTGTTCATCAGTTCATCTGTTCATCAGTTCATCTGTTCATCAGTTCATCTGTTCATCAGTTCATCTGTTCATCAGTTCATCGGTCCTCGTCTGTCTGTATGTTTCCTACCATTCCTCTCTGGGTTGTCTTCGGCAATATCTGAACTGTGGTCACTTTATGGCTAGTTTCTCACTACAGTGAGTTATTATACACTATACATTATTCACTATACACATTATAGTACTTTAGACACTGGATATAGTGTATTATACACTGGTGAAAATACATTATACACCGGTGACAGTATATTATACACTTTGAGGTTACCTTGAGGTGCTTCCGGGGCTCAGCGTCCCCGCGGCCCGGTCGTCGACCAGGCCTCCTGGTTGCTGGACTGATCAACCAGGCTGTTGGACGCGGCTGCTCGCAGCCTGACGTATGAGTCACAGCCTGGTTGATCAGGTATCCTTTGGAGGTGCTTATCCAGTTCTCTTGAACACTGTGAGGGGTTTGCCAGTTATGCCCTTATGTGTAGCGGGAGCGTGTTGAACAGTCTCGGGCCTCTGATGTTGAAAGAGTTCTCTCTCAGAGTACCTGTTGCACCTCTGCTTTTCAACGGGGTATTCTGCACATCCTGCCATGTCTTCTGGTCTCATGTGATGTTATTCCGTGTGCAGGTTTGGGACCAGCCCCTCAATTATTTTCCACGTGTAAATTATTATGTATCTCTCCCGCCTGCGCTCAAGGGAGTACAGATTTAGGCTCTTTAGTCGGTCCCAGTAATTTAGATGTTTTATTGAGTGGATTCTAGCAGTAAAGGATCTCTGCACGCTCTCCAGGTCAGCAATTTCTCCAGCTTTGAAAGGGGCTGTCATTGTGCAGCAGTACTCCACTCTAGAGAGCACAAGCGTTTTGAAAAGTATCATCATCGGTATAGCATCTCTAGTGTGAAAAGTTCTTGTTATCCAACCTGTCATTTTTCTTGCAGTTGTGACGGCTACTTTATTGTGTTCTTTAAATGTAAGGTCTTCCGACATGAGTACACCCAGATCCTTTACATTGCCTTTTCGTTCTATGTTATGATTTGCCTGAGTTTTGTACGTGGTTCCGCTTTTATATTTTCATTTTTCCGTAGCGCANGCTGCTCGCAGCCTGACGTATGAGTCACAGCCTGGTTGATCAGGTATCCTTTGGAGGTGCTTATCCAGTTTCTCTTGAACACTGTGAGGGGTTTGCCAGTTATGCCCCTTATGTGTAGCGGAAGCGTGTTGAACAGTCTCGGGCCTCTGATGTTGAAAGAGTTCTCTCTCAGAGTACCTGTTGCACCTCTGCTTTTCAACGGGGGTATTCTGCACATCCTGCCATGTCTTCTGGTCTCATGTGATGTTATTTCCGTGTGCAGGTTTGGGACCAGCCCCTCAATTATTTTCCACGTGTAAATTATTGTGTATCTCTCCCGCCTGCGCTCAAGGGAGTACAGATTTAGGCTCTTTAGTCGGTCCCAGTAATTTAGATGTTTTATTGAGTGGATTCTAGCAGTAAAGGATCTCTGCACGCTCTCCAGGTCAGCAATTTCTCCAGCTTGAAAGGGGCTGTCATTGTGCAGCAGTACTCCACTCTAGAGAGCACAAGCGTTTTGAAAAGTATCATCATCGGTATAGCATCTCTAGTGTGAAAAGTTCTTGTTATCCAACCTGTCATTTTTCTTGCAGTTGTGACGGCTACTTTATTGTGTTCTTTAAAGGTAAGGTCTTCCGACATGAGTACACCCAGATCCTTTACATTGCCTTTTCGTTCTATGTTATGATTTGCCTGAGTTTTGTACGTGGTTTCCGCTTTTATATTTTCAATTTTTCCGTAGCGCATGAGCTGGAACTTATCCTCGTTAAACACCATATTATTTTCTGTAGCCCATAGAAAGACCTGATCTACATCTGATTGGAGGTTTGCTGTGTCCTCTATGTTGCCAACTCTCATGAAATCCTAGTGTCATCTGCAAAGGATGATACAGTACTATAGGTTGTGTTCTTGTCTATGTCGGATATGAGGATGAGAAAAAGTACTGGAGCAAGCACAGTACCCTGGGGGACTGAGCTCTTCACGATTGATGGGCTGGATTTTATTTTGTTGACTATTACACATTGGGTTCTGTTAGTCAGGAAATTGTAGATCCATCTGCCTATTTTCCCGGTAATTCCTTTTGAACGCATTTTATGTGCAATAACACCATGGTCACATTTATCAAAAGCTTTTGCGAAATCTGTGTAAATTACATCAGCGTTTTGTTTGTCTTCCATAGCATCTAATGCCATATCATAGTGGTCCAGCAACTGCGACAGGCAAGACCGCCCTGTTCTGAAACCATGTTGTCCGGGGTTATGGAGATGCTGTGATTCCATGTATTTTGTGATCTTACTTCTTAGCACTCTCTCAAAATTTTTATGATGTGCGATGTTAGTGCTATCGGTCTGTAATTTTTTGCCTCTGCCTTATTTCCTCCTTTATGGAGTGGTGCTATCTCTGCTGTTTTTAGTATGTCAGGGATAACGCCAGTATCTAGGCTTTGTCTCCACAGAATGTGAAGGGCCTGCGATAGTGGTTTTTTACAGTTCTTGATGAATATGGAGTTCCAAGAATCCGGGCCTGGTGCAGAGTGCATAGGCATACTGTTTATGGCTTCTTCAAAATCTAGTGGGGATAGGTCGACGTCTGATATATGATTTGATGTTGGTATCATATCCATGAAAAATTCATTTGGGTTATCAATCTTTAGTGCGTTTAATGGCTCATTTCTTTGTTGTCATCGGTGAAAGTTCCATCTCCCTTTCGCAGGGGCCCGATACTAGATGTGGTTTTTGATCTTGATTTTGCATAGGAGAAAAAATATTTCGGATTTCTCTCTATTTCACTGATGGCCTTTTGCTCTCTTTGCCTCTCCTGGGTTTTGTATGATTCTTGTAGCTTGAGTTCAATTGTTTCTATTTCTCTACCTAACCTTCCTCGCCGTTCTTGAGATAGGGTGCGACTCTCAAGTTGTTCCGCGATTCGTTTTCTTCGCCTATATAGGGAACGACGTTCCCGTTCCAGTCTGCATCTCTTTCTCTTTTTTCTTAGGGGTATGCGGTTTGAACATATTTCTAGTGCTACTGAGCTTATTTTTTTCCAGGCACTGGTTCAGGTTTGCATTTTCTAGCTGTTCTTCCCAGTTTATTTCTGTGAAGTCCTGGTTTATTTGCTCCCAGTTTATCTGTTTATTATTGAAGTTGAATTTGCTGAAATCTCCTCCACCGGGAATCTGGACTGGTTTTGAAGGTCCATTCCCCATGGTTGTCAGAACTTCAATTAAGTTGTGATCTGAGTAACAGGTATTTGTAATCATTATGTTCCCGATCAATTCATCATTATTAGTGAAAATGAGGTCCAGCGTGTTCTCCTTCCTAGTTGGTTCTACTATTTGCTGGTTTAAGGCAAACCTATCGCACATCCGTAGCAGGTCATTTGCATGTGCCTGTTCATTTAGGCTACTTCCTGGTATTCTTTCTGATATTACTGTATTAGCCAGGTGCTTCCATTTCAGGTGCCGTAGGTTGAAGTCCCCAAGCAGGATGATGTTCGGAGCTGGATTTGTGAGGTTTTCCAAGCAGTGTTCTATTTTCATTAGTTGGTCTTTAAACTGCTGAGGGTTTGCCTCCGGTGACTTATATACAAGGACAACAACTACATTTAGGATCTCTATTTTGACTATAAGCACTTCCACCATATCATTTGAGGTGTTTAGGAGCTCAGTACAGATGAGTGTGTCTTTGATGTAGAGGCTGACCCCACCCTGAAGCCGGTGTTTCCTATCACATCTGAAAAGATTGTACTCCGAGATCCATATTTCACCATCAAGGTAGTCCTTAGTGTGAGTTTCCGTTAGGGCTGCAAACACTGCATTTGCCTCATGAAGGAGACCATCTATAAAGTGAACTTTGTTGGATTTGCGTGTTTTTATACCCTGGATGTTGGCAAATATAAATGATGTTATCGTGTTAGTGGAAGTGCTGGATGCTTTACTTGGTGTTAATATCTGAGGCTCTGGTAAGGAGGCCACTGTGTTTGTGTCCTCTCTAGCATTTGACCGAGTTGGTGATAGAGTCTGGTCATTTTTAGCCATTCTTCTTCTCCTCCTCATGCTAAAAAATTATCCCGGTTGATGGAGTAGTGGCTGTTTTCATAGTGGTAGTCTGTCGGTTTTCTTCGCCTGGTACCTCTTATATGAAAAGCTGGAAATTCAGCATTGAAGCACTCTTTCCTTTCCAAAGAGTTCTTGCAGATTTCTGGGTGAAAGAATTCAGAGCTTTTGGTACATTTACCTGTATTGAGGAGGTTTCTGCACTTTCTAGGGTCATCGTATTTACATGTTCCATTTATTCTTCCCGATTCCCCATGCTTACAGGTTGCCCATTTGTAATACCAACAGATTTTGGGGCCTTGTTTTGTTTGTGTCCCTTTGCCAGGAACCGCGCTCTGCTGCGGCGTCCCCGACACTGTGCTTTGCTCTGGGGCCTGTGACACCGCGCTCTGCTCCGGTGCCCGCGACACCACGCTCTGCTCAGGCGTCCCCGACTCCGCGCCCTGCTCAGGCGTCCCCGACTCCGCGCCCTGCTCAGGCGTCCCCGACTCTGCGCCCTGCTCAGGCGTCCCCGACTCCGCGCCCTGCTCAGGCGTCCCCGACTCCGCGCCCTGCTCAGGCGTCCCCGACTCCGCGCCCTGCTCAGGCGTCCCCAACTCCGCGCCCTGCTCAGGCGTTCTCGACTCCGCGCCCTGCTCAGGCGTTCCCGACTCCGCGCCCTGCTCAGGCATCCCCGACTCCGCGCCCTGCTCAGGCGCCGCTGCCACCGAGCACTGTGCCACATCTGGTTGTACCTTGGTGTCATGTACAGTTTGTTTGAAGACATTAGAAATTGCTATGCAGGCATTAATTAGTAATTCATAGTTACAGTATTGGGCAGTGTCACTCATCCTGTGAGTGTACACACCGCCATAGTGACAGTATTGTGCTGCGCCACACATCCTGTGAATTAACATACCGCCATAGTGACAGTATTGGGCAGCGTCACTCATCCTGTGAGTGAACACACCGCCATAGTGAGAGTATTGGGCAGCGCCACTCATCCTGTGAGTGAACTCTCTACCATACGAACAGTATTGGGTAGCGCCGCTCATCCTTTGAGTGGACACACCACAATTGTGAAAGTATTGGGCAGCGCCACTCATCATATGCGTGAACACACCGCCATAGTGACAGTATTTGGCAGCACAAGTCATCCTGTGAGTGGACACACCGCTATAGTTACAGTATTAGAGAGTGCCACTCATCCTGTGAGTGGACACTCAACCATAGTGACAGTATTGGGTAGCGTCACTCATTCTGTGTGTGAACACACCGCTATTGTGACAGTATTGGGCTGCACCACTCATCCTGTGAGTGAACACACCTCAATTGTGACAGTATTGGGCAGCGCCACTCTTTCTGACCCTCCTCACAGGTACGTGCTTCAAGCAGACCTTGTATACTTCAGCTGTCAGTTGAGCTATTCCATGTGTGGGAGTTTTGTCGCTTAAGACCGTCTACTGATGAATGTTTGCAAGGTCTACATTTATTTTTTCCCAGTCGATCCTCTTATTGTTGAAATTGAATGAATTGAATTCCCCTTCTCGCTTGTTGGGTCTCTTGGACCTACTACCGTTATTTATGCTAGTTTGCACTTCAATGAGTTTATGGTCTGAGTATGAAGTGTCTGAGATTGTTATGTCTCTGATTAGTTCATCATTGTTTGTGAATAACAAGTCTAGTGTGTTTTCGTTCCTAGTTGGTTCTGTAATCTGTTGATTGAGCGAGAATTTGTCATAGAATCTCAAAAGTTCTCTGACATGTGGCTGGTTATTTCCCGGGTCATTCCCTGCTATGATATTTGTGTTTGCCATTCTCCATCTCGGTAAACTCGGTAAATTTAAATCTCCAAGGAAGATAATATTTGGAGCTGGGCTTGCTAGATTATCAAGGATGTAGTCTATTTTGTGCATCTGCTCTGTGAATTCCTCAACCGTAGTATCAGGCGGTTTATATATTAGAATAATAATGAAGTTTATTTTTTCTACCTTAATTCCAAGCACATCTACCACTCTGTGTATACCAGATCCACTTTAATATACACACCTACTGCTCCATTTTTTTCCATGCCTAGTTTTTTCCGATTCTAGTTTCTTATCACATCTGTATAAATTATATTTTGGAATCCAGGTTTCACTATCCATGTAATCTTTCGTATGAGTTTCTGTGAATGCCCCAAATATTGAGTTTGACTCTAATAGAAGGCCATTTATGAACTTATCTTTATTTCTTGACTTTGTCTTTAGGCCTTTTATGTTTGCAAATATGAATGATTGTCCATATTGTGTGTCACTTCTGGAAGGTTTTGGTAGTTTGTCCTCCTCTCTACCCTGACCCATTGTGTGCTGGTCTGGCAATGGTTTGTCCAGTTTTGGAAGTGGTACTGGGGAGTGTGGTTGTTTCTGTGTAGCTGGGTGGTGTTGTAGTATATGTAGGCTTGATAACGAATCATAGTACAGTCTTGGGCACTTTCCCCTCTCCCTCCGAACTCCTGCAACGTTTCTGCCAGTCTGTTCCTCCCTCTGTTTCTGCCTGCCTCTAAAAAATGTCCAGGGCTATTATATTGGACTTCCTCTCTTATATAGCGCTGTGTACCTCTGACATGGAAATCAGGGCAATGCAGATCATAGTATTTCCTCTCATTATCTGAGACTTTGCAAAAACTTAGGGTGGAAATATCTACACTTTGTACCAAAATGACATCTGCATTTCCCTAACAAGTTTCGGCATTTTCGGGGATGCATGAATGTGCATTCCGTGCCTCTGGTCCCATATCTGCACTGTCCTTTTGCATAATATCTGCAATTTTTTCATCTGTGCTTGTATTCTTATTGTTTGTACACGTGCATGACTTGGCTACCTCTGTGTTTTTTGTTCTAACTTTCTCGTTTCTGCATTCTTGCTCGGTATTGCCCTTATCTTTCTCCTTGTTGCTTTCGTCTTTCTCATTTTTGTTCTCGTCCTTCTCAATCCAATTTTAACAATAAGAGGATCGACTGGAAAAAAAATAATGTAGTCCTTGCAAACATTCAATGGGAGACGGTCTTAAGTGACAAAACTCCCACACTGGGAATAGCTCAACTGACAGCTGAAGCATACAATGGCTGCTTGAAGCACGTGCTTTTGAAAAGGGGTCAGAAAGAGGACCACTCTAGAAAGAGAACGCAGACAACTGTACTTGCTTAGGCAGGAAATGCTTAGGCAGACACGACCATCACAAGAAAGGAACAAAAACTAAACAGGGAGATCGAAGAAATAGAACAAACGTTGAAGCTATCATACGAGTCTGAGGAAATGGAATTGGAACAGAAAGCTATACAAGAGATAAAGAAAAATCCTAAATATTTTTTCACTTATGCAAAATCTAAATAAAAAACCTCGACCAGTATTGGACCGTTAATTACAATTGAAGGTACGTACTTTGTACGAAGGTACAAACTCTTCAGCACGGGTGGAACACGAACAAGGGGACACAAGTGGAAACTTAGTACCCAGATGAGCCACAAAGGCGTTAGAAAGAATTTTTCAGTGTCAGAGTAGTGAATAAATGGAATGCACTAGGAAGTGATGTGGTGGAGGCTGCCTCCATACACAGTTTCAAATGTAGATTTGATTTAGCCCAGTAGGCTCAGGAATCTGTACACCAGATGATTGACAGTTGAGAGGCGGGACCAAAGAGCCAAAGCTCAACCCCCGCAAGCACAATTAGATGAGTACACAGAGGACAACAAAGAAATTAGTGAAATTCTAAGAAGCCAGTATGAGGCTATGTTTAGCATACCTATTAACAACACGAAAGTTGATGATCCAGACAGCTTCTTTATGAATGACATTCAAGCTGCAGATAATATAACGGATATTAACACGTACTCGGAAGACTTTGAAAGAAAATTGACATTATGCCTATGCACTCAGCTCCTGGGTATGACTCATGGAATTCAATATTCATAAAGAAATGTAAAGTACCAGTAGTGCGAGCACTCAGCGTAATATGGAGAAAGAGCCTGGATACAGGGGAGATACTAGCTGCACTTAAATCTGCAGATATAGCCGCTCTGCACTAGGGTGGTAGTAAAGCCTTGGCAAAAAATTATAGACCAGTTGCACTAGCTTCACACATAATAAAAGTTTTTGAAAGAGTGATTAGCAATTAAATTTCTAGTTTTATGGAAAATAATGAGCTACACAACCCAGGACAACATATGGATTTCGAGCGGGCAGATCCTGTCTGTCACAGTTACTCAACCACTATGACAAAATCACAGAAACTCTAGAAGAAAAGCAAAATGGAGATGTTGTATACACAGACTTTGCAAAGGCATTCGACAAATGTGACCATGGAGTGATAGCACACAAAATGAGGTCAATGGGAATAACTGGTAAAGTAGGACGCTGGATACTCAATTTCCTGTCGAACAAAACACAAAGAGTAACAGTCAGTCAAATAAAATCGAGTTCAAGTGCAGCTAAAAGTTCTGAACCTCAAGGTACAGTCCTTGCACCACTGATGTTCCATATTCTCATATCAGATATAGACAAAATACAAGTCCCAGCTTCGTGTCATCCTTTGCAGATGACACAAAAATCAGCATGAAAATTACCTCTGCTGAAGACAGAAAAATTACAAGCAGATATCAACAAAGTTTTTGATTGGGCATCCGAAAATAACATGATGTTTAACAATGATAAACTCCAGGTACTCAGATACGGCAAAAATGAGGATCTGAAACATAATATAGGGTACAAAACACCATCGAATCCGCCCATAGTAGGAAACAGCATTTCAAGGATTTTGGAATTATGATGTCCGACGATCTAACGTTTAGGGAGCATAACCAAGCAAATATTGCGTCAGCCAGAAAATTGATAGGATGGATTACGAGAACTTTCAAATCCAGGGATCCCATCACAATGGTTGTACTCTTCAAGTCATTTGTGTTGTCCCGTCTTGATTACTGCTCAGTACTCACTTCCCCCTTCAGAGCAGGAAAGATTGCTGAAATAGAGGGAATACAGAGAACATATACGGCACGCATAGACGCCATAGAGCAATAAAATTATTGGGATCGTCTCAAAGCTCTCCAAATGTACTCACTAGAACGGAGACGAAAGAGATACCAAATAATATACACATGGAAAATACTGGAGGGCCAGGTCCCTTATATACACAGTAAAACAACAACGTAGTGGAGTGAACGATATGGAAGAACATGCAGAATAGAACCAGTGAAGAACAGAGGTACCATAGACACAATCAGAGAACAATGTATAAACATCAGAGGTCCGCGGTTGTTCAACGTCCTCCCAGCGACTATAAGAAATATTGCCGGAACAACCATGGACATCTTCAAGAAAAAAACTAGAGTGTTTTCTAAAAGAAGTTCCGGATCAGCCGGGCTGTGGTGACTATGTTGGCCTGCGGGCCGCTCCAAGCAACAGCCTGGTTGACCAAATTCTCACAAATCAAGCCTGGCCTCGGGCCGGGCTTGAGGAGTAGAAGAACTCCCAGAACCCCATCAACCAGGTATCCTGTGAGTGAACACACTACCAATTGTGACAGTATTGGGCAGCACCACTCATCTTCTGAGTGAACACACCACCATAGTGACAGTATTGGATAGCGCCATTCATCCTGTGAATGAACACACCGCCATAGTGACAGCATTGGGTAGCGCCACTCATCCTGTGAGCGAACACACCGCCATAGTGATGTAATAACCACCATTGTAATAACTCGCTTTGTAATATCTTGACCGCGCACCCCGCTACTACCACTGAGCTAACGCGCAATCTCCTCTCTTTCCTATGGTAATAACGGAGGCTATACCGATCATGTAAGATGTTAACACTCGGGCCGTCATACGAAGACGTAAACCAGTAAACAGAGGAGAGAGAGACGGAGAGGAGATGGAGAGAGAGAGAGAGAAAGAGAGGAAGATAGAGAGAGAGAGAGAGAGAGGAGGGGAGAGAGAGAGAGAGAGATAGAGAGAGCAGACAGAGAGAGAGAGTGAGGAAGAGTGAGGAAGAGTGAGGCAGAGCAAGGGGGAGAACGAGAGACAGTGAGGGCGAGGGAGAGTGAGACACTAGTGAGGGAGAGTGAGACAGAAAGATAGAGATATTCGTAGTCACAGCCTATCGTATGAGTTACCGAGTAACGCTGCCACCACCCTGAGTTACCGGACAGGGAACCGGAGTGAGATTCGTAGGTCTTGCAGATGGAATAACCTACCAGGACAGGTGTAGGGGACAATTGAACGGTACAAGGATCCTGG
>WNGS01008573.1:0-10232 GCA_020271785.1 Procambarus virginalis
TCAAGCCACCATGTACACGCTTCAGCCACCATGTACCGCTTCAAGCCACATGTACACGCTTCAAGCCACCATGTACACGCTTCAAGCCACCATGTACACGCTTCAAGCCACCATGAACACGCTTCAAAGCCACCATGTACACGCTTCAAGCCACCATGTACACGCTTCAAGCCACCATGTACACGCTTCAAGCCACCGTGTACACGCTTCAAGCCACCATGTACACGCTTCAAGCCACCATGTACACGCTTCAGCCACCATGTACACGCTTTCAAGCCAATGTACCGCTTCAATCCCAGTACGGCTTCAATCCACATGTACACTGTTCCAGCCACCAGTACGCGCTTCAACCACCATGTACACGCTTCAAGCCACCATGTACACGATTCAAGCCACCATGTACCTTCTTCAAGCACCATGTCACGCTTCAATCACCATGTACACGCTTCAGCCACATGTACACCTTACCTTGAGGTGCTTCCGGGGCTTATCGTCCCCGCGGCCCGGTCATCGACCAGGCCTCCTGGTTGCTGGACTGATCAACCAGGCTGTTGGACGCGGCTGCTCGCAGCCTGACGTATGAGTCACAGCCTGGTTGATCAGGTATCCTTTGGAGGTGCTTATCCAGTTCTCTCTTGAACACTGTGAGGGGTTTGCCAGTTATGTCCCTTATGTGTAGTGGAAGCGTGTTGAACAGTCTCGGGCCTCTGATGTTGATAGAGTTCTCTCTCAGAGTACCAGTTGCACCTCTGCTTTTCAACGGGGGTATTCTGCACATCCTGCCATGTCTTCTGGTCTCATGTGATGTTATTTCTGTGTGCAGGTTTGGGACCAGCCCCTCTAATATTTTCCACGTGTAAATTATTATGTATCTCTCCCGCCTGCGCTCAAGGGAATACAGATTTAGGCTCTTTAGTCGGTCCCAATAGTTTAGATGTTTTACCGAGTGGATTCTAGCAGTAAAGGATCTCTGCACGCTCTCCAGGTCAGCAATTTCACCAGCAGTGAAAGGGGCTGTCATTGTGCAGCAGTACTCCACTCTAGAGAGCACAAGCGTTTTGAAAAGTGTCATCATCGGTATAGCATCTCTAGTGTGAAAAGTTCTTGTTATCCAACCTGTCATTTTTCTTGCAGTTGTGACGGCTACTTTATTGTGTTCTTTAAAGGTAAGGTCTTCCGACATGAGTACACCCAGATCCTTTACATTGCCTTTTCGTTCTATGTTATGATTTGCCTGAGTTTTGTACGTGGTTTCCGTTTTTATATTTTCATTTTTTCCATAGCGCATGAGCTGGAACTTGTCTTCGTTAAACACCATATTATTTTCTGTAGCCCATAGAAAGACCTGATCTACATCTGACTGGAGGTTCGCCGTGTCCTCTATGTTGCCTACTCTCATGAAGATCCTAGTGTCATCTGCAAAGGATGATACAGTGCTATAGGTTGTGTTCTTGTCTATGTCCGATATGAGGATGAGAAAAAGTACTGGAGCAAGCACAGTACCCTGGGGGACTGAGCTCTTAACGGTTGACGGGTTGGATTTTATTTTGTTGACTATTACACATTGGGTTCTGTTGGTCAGGAAATTGTAGATCCATCTGCCTACTTTTCCGGTAATTCCTTTTGAGCGCATTTTATGGGCAATAACACCATGGTCACATTTATCAAAAGCTTTTGCGAAATCTGTGTAAATTACATCAGCGTTTTGTTTGTCTTCCATAGCATCTAATGCCATATCATAGTGGTCCAGCAACTGCGACAGGCAAGAGCGCCCTGTTCTGAAACCATGTTGTCCGGGGTTATGGAGATGCTGTGATTCCATGTATTTTGTGATCTTACTTCTTAGCACTCTCTCAAAAATTTTTATGATGTGCGATGTTAGTGCTATCGGTCTGTAATTTTTTGCCTCTGCCTTATTTCCTCCTTTATGAAGTGGTGCTATCTCTGCTGTTTTTAGTATATCAGGAATAACGCCAGTATCTAGGCTTTGTCTCCACAGAATGTGAAGGGCCTGCGATAGTGGTTTTTTACAGTTCTTGATGAATATGGAGTTCCAAGAATCCGGGCCTGGTGCGGAGTGCATAGGCATACTGTTTATGGCTTCTTCAAAATCCAGTGGGGATAGGGTGACGTCTGATATATGATTTGATGTTGGTATCATATCCATGAAAAATTCATTTGGGTTATCGATCTTTAGTGCGTTTAATGGCTCGCTGAAGACAGAGTCGTATTGCTTCCTCAGTAGCTCGCTCATTTCTTTGTTGTCATCGGTGAAAGTTCCATCTTCCTTTCGCAGGGGCCCGATACTAGATGTGGTTTTTGATCTTGATTTTGCATAGGAGAAAAAATATTTCGGGTTTCTCTCTATTTCACTGATGGCCTTTTGCTCTCTTTCCCTCTCCTGCGTTTTGTATGATTCTTGTAGCTTGAGTTCAATTTTTCCTATTTCGCTACTAACCTTCTTCCTTCCTTCTTCGCCGTTCCTGAGATAGGGTGCGACTCTCAAGTTGTACCGCGATTCGTTTTCTTCGCCTATATAGGGAACGACGTTCTCGTTCCAATCTGCATCTCTTCCTCTTTTTTCTTAGGGGGATGCGGTTTGTACATATTTCTAGTGCTACTGAGCTTATTTTTTCCAGGCACTGGTTCAGGTTCGCATTTCCTAGCTGTTCTTCCCAGTTTATTTCTGTGAAGTCCTGGTTTATTTGCTCCCAGTTTATCTGTTTATTATTGAAGTTGAATTTGCTGAAATCTCCTCCACCGGGAATCTGGACTGGTTTTGAAGGTCTATTCCCCATGGTTGTCATAACTTCAATTAAGTTGTGATCTGAGTAACAGGTATTTGTAATCATTATGTTCCTGATCAATTCATCATTATTAGTGAAAATGAGGTCCAGCGTGTTCTCCTTCCTGGTTGGTTCTACTATTTGCTGGTTTAAGGCAAACCTGTCGCACATCCGTAGCAGGTCATTTGCATGTGCCTGTTCATTAAGGCTACTTCCTGGTATTCTTTCTGATATTACTGTATTAGCCAGGTGCTTCCATTTCAGGTGCCGTAGGTTGAAGTCCCCAAGCAGGATGATGTTCGGAGCTGGATTTGTGAGGTTTTCCAAGCAGTGTTCTACTTTCATTAGTTGGTCTTTAAACTGCTGAGGGTTTGCCTCCGGTGACTTATATACAAGGACAATAACTACATTTATAATCTCTATTTTGATTATCAGCACTTCCACCATATCATTTGAGGTGTTTAGCAGCTCAGTACAGATGAGTGTGTCTTTGATGTATAGGCTGACCCCACCCTGAAGCCGGTGTTTCCTATCACATCTGAAAAGATTGTACTCTGAGATCCATATTTCACCATCATGGTAGTCCTTTGTGTGGGTTTCTGTTAGGGCTGCAAACACTGCATTTGCCTCATGAAGGAGACCATCTATAAAGTGAACTTTGTTGGATTTGCGTGTTTTTATACCTTGAATGTTGGCAAATATAAATGATGTTATCGTGGTAGTGGAAGTGCTGGATGCCTTACTTGGTGTTAATATCTGAGGCTCTGGTAAGGGGGCCACTGTGTTTGCGTCCAGGGTGTGTTGTTTTCGAAGTGATTCGTCCAGTTTCGGTAGTGGGGCGAGTGTTGTGTGGTGTAGTACCTGTGTGTTTGTTGGTAATGTGTATTCCAGACTTGTGGGTATCTCCCTTCCCCTCTGTAATCCTGTGGTGGTTCCATCTGACTGTTCCTCTCTCTTATATTTTCTGCTCTGTTTCTGCCTTCCTCTAAAAAATTGCCAGTAGTGTCATACTGATTTTCCCGTCTATAACGTTGTGTACCTCTCACGTGGAATTCCGGACACTGAAGATTGTAGCATTTTTTGTCCCTAATTGAAAATTGACATAATTTGGGGTGGAAGTATCTACACCCTGTTCCAAAACGGCATGTACCCCTCGCCAACATGTTCCTGCATTTTCGAGGATGCAGAAAATGGCATTTTGTTCCTAATTTTCCATATTTGCATATTCCTTTAGCGTAGAATTTGCAAATGTGTTCCGGTTTTGCGTTTTTCAAGGTATTTATATCTGTGTCTGTCTTGTCTACCTCTTTATTGGAGCCATCTCCGCTTTTCGTCCCAATTCCTTCATTTATGCACTCTGTCTCACTGTTGCTCACATCGTTTATATTACCTGACTCTGCAATATTGCTGCTATTATGTACTACAATACCCTCTTCCTCCACATTACTGCTGCGGTTCTCTAAACTATCTGTTCCTGGGTTTTGGTCGTTAACCAATGTTGTCTTATCCCAGTCTGCATATATCACTGGTAGCTTGTCTGTGAATGGTAATCTCTGTGACTCGGGAATGTTTTTCATCAGTTTAGTTATGTTCTCTAACATTAATCTGTCATCTTTGCAGACCCAGTAAATTCCTTGCCTTTTTGTGCATCCTGGAGATACTTCTGTACAGCCCAGGTGAAATCTCATGTTACAGATGCAACACGTTACGCCTACATTACGTTTTCCCAGTACTCCCGAGCACTCGCCACACCTCTCCATTGTCTGATGTATTATTGTATTTGTGGTTTACTGTGTGGATCACTTGTTGATGTCAGTCCTTCTAACTCTTTATAAAGTTATATGTATATTTTTATATATTTAATATTATTTATAATACTATATGTATACCGTATAATTGTAATATTATGTATGTTATTTTGTTCAAACTTTATGGCAGATACTTAGCGTAGGGTAGCGAAGCTGGTCCCCGGTGCGGTACAGGTGACCTCTTGTCGTCCCAGGTTGATGTCACGAGTTTCCAGCTACTCGATTTATAACACTGATTTATTCTTTGCTTGTATTCTTACAAGGGATTTTCCACCTAATTTCCGGCTTGCAATGGTATTCACTCACTTTATTGCTAATTATTAGATTCACATTTCCATAGTACACTATATGATTTCCGTATTTTATCCCTGTGGGACGTGCCCATAGTAGTACTCGACATTTGGGTTTTGAGAAAGCTGCCAGATACGTCTATATCCCAGGCGTATTCTGGCCACTATAACATCACATTGCCGGGTTCTTGTTCTATTAGTCCCATATGTGAATGTTTCCTCACGATATCTATCATAATATTTAATTCTACAGCTTTCAGGTCTTTGTGAATTTGTTAGGTCGGTGAGATCTTCATTAGATATTTGTTTAAGTATTCTCTTTGTCACTGCTAATGAAATACCCATATCAATTTCTACCACTGGTTTTCTACAGGCTGTCTTTGCAAGCATATCAACAGTGTCATGCCTTGAGATGCCAACATGTGATGGTATCCATAGGAATTTAATTTCAAATCTGTTTTCTTTAGCAGCTAAAACATTCATTCGAATATCATTGACTATTTTCTGGGTGTCACTAATATGTGCGTTCAATGCCAGGAGTGCACTCTGCGAGTCACAGTATATAAGACCACTGCCTTTGTCTTTTAAAAATTCAGTGGCAAGGTATATGCCTGCAAGTTCGGTTTGAGTTGTACTTGCCCAGTCATTGACGCGCTTCATTGCTGTATGTACGAGAGTAGATTGTTCAAATACATTACATGCACATCCGGTACATCGTCCACCCTCTTCTACAGAGCCGTCGGTATAGCACTGATACACATCGTTACCCATACTCTGAGTACTTTCAGTGATGCTTTTCAGTGTTAACTGTTTTAATAATGTAGAGTGCACACTATCTTTCTTGGGCGCATTTACAAAATCAACTGATAAATCCCAGTTATCCCATGGAGTAATTGGTTGATTAATCATTAGTTGAGTTGGGTACATATTTAATATTTTGATGGAGTTGGCTACCTTGTAGAACCAATATACATAATCAGATTTCGTTCTTCTTCTATAGACCTCAGGTGAGTGCAGCATATTAGAAAGTTTAGCTTGAAACTTCATGTGTTGCCTAGATCTACTCAATGCCTTCACGCCGAAAACTGTGCTAATAGACAAAATTCTCTCACTTATGGTAGGTAATTTTAACTCTGCTCTCATATTAACTATTCTCGTGGACTTTGGAGCCCCAAGGATGAGACGCATAGCTTCATTTTGCAAGGTTTCAAGAGATTTCAGCTCTTTGTCAGTATACAGTGTGAGATGTAGAGCATTGTAGTCAATCACAGAGCGTATAAATGATACATAAAACATTCTAGCAAGTCTCACGTTAATTCCATGATTGACAACCAACAAGGACCCGCAAGGGCTTTAATCTCTCCCACAGTCTCCTCTTGAGAGAAGAAAGGTAGCCAGGGTCGTTAATAGGGACACCAAGGTATCTGTAAGACTCGCAGTTCTCAAGTGCTCGCCCATCTATATGATAATTGGGTGGTGGAATACCACATGGAATGAGGGCACGAGTTTTCTGTACAGAGATAAGGAGGCCACATTCCTCAGCTCTAGTAGCAAAAGCATCGAGCAGGACTTGCATTCTAGGCTCGGAGGCAGCCTGTAAACATATATCATCAGCATAACAAATGACAGTGTCTTCATTATTAGTTGGAAGATCTTTAATAAGTTTATGCATCAGAACGTTGAACAACAGGGGGCTGAGGACCCCTCCTTGTGGAGTTCCCAGTTCAAAGTGTTTGCTCTCTGTGCTTTTAACACCATTAAACAAAACATATGCTGTTCGATTAGACAAATAGCCCTTTATCCATTTCAGTAATTTTCCTTGTATTCCCAGCTCGGCAAGCTGTTCCAGTATGATTTCTCTGTTTGCTGTATCAAAAGCTGCTGCTAGGTCGATGAAGACTGTTTGAGGGGAAGCTTCAATATGTGCGAAGTATTCAGCAAAACAGTGTTGTGTACTGAGCCCAGGCATAAATCCAAACAGTTGAGGTGACACTAAGTATTGTAGACTCTATGGACATACCATAGATAAATGTGGTAAGTCTCAATACAAAGGTAATATTGAATCCACTAAATCCAAACAGACTCCTCCTAAGTCCGGTAAGCCTGTGATGAATGTTGGTGTTCCTGTTAATGATCTTTCTCTCTTCAGTAAACACCTGTATCCTGGAACTGTCTCTACCAACGGTTCAGATTCGGAGAGACGTTTCAAATTGAAGACCTTGAGGGACACAACGGCTCTTCAATCAATAATATTGAAATCAGCTGTGCCCAATTTCGCCTACACAGGGGAAACCGTCTTCATCACTGACCTCACTGCTACTACTCCTTATCCACTCGCCAGAGTCCACCTGGAGTGTCCCTTCGTGACCGGTGAAGTCCAAGTCGCCATCAGGGAAAAGCCTTTTCCCATGCCTGGAGTGCAACTTCTCCTGGGCAACGACTTGGCAGAAGATCTGCAACCGACCAACCTGATCGTCATCGACAAACCCCAGGTGTGTACCTCTGTAATGGATAATCCCATCTTTGAATATGTTCCAGCAAAGGTTCAAGAGAGTGATGAAGTTTCTCCTCCGGTCTTGGTGACCACCCGTGCACAAGCTGCACGACCGCAACCAGCTGACTCTACTGCTACCGCGGTCCCTCAAGACCCTCAGAAACTACCCCCGAATCTTACCACGTTGGAGTTCCGTAAGTTACAGAGGGAAGATCTTGCATTAACACCATTATTCTTCCAGGCTGAGACTCAACCTGACAGTATCCCTGGGTTCTTCCTAGAGAACGAGTTGCTCTACCGTAGATACAGACCCAGTAAACTGAAGGAGGATGACGATTGGGCCAATATCGAACGACTAGTGATTCCCACCAGCCTGCGGCCCAGTATTCTACACCTGGCCCACAGAGCACTTTCACACTACGGTTTTAACAAAACCTACCACGGAATGCGACAAGACTACTACTGGCCAGGTATGGTTAACGACGTCAAAAAGTACGTCAAACAGTGTCATGTATGTCAGATGGCAGGTAAACCTAACATCTCTATCCTCAGAGCACCATTGACACCTATCCAGGTGCCTGCGGAACCTTTCCACAGACTTATCATAGACTGTGTTGGTCCTTTACCCCGGACCAGTTCTGGCAACAACTATATACTAACCATACTGTGTCCTACCACCAGATTCCCCATAGCAATTCCAGTAAAGAACATTACGTCTGCTACTGTGGTGAAACACCTATTGAAGATCTTCACCCAGTATGGATTTCCAAGGGAGGTTCAAAGTGACTGTGGCACCAACTTCACCAGTGATCTCTTCAAGATGACACTGTAAGAGTTCAACATCACACAGGTATTGTCCAGCCCCTATCATCCTGCTTCACAGGGTTCTCTTGAGCGTAGTCATCAGACTATTAAAGCACTCCTAAAGAAATTTTGCAATGAGACCTCGAAGGATTGGGATAAACAACTTGAACTCATTATGTGTATTTTCAGAAGTCTTCCCAATGAGTCTCTAGGAGTATCTCCAAATGAGATGCTCTACAGACGTAAGTGCCGTACTCCTGTCAAAGCTTTTAAAGACTCTCTACGGGATGCCACCTTCAGTGAGCATCAGAATGTGCCCCAGTTTCTTCAAAACCTACAACACATTCTAGAGAGGGTACATAACTTTGCTAAGGACAATCTATTGAAAGCCCAAGAGAGGATGAAGACTCATTACGACCAAAACAGCAAAGTAAGGAAATTTAAACTGGGAGACTTCGTATTGGCCTATTTTCCTATACCAGGTTCTCCCTTGCAAAACAGATTTTCAGGACCCTACCGCATCAAGGAGTGCAGAAACAACCACAACTACGTTCTTGAGACTCCAGATAGGCGGCGGAAGACCCAGTTGTGCCACGTCAACCTCCTGAAGCTTTATAACGGTACTCCTCCCACTGTGTTGATAACATACTCTTCCTTTAAAGGTCCATACCTCCACAGTGAGACCTTCCCTGCTTCTCCTCCCGGAAGCACTGACACTGAGTCAGTGCCTTCGAACTCGGAAATCCTAACTGATCTTCATACCTATTTTCAGGACAATAATAGTGCACCTCTCATCAAACTCTTCAAGGAACATCATGAGTTGTTCCGCGACGATCCACAAGAGTGTAATGTGACTTAGCACGACATCCAACTGCTCCCTGACACCCGGCCGATTCGTCAACCATTCTACCGAATCAACCCTAGCAAGAAGGAGGTTATGCGTGCTGAGGTACAGTACCTCCTGGATCATGGTCTGGCTACCCCTTGTGAGTCCCCCTGGGCCTCACCCTGCATCTTGGTGCCGAAACCACAAGGTAAGGTGAGGTTGTGCACCGACTATCGGAAATTGAATCTTGTGACTGTCAAGGATGCGTACCCCTTACCTAGAATAGATGACATCCTTGACGCCTTTGGTAATGCCCGGTACTTGTCCCAAGTGGACTTGCTCAAGGGGTATTACCAAGTGTGTTTGTCGGAGCGAGCTAAGGAAATATCTGCCTTCACCACTCCCTTTGGACTTTCAGGTACGAACGCCTTCCCTTTGGACTATGTAATGCCCCGGCCACCTTCCAGAGAGCTGTCAACCGCGTCATCCAGGGCTTGGATAACACCTACGCCTATTTGGATGATATCGTTGTAGCATCCAACACCTGGAGCGAACATCTGCTCCAGCTGCAACGATTGTTCGCCAAGCTCCTGACAGCCGGCCTCACCATCAACCTGGGCAAGTCCACCTTTGCTAAAGGTAAAGTGCGTTATCTGGGTCATGTGATAGGGAGTGGCAGCCTAGCTCCGTTAAACATACACTCAAGCCATCAAGCATTATCCACAGCCTACCACCAAGAAGCAGCTCCTGCGCTTCCTTGGTCTTGCCTCCTACTACCGTAGGTTTGTGAAGAATTTTAGTACGGTAGCAACACCATTGATCACTTTAACCAGTCCCAAGCAACGGTATAATTGGACCATTCAGCAAACCGTTGCTTTTGAACAACTAAAATTACTGCTCTGTTCTAATCCTATTCTCGCCTCGCCAGATATCACGAAGCCTTTCATCCTCCATGTCGACGCCAGTGGTACCGGCATCGGGGGTGTCCTGATGCAACAATTAGGCGAGGAGGTTCTACCTGTTAGCTACTACAGCTACAAGTTGAAACCCCACCAGAAGAATTACAGCACTATCGAGAAGGAGCTACTTTCCATCGTCCTGAATTTACAACACTTTGCACCATATCACAAGGTGCTCGGTCTACACCATCTACTCGGACCACAATCCATTACGCTTCTTGCAGCAAAAGCCCATAGACTAATCAACGTCTTCTACGATGGGCTT
>WNGS01008573.1:36074-52506 GCA_020271785.1 Procambarus virginalis
CAAATTCTGAGGTAATTTGTAAGAGACAGGTCATCCCCCCCTCCCCCTCTAAGTGGAAAGAGGCTGTGATGTCATGACTACGTCATAGCTGAGAACTATCCATTGGAAACGGCCTGGCTCTCCTCGCGCTCCCTACTTCAGGTGTTAGAATACCCTCTCACTCCACTGCCTTAGCTGGCTCTCCAGAAGACGACTAGTTAATGTTCATATCTTCTCTTCGCTGTAATCAAAAACGACTAGGCATGCAACGACCCTTCCAATACCTTCGGTCTTCTGATGATATAAGCTCTCCACAGATACCCACAAGGCATACTTAAGTTCTTGATTAAGGAACGTGACCTCGTGCACCCACTCTGTGCACTCCTTGAACTTTCTTGATAATTCAACTGTCACTGTGCACTCACTTTGCACAAATTAAGACAGCTGTCAGAAATACATTCTCTCATATGCACCAGACACACAAAACTATGAGTCAGGGCCTGAGAGCTGGATTTGGTTATCATAGACAGAACTAGTTAAGCATTTCACTTCAAGATTGTGAGAAACACTTAGGTGTCCGAAAGTTTGCTTGCTACTAAATTTCCTTGTCTTTGATTTATGTTCAACGTATCCATAACGAATTGATATGAAAAGGATCCCTGAATTTAGGAAAAGATACTAGATTTTCCAAATAATTATACGTGTTCAATTGAAAGAAAGAAGAAAAATTATTATTATGCGTATAAAAAAAGAGCGCATCTTTACGGATTGTGGGTGCGACCTGTGGACTATGAAGCCGCGGTGGACGCTCCCACACCTGGACTATGCGGCTCCTGATTATTCTTGCATGGTCACTGATCTTATCTTGTGTAAACACTAAGACTTGTGGCGCCGCGGTGGACGCTCCTACACCTGGACTACTGCGGCTCCTGATTATTCTTGCATGGTCACTGATCTTATCTTGTGTAAACACTAAGACGGTGAGGCCGCGGTGGACGCTCCCACACCTGGACTACTGTGGCTCCTGATTATTCTTGCATGGTCCCTGATCTTATCTTGTGTAAACCTAACTGTGAGGCCGCGGTGGACGCTCCCACACCTGGACTACTGTGGCTCCTGATTATTCTTGCATGGTCACTGGTCTTATCTTGTAAAACACTAGACTGTGAGCCGCGGTGGACGCTCCCACACCTGGACTACTACGTGGCTCCTGATTATTCTTGCATGGTCACTGGTCTTATCTTGTGTAAACACTAAGACTGTAAGGCGGCGGTGGACGCTCCCACACCTGGACTACTGCGGCTCCTGATTATTCTTGCATGGTCACTGGTCTTATCTTGTGTAAACACTAAGACTGTAAGGCGGCGGTGGACGCTCCCACACCTGGACATTCCTGTGAACAATACGAATGATTACATTTGCAAACAATATCTATGTTTGCATTTGTATTAGATATCAACTCTGGACTAGCATCTAATATTAGAGACGTACTGAGCATTTCCTGTAGCAGATACTGTTATAATTACCGATATTACACATTTTGTTAAATTACTAAAGTTTCTTTACATACAATTATACTTGATTTGGTGGTGTTCTTTAGGGCTATCAACTGCAGGAGAGTTGTTAGGGACACTACAATATTTTACTGACTAACTAGCAAGTATACTTTAACCCTCAACAAAGTCGAGAAATAAATAAATCTCAGAGTATATACGAGAAGCGAAGTATGCCTCGCAGTATATATATATATGACATATATATTATATATATATATAACCATACTAATAATGTGAAAATCGTACTAATGATTTGCGACATAATTTGGCTATTTCAGGTAATATATATTTATATGCTGCTACGTTGATCGTTTCATTAAAAAATGGCCATAACAAATGTTTAATTTAAACAGTAACAACAGCCAATGTCTTGTATTTCCAGATTTATATACTAAATTAGTTATTTGCTTTTGTCACTTTCTCCTGTATTCTATTTTGTGTGAATACTGAGAATATTATTGTTGTTAATTCATTTTGCTAATTAAGCAACGAGATTCCAAGATATCTAATGTTTAAAATCTGAGATCTATGAAAAATTGATTAATTTTGAATGGGAATGGTTTGTCGTATATATATATATATATATATATATATATATATATATATATATATATAATATATATATATATATATATATATATATATATATATGTCGTACCTAGTAGCCAGAACGCACTTCTCAGCCTACTATGCAAGGCCCGATTTGCCTAATAAGCCAAGTTTTTACGAATTAATTGTTTTTCGACTACCTAACCTACCTAACCTAACCTAACCTAACTTTTTCGGCTACCTAACCTAACCTAACCTATAAAGATAGGTTAGGTTAGGTTAGGTAGGGTTGGTTAGGTTCGGTCATATAACTACGTTAATTTTAACTCCAATAAAAAGAAATTGACCTCATACATAATGAAATGGGTAGCTTTATCATTTCATAAGAAAAAAATTAGAGAAAATGTTAATTCATGAAAACTTGGCTTATTAGGCAAATCGAGCCTTGCATAGTAGGCTGAAGAGTGCGTTCTGGCTACTAGGTACGTCATATATATATATATATATATATATATATATATATATATATATATATATATATATATATATATATATATATATATATATATCACCAGGCACAATAAGAGTCTGTAGACAGAGGCCACCAGGCACAATAAGAGTCTGTAGACAGAGGCCACCAGGCACAATAAGAGTCCATAGACAGAGGCCACCAGGCAACACAACAATCTGTAGACAGAGACCAAGAAGGGCAACTGTGGTGCCACAGTGGTTTCCAAGAAACCTACCATTGATTATTAGAGTTAAAATTTATTTACTTGCCCTACCATCCAGATGATTTGATGCTCTGCACATACAGCACACATCAATTCATTGCACATAAAACAAGTAATATATATTTAAAAATAAAAACAAATTATATTTGTAGACAATGAAGAAAAGTATCCCTGGTTTCCATACAGTATATTCTAAAGAAAATATATATTTACAAAACACATCACAACAAATAGTTGACAGCTGGTAGACTGCCAAATAATAAAAAGAGCTTTGAATATATGATCAGACATTCTTGAAATGGGACAGGAACCAAACACTCGACAGGTCCAAAAAGCACACTTGAAGCCTCCCCAAAACCTCCATTCATTCATTCACAATGTTCTCCCAAGTCCATCATGAATGAATGAATGCATGATGGTCTTTCCTCCAAGACCATATGATCCAAGTATCTCTGGGCCAAGATGGCACTAAGACAGCACCAAACCCCTCGCCAACTAAACATAAAACCTGGGAATGCAATGTGTGATAAATGTATTGACTTTGATGATGATGCGAATATTTTATATAGGCAAAAGTACATACATACATTCATAGGATACAAGCAGATTGTAGGATTCATAGGAAAGGCAAGTACAATGCCCAAAACCACTAATACTCATACTGTGGGAAAAACTTACAAATTTGTAACTAAAACTGAACAAACTGGAGGAATGGCCCAAGAATCTATATACCAGTTAACTGACAGTTGAGACACGGGACCATAGAGCCAATCCTCAACCCCTGCAAACACAACTAGGTGAGTAAAAATTTTGCTTTGAAATTGAGTAATGAAGAATGAGTTTTGATTACCAGTAGCAGTTGTATCTTGAGAAAGTCTGTGTTTTTTCTTAATTTTTTTCAAGGACTTATCCTCTTGCTCTACATCCTTATCTTTTTCTTCACTGATCTATTTTGATTGCTTCCCTCTATAGCACTATAATCAACTTGGTTAACATTTGCCTAAGTGTGAACTGGAAATAAGGAAAACCTGAATAAAATATATGTCCTCATTAAACAAAAATTGTGTTTCTCTACAGCTGCAGCTATAGATAACACACAGCCACTCTACTTGAATTTGTGCACAAGCTCCACACACACAATAGTTCAAATCTACAAAAGTGGCAGTAGAGAAGACCCACTCAATTATAGACCTATATCATTGACAAGTGTAATAGTCAAAATATTGGAAAAAATAATGAAAACTAAATGGGTAGAACACCTGAAGAGAAATGATACAATATCAGACACAACGGTTTTTGATCTGGAAGATCCTGCGTATCGTATTTATTCAGTTTCCTTGATTGAGCCACAGAAATTTTACAGGAAAGAGCTGGTTGGGTTGACTGCATCTATCTGGACCTAAAAAAGGCTCTTGATAGAGTTCCACACAAGAGGTTGTTCCGGAAATTGGAAAATATTGGAGGGGTGACAGGTAAGCTTCTAACATAGATGAAAACTTTTCTGACTGATAGAAAAATGAGGGCAGTAATCAGAGGCAATGTATCGGACTGGAGAAATGTCACAAGTAGAGTACCACAGGTTCAGATCTTTCACCGGTGATGTTTATTGTCTACATAAACAATCTACCAGATGGAATACACAATTATATGAACATGTTTGTTGATGATGCTAAGATAATAGGAAGAATAAGAAACTTAGATGATTGGCATGCCCTTCAAGAAGACCTGGACAAAATAAGTATATGGAGCACCACTTGGCAACTGGAATTTAATGTGAATAAATGTCATGTTATGGAATGTGGAATAGAAGAACATAGACCCTACACAACCTATAAATTATGTGACAAATTTTTATATAATTCTGATAAACAAAGAGATCTAGGGATGGTTCTAGATAGAAAAGTATCACCTGAGTACCACATAAAGAACGTTGTGTTAGGGGGCCTGTCCTACACTTTCTAACTTCAGAATTTCTTTTAAATACATGGATGGTGACATACTAAAGAAATTGTTCACGACTTTTGTTAAGCCAAAGCTAGAACATGCAGCGGTTGTGTGGTGCCCATATCTTAAGAAGCACATCAACAAATTGGAAAAGGTGCAAAGACATGCTACTAAGTGGCTCCCAGAATTGAAGGCCAAGAACTATGAGGAGAAGCCTGGAACTTCAAGAACAAGAGATCATAGATTTAAACTAAGCACAGATGCCGAAGAAAAATAAGAAAATTCCCTTTCACAAACATAGTGGTAGACGGTTGGAACAAGTTAGGTGAGAAGGTGGTGGAGGCCAAGCATGCATAGCTTTTTGGGCAAGTCCTTAATCCTAATTTTAACTCACACATTCCCAGGAAGCAACCCGTAGCAGCCGTCTAATTCCCAAGTACCTATTTACTGTTATGTGAATAGGAACATCAGGGCAAAAGAAACTGCCCATTTGTTTCAGCCTCTCCTAAGGATAGAACCCTGATCTTTAAGACTACAAACCAAGAGCGTTGTCCACTCAGCTGTCACGCTCCAATGTTAATTTTAATATTACTCGTAACTGGGATGCATGAAAGAAAATTATATCAGCAGCTAAGTAGAATACAACTAAGAATCCAATTAATAATGGTCCAGAACGATGATACAGAAGTCACATGAAAATTGGCACTCTAGGAGACATTGACAAATCAGAAATAACATGTTTAACAGTGATAAGTTACAGGTACTGAAGGACGGTGGAAACGAGGAAAATAAATGAAACAAGGAGTACAGGACACAATCAGACCTACTCTTAGAAGGATAAAACATGTAAGAGATCTGAGAATTACGATGTCTGACGACCTGACATTTTGTGAGCATAACCGTTAGCCGCAAATATAGTGGCGGTCAGGAAAATAATAGGATGGATTAAGAGAACATTAAAATTCAGAGATCCCACCCACTGCAATGCTAATACTATTTAAATAACTGATGCTGTCCTGTCTTGAGTATTGCTCGGAACTCCCCCTTTCTGAACAGGAGAGATCTCTGAATTAGAGGGAATACAGAGACCATAAACAGCAAGCATAGAAATGATAAAACATCTAAATTATTGAGACCCTCACAAAGCTCTCAAAATGTACTCTCTGGACAGGAGACAAGAAAGGTATCAAATAATACATATATGGAAGATACTGGAGGGCCAGGTCCCACATTTGCACAGCATAATATAACAACATACTGGAGCTAAAGATATGGAAGGAAATTAATAATTGAAAAAGTGAGGAGTTGAGGTGTCATAGGTACAATCAGAGAGCAGAGTCTTAACAGTAGGAGGTCAAGGGCTGTTTGCTAAGCTAGGCAAGGGTAGACTAGTGTTGGCTAGGTTATGCTATGAAGAAGTAGGCTAGGCTGATTTACTCATCCAGTAATTTGGGGGGTGGGGGAGAGGAGAGGAGGGAAACTCAATATAAGCCGAACTTGTAGCTTCCTGTTCCCTGACACAATGATTTATTTTACTTCAGTCTTTCAGCACAGCCACATCAAAAATCCTGGTTATTTATTTATTTATATACAAGAAGGTATACTGGGGGTTAAGAGAGAAAATAGGAATGATGTTGATTTTACAATCTTGTAAAGCCACTAGCACGCATAGCGTTTCAGGCAAATCGCTAATGATCTGGTAGCTACTCAAAAGATGGACTGGTCAAAGTCGTATCCATTTTGTGTCCCTGTGACTGTCAATGACTACTCTTCTGACATTCCATGACTTTCTGCAATGTTGTCAAACTAATAACAATTAGTAGTAGTTAAATATTACCTGAATAATTGAAGCACTAATGTGGCCCGTACCTCCTTGTTGTTTTGTCCGGTCGTTCCGTTCATATACAGCATACGGAGTTCAATCTGGCTACCTTACTCAACATAATCTAACCTAACCTAAAACAACAGAGCCTAAGAATGACTAACCTGAGCTAAGAAATCCTAAGCTATGAATATTTACAACAGTACACTGGTTGTTTTTGTTGATTTAGGGGTGACGACATCAGTAAACTGATAATTACACCATGTTTGGTACATAAACAAATACAAAGTGTAATTCTTCTAATTATAATAATAATTATGACAAAAAGTTAATAATTAATGTACTTGTTAATCAAAATTTACAAAATCATATTTTTCTTTAGGAAAAAACTTAAAAGAAATTTGGAAAGAGATATGCAGACTGTCTTACATTTTCTTCCGTTATTTACACTAAAAGAACGTTTGAGCATAGTTAACAGTGGCCAAATACTTATATCTGATATAAACGTCCCAAAAGAAGTTTAGGGTGAAGTAACAAAGTGCACATTTAATAAACAAAATTTTGTTAGAATATATTAATATCTAAACAAATTGTAAATACAGAGATAAATTGTGCCAAACATTACATAATATTATTTACTAAGAAGCATATGACAACTCCAAACGGCATGATTTCAACAGGATTTCAAAGTTGTCAAATAACTCTTGATTTTAATTAACAAGTAGTTGTCACAATGTATTTTACATAATTATGAGGCAGTTGAACCACAAAATTGTTCTGTGTTATAAATACATAATGGTAAATTTATTTATACATAACAGTAAAATAATGATCACCTACATTAAATGATAACTAAGAAATAATAACTGTAAACTTTATCTGAACGAAAACTCAATACCAAATTTTTTAGCTGTTTTCCTTAATATAGTGATAGACAGTAATGAATCTGATTCATTATGGACAAATTACCAAAAAAAATTATAATTTTCATTGAGGAACATATATTAGAGCATACTTAGTCAATTATACATTAAAAGTACTGTGGTTTTTAAACAATTGGGGGTTGTAAACCCACGGAACGGCCTACCCGCCAAGGTCATATCATACGAAATTGTATACGTTTGCTTATTTATTATTCCATAAATGATTATTATTAATTTACAATGTCTATCGAGGTTTCCCATAGGTAAATTATTGTACACTGACTAAATGCTACTACAAAAGCTACATAAATCCTGGGAAAGTCATAATGACCAGCGACATTAAAGTATTAAGTGTTAATAAATAACAGTGTAACTGTCAGTGAACGAAAAATTCAATTCCAAATTTATTAGATGTTTTCCTAAATATAAAGATCGACACGAAGGAATTTTCTGGTTTATGGACCAATTAAGCCAAAAACATAAGTAATTTTACTTGAAGAACAAATATCAGAGCATGGTTAGTGAGTTATAGATTAATAACAGTGTGGTATTTAATTAGAGAAAGCCCGTGGTAGCCGCATATGTGAATAACCGTAATTTAGCAAAAATAACGTCTAAAAAGTACCATTTTGTCAAACGATGAATGTTGACGTTATTTTTAAGAGGACAGGTTGGTGATGTACCATGGGAGAGAGAGCCTGTAAGACACATGGTGGTGATGTACCATGGGAGAGTGTGCCTGTAAGACACATGGTGGTGATGTATCATGAGAGAGTGTGCCTGTAGGACGCATGGTGATGTACCATGGGAGAGTATGCCTGAAATACATAAGATGGTAATGTACCATGGGAGAGTATGCCTGTAAGATACATGGTGGTGATGTACAATGGGAGAGTGTGCCTGTAAGACATATTGTGGCGATGTACCATGGGAGAGAAAGAGAGAGCCTGTAAGACATGGTAGTGATGTACCATGGGAGAGTACACCTGTAAGACACATGGTGGTGATGTACCATGGAAGAGTGTGCTTGTAAGACACATGGTGATGTACCATGAGAGAGTGTGCCTGTAAGACGCATAGTGATGTACCATGGGAGAGTATGCCTGAAATACATAAGATGGTGATGTACCATGGGAGAGTATGCCTGTAAGACATATGGTGGTGATGCACCATGGGATAGTACACCTACAAGACACATGGTGGTAATGTACCATGGGAGAGTGTGCCTGTAAGACATATGGTGGTGATGCACCATGGGAAAGAACCTATAAAACACATGGTGGTGATTTACCACGGGAGAGTGTGCCTGTAAAACACATGATGGTGATGTACCATGGGAGAGTGTGCCTTTAAGACACATGATGGTGATGTACCATAGGAGAATGTGCCTGTAAAACACATGGTGGTGATGTACCATGGGAGACTGTACCTGAAGACACGTGGTGGTGATGTACCATGGGCGAGTGTGCCTGTAAGACACATGGTAGTGATATTCCATGGGAGAGAGAGGAAGCTTGTGAGACGCATGGTAGTGATGTACCTTGGGGGAGTGTGCCTGTAAGACTCATAGTTGTGATGTACCATGGGAATGAGAGCCTTTAAGACACATGGTGCTGATGTACCATGGGAGAGTGTGCCTGTAAGACATATGGTAATGAGGTACCATGGGAAAGAGAACATTTAAGACACATGGTGGCGATGTACCATGGGAGAGAGTGCCTGTAAGACACATTGTGGTGATCTACCATTGGAGAGTGTGCCTGTAAGATACATCCCATCAAACACTGAACGTTTGTGGCCTTTTTTAAATGGTGCCACCAAAGTAATACTGTAACTATTGACATAAATACATATATCTGACGTTCTTAAAACCATTAGAGATAACTATAAACATATATTTTTGAGGCACAGTTTCTTAAGATATAAGTAAAAATTTAAAAATAATAGTGAATGGTATGGAATTATATTGTTTTCATGCTTTATATATAAAAATAAACAATTTTCAATCAACATTTAGTTTTTTTTGTTTACTTTATGGAACCTATCCAATATACGTTCTTATAACATGAATATAACATTAATTTGACGTTAATATAACGTAATTTGCATGACATCGTTACATTATTATGATGTTATATTAACTTATAAATTCCTGAATGAAAATCATTATATTATATTTAACTTTCTGTTTTAAACCTAGTAAAATTATCATAAAACTTGGAATAAAACAGTAAGCATGCTCCTTGAAAATATAGAAACAAATCTACAAAAACAATTCAACATAAAAAAATTAAAATAAATTTACTGCATGCATAAGAGTTAATTGGAACTCTGTAACATTGCAAACATGAACCTGAACATGTTTGAGGTACAAAGTGTATTTACCCATGAAGTTCTTTCCTAAATCAAAATTTTTCCAATTTATACACTTTGTTTCGAGTTCTGTCTTGTGTTGTTAATTTTAATACCCTATTAATGTCCCCTTTCTTATGTCCATTCATCCTATTGTACACCTCTATCACTCTCCCCCCTCCCCTAAGTGTGGGAGGGGTGTGCGAGAGTGTATGAGAGTTTGGGTGAGTGAGTACTCACCTAGTTGTACTCACCTAGTTGTGCTTGCGGGGGTTGAGCTCTGGCTCTTTGGTCCCGCCTCTCAACCGTCAATCAACAGGTGTACAGTTTCCTGAGCCTAATGGGCTCTATCATATCTACATTTGAAACTGTGTATGGAGTCAGCCTCCACCACATCGCTTCCTAATGCATTCCATTTGTCAACCACTCTGACACTAAAAAAGTTCTTTCTAATATCTCTGTGGCTCATTTGGGCACTCAGCTTCCACCTGTGTCCCCTAGTGCGTGTGCCCCTTGTGTTAAACAGCCTGTCTTTATCAACCCTGTCGATTCCCCTGAGAATCTTGAATGTGGTGATCATGTCCCCCCTAACTCTTCTGTCTTCCAACGAAGTGAGGTTTAATTCCTGCAGTCGCTCCTCGTAGCTCATACCTCTCAGCTCGGGTACTAGTCTGGTGGCAAACCTTTGAACCTTTTCCAGTTTAGTCTTATGCTTGACTAGATAGGGACTCCATGCTGGAGCCGCATACTCCAGGATTGGTCTGACATATGTGGTATATAATGTTCTGAAAGATTCCTTACACAAGTTTCTAAAGGCCGTTCTTATGTTAGCCAACCTGGCATATGCTGCTGATGTTATCCTCTTGATATGAGCTTCAGGGGACAGGTCTGGCGTGATATCAACCCCCAGGTCTTTCTCTCTCTCTGACTCTTGAAGTATTTCATCTCCCAAATGATACCTTGTATCTGGTCTCCTGCTTCCTACCCCTATCTTCATTACATTACATTTGCTTGGGTTAAACTCTAACAGCCATTTGTTCGACCATTCCTGCAGCTTGTCCAGGTCTTCTTGAAGTCTCAAGCTGTCCTCCTCTGTCTTAATCCTTCTCATAATTTTGGCGTCGTCAGCAAACATTGAGAGGAATGAGTCTATACCCTCTGGGAGATCATTTACGTATATCAGAAACAGGATAGGTCCAAGTACAGAGCCCTGTGGGACTCCACTGGTGACTTCACGCCAGTCTGAGGTCTCACCCCTCACTGTAACTCTCTGTTTCCTATTGCTTAGGTACTCCCTTATCCACTGGAGCGCCCTACCTGTTACTCCTGCCTGTTTCTCCAGCTTATGCATCAACCTTTTATGGGGTACTGTGTCAAAGGCTTTCCGACAGTCCAAAAAAATGCAGTCCGCCCACCCTTCTCTTTCTTGCTTAATTCTTGTCACCTGATCGTAGAATTCTATCAATCCTGTAAGGCAAGATTTACCCTCCCTGAACCCATGTTGATGGGTTGTCACGAAGTCTCTTCTCTCCAGATGTGTTACTAGGTTTTTTCTCACAATCTTCTCCATCACCTTGCATGGTATACAAGTTAAGGACACTGGCCTGTAGTTCAGTGCCTCTTGTCTGTCACCCTTTTTGTATATTGGTACTACATTAGCAGTCTTCCATATTTCTGGTAGGTCCCCCGTTTCCAGTGACTTACTATACACTATGGAGAGTGGTAAGCAAAGTGCTCCTGCACACTCTTTCAATACCCATGGCGAGATTCCATCCGGCCCAACAGCTTTTCTCACATCCAGCTCCAATAGGTGCTTTTTGACCTCATCTCTTGTAATTTCGAACCTATCCAAGGTCACCTGGTTTGCTGCCACCTCTCCCAGCGCCGTGATATCTCCCTGTTCTATTGTAAAGACCTCCTGGAACCTTTTGTTGAGTTCTTCACACACCTCTTTGTCATTCTCTGTGTACCTGTCCTCGCCCACCCTAAGTTTAATCACCTGTTCCTTCACTGTTGTCTTCCTCCTGATGTGACTGTGTAGTAGCTTTGGTTCAGTCTTGGCTTTGTTAGCTATATCATTTTCATACCTTTTCTCAGCTGCTCTTCTCACACTGACATACTCGTTCCTGGTTCTCTGGTATCTCTCTCTACTTTCTGGTGTTCTGTTATTACGAAAGTTCCTCCATGCCCTTTTGTTCAGCTCTTTTGCTTTCATACATTCCCTATTAAACCACGGATTCTTCCTTTGCTTCTCTGTTTTTTCCTGTTGGGCTGGGACAAACCTGCTTACAGCCTCCTGACATTTTTGGGTGACATAGTCCATCATGTCTTGTACGGACTTGGTTCCGAGTTCTGTGTCCCAATGTATATCCCATAGGAATTTATTCATCTCCTCATAGTTTCCCTTTCGGTACGCCAGCCCTTTGGTTCCCAGTTCTTTTTTGGGGGTGATAATTCCTAGCTCAACCAGGTACTCAAAGCTCAATACACTATGATCACTCATTCCCAAGGGGGCTTCCAACTTAACTTCCCTTATATCCGACTCATTTAGGGTAAAT
The DNA here is from genome assembly GCA_020271785.1 of Procambarus virginalis. NCBI lineage: Eukaryota > Metazoa > Arthropoda > Malacostraca > Decapoda > Cambaridae > Procambarus > Procambarus virginalis. The sequence continues at coordinate 48,492 of WNGS01008573.1, forward strand.
ATCAAATCCAGCAAGGCTGGTTCATCCCCTCCTCTCATTCTTGTCGGTCCCTTGACGTGTTGACTTAGAAAGTTTCTTGTTGCCACATCCAGCAGCTTAGCTCTCCACGTGTCTGGGCCTCCGTGTGGGTCTCTGTTCCCCCAATCTATCTTCCCATGGTTGAAGTCTCCCATGATTAGAAGTCTGGATCCGTTCCTGCTAGCCACAGAAGCTGCTCTCTCTATTATATTGATGGTGGCCATGTTGTTTCTATCATATTCCTGTCTGGGTCTTCTGTCATTCGGTGGGGGGTTATATATGACTACTATTATAATTTTCTGTCCTCCAGTTGCAATGGTGCCTGATATGTAGTCCCTGAAACCTTCACAGTTCTGAATTACCATCTCTTCGAAACTCCAACCTTCTCTTAGTAGCAAAGCCACACCACCTCCTCCTCTCCCTTCTCTCTCTTTCCTCACTACATAGTAGCCCTGTGGAAAGAGAGTGTGGGAGAGTGAGCGAGAGTGTGAGTGTGTGAGAGTGAGTGAGAATGTGGTAGAGTTAGTGAGAGTGAGTGAGAGTTAGAGTGTGAGAGTGAGTGAGATCGAGTGTGGGGTGAGTGAATGAGAGTGTGTGAGAGTAAGAGTGTGGAAGAGGGAGTGAGTGAGAGTATGTGAGTGTGTGAGAGTGAGTTGGTGAGTGAGTGAGAGTGTGTGCAAGTGTGTGAGAGTGAGAAAGAGTGATTATGAGAGTGAGAGTGTGAGTGTGTGTGTTTCAAGTTTCAAATTCAATGTGTTTCAAACCAATTCCATTTGCTGATGACACAACATTCATTTTCTCCAGTCCTGATCATCTTGCTCTAAATGTCACAGTGAATACTGAACTAAATAAGGTACATCTCTGGCTAACTGCCAACAATCTCAACCTCAACATTGACAAAACGTTCTATATTTTGGCAATAACTCCTCAAACCAAATTAGTCTCAGGATAAACAATATCCAAATTTGCAACAAAGTAGATGACAAATTCCTTGGTGTTCTTATAGACAAAAAGCTGAATTTCCAGGGACACATTCTAAATATATAAAAAAAGTTTCAAAAACTGTTGGTATTCTTTCTAAGATCAGATATTATGTACCTCACCCTGCCCTGGTGATGCTCTATTACTCTCTCATATATCCTTATCTTACCTATGGTATTTGTGCTTAGGGATCTGCTATCCAAAATCATTTACATCCTCTAATTACTCAACACAAAGCTGCTATTAGAACAATATTTAACTCTGGCCCCAGACATCACTCTGTAGCCTTAATCAAATCTTTGAATATGTTAGATATTAAGTCACTGCACAGCCTCTCATGTGTATTTTATATATTCAGGTATACTTCAGGTATAATCACCGACAGTACTACAGACCATTACCCCACATTTCTCTTAGCTAACATTAACAAACCACCTCTAGAGTCAAGGGAGATAAGTTTTAGGCTGCACAATGAATCTGCTATAGGCAATTTTATAACTGCTGCTGATAATGTCAACTGGGAGTCAGAGTTAGGTAACACAGGGGACATCAACCTAGCAGTACAATCTTTTCTTCAAAAAACTCTAAGCCTTTATAACACCCACTGTCCTATGCTTACAAAACAAGTCACTACCAAAAGGCTTAACAATCCCTGGCTTACAAAGGGAATACTTAAATCCATTAATAAAAAACATGACCTTGAGAAGAAGTATAGGCTAGGAACCGTCTCTAAAGAATTCTCAAAAAATTACTCTTTACTGCTATCTAAGATAATTAGACGAGCCAAAACTAAATACTACGAAGATAAATTTACCCAAATAAAGAGCAACATTAAAAAAACTTGGAGCACAATTTCACAAATCTTGGGATCAAAGAAGATTTTAAACAACAAACCAACACTCCTGTCAAATAACGATGGTCAGCTTTCAGCCTCTGATTCTGCTATTGAGTTCAATAGGTTCTTCTCTTCCATTGGGTCATCCCTTGCAAATGATATTCCTTCTTCCAGTACTGAGGTTAAGGACTACCTTACAGGTAACTATCCACAGTCTCTGTACCTAAAGCCTACTAATTCCACTGATGTCAATGAGATAATCCTTTCCCTTAAAACCAAGTCTAGTGCCCTTGAGGAAATTCCGACATTAATTTACAAAAAAGCCTCCAGATCCTTAGCCTCTGCAATTACATTGCTCTTCAACAAGTCACTTGAACTCCAAACCTTCCCAGATATTCTAAAAAAAGCGAGAGTAACCCCTGTCCACAAATGTGGTGATCTCACTGATGTTAACAACTACAGACCTATTTCAATCCCGCCTAACTTATCTAAAATTTTTGAATAACTAATCTACAAGCAGCTTTACTCTTATCTAGCCAAGCACAATATACTTAGCTCTTGCCAATATGGCTTCAGACCTAAAAAAAGCACTAACGATGCACTTATTAGTATGATTAACTTAATTCATGCAGCTCTTGATAAAAATGAGTTCCCTGTTGGTTATTTGTGGACGTGCGTAAGGCTTTTGACACTGTCAACCACCAAAACCTTCTTCTTAAATTACATCATTATGGAGTCAGAGGACTCTCCCTGCAATACCTCAAATCTTACCTTACTGACAGACTCCAGTATGTTTCTGTGAACAATTCAATTTCTCCTACCCTACCCATCAACATTGGTGTTCCTCAGGGCAGTATACTTGGCCCTCTCCTCTTTCTCATCTACATTAATGACCTTCCAAATGCCTCCCAACACCTTAGACCAATTCTATTTGCTGACGACACAACCTTCATTTACTCCAGTCCTGACCCCCTTGCTCTAAATGCCACAGTAAATACCGAGCTTAATAAAGTCCATCTTTGGATAACTGCCAACAAACTCACCCTTAACATTGACAAAACTTTCTATATTCTGTTTGGCAATAAATCCTCTAATCAAATAAATCTCAAGATTAACAATACCCAAATTTGTAACAAATTAGATGGCAAATTCCTTGGCGTTCTCATTGATCACAAGCTTAATTTCCAGGGACACATTCTAAATATATCAAAAAAAGTTTCAAAAACTGATGGCATTCTTTCTAAGATCAGATATTAGCTCTATCAATAAATCCATCAATGTTTGTATCTCACCTTGAATGTATGTACTTTACCTGAATAAACATTTTAATTGGTTTATTTGATTTGTGAGAGTGAGGGAGAGGGTGTGAGAGTGTGTGTGAGAGTGTGTGAGAGTGAGTGAGTGAGTGAGTGAGTATGAGAGGAGTGTGTGAGTGAGTGTGTGTGACAGTGTGTGAGAGTGAGTATGAGAGTGAGTGAGAGTATGTGAGAGTGTATGACAGTGAGTGAGAGTGAATATGAGAGTGAGTGTGAGAGTGAGTGTGTAAGAAGGAAAGAGAGTGTGTGTGAGAGTGATTGAAAGTGAGAGAGAGTGAGTGAGTATGAGAGTGAGTAGGAATGAGGGAGAGTTTGGGGCGAGTGTCAGGGTAGCGGCCAGCCCAGACAGGATGTTTGGCAGTATAAGGAAATCTAATATTGGTTTTTATATATATGATGAATATTTAGTCATGTTTTAACTTATAGTTATTTGGCAGGATGTATAAGCTATTGCACAGAATTAATGTGACAATAAATATGCATTATTTCCTTGATATTCAAACTTGTTTCTCAATATAATTACAGTCTTAGAAGGAAACATTTTAAGAGGGCGAAATGGTAACTCTGGGCTGGTGGTGGACACACAAAGTTTAGTTTAGTTTAGCTGAGGCCTTCACTGGTGTAGGCCGTTTCACAGCTGGCTGCCAGTGCCCTCCACCAGCCGGCACGACCCGCCTCAGCTGCTACCGCCCGCCACAGCCGCCACTAGCCTCCATCACCCGCCACTGCCCACCACAGCCGCTACCGCCCGCCCGCCACCCCCGCCACAGCCTCCACCACCCCCCCACCCCCGCCACCACCTGCCCCACCACCTGCCCCACCACCAGCCGCAACTGCCCGCCGCCACCGCCCGCCACTGTCTGCC
>WNGS01008584.1:6426-27520 GCA_020271785.1 Procambarus virginalis
CTTACCTTGCAGCAGAGATTGTGTTAATGAAATTATGCCAAAACTGGAATCATGATGCCCCGGGCCTGGCCAGACGATTTTATAACTATAGCAACCTGGGTAATGATTAACTGTTGGGAAAGCTGGTCTCCATAAGCCTAACAGTCTTTCCCTATTCAAATAACAGAAACCAAATGAGCATTCGACGGCACGAACCCAACACTGCTCCTTCACTAAGTCTGTTAATGTGAAATGTTTAGTGCTGAGTCCATAGACCTTATCATTAGTATAATAACCCATTGATTTCACAAACATTTGTTCAAATGACTCATGTGCATTCTGGGCGCAACATTTTACTTACATTGACGGGGGTAAGGGAGCGTGTGGGGTAGGAGAGAGAGAGAGGTGGGGTAAGGGAGCGTGTGGGGTAGGAGAGAGAGAGAGGTGGGGTAAGGGAGCGTGTGGGGTAGGAGAGAGAGAGAGAGTGAGGTGGGGAAGGAAGTGTGTGGGAAAGGAGAGAAAGAGAGAGAGAGAGGTGGGGGGAGGGAGTGTGTGAGAGAGGAAAGAAAGAGAGAGAGAGGGGTGGGGGGAAGAGAGTATATGGGAAAAGAGAGAGGGAGAGAGAGAAGTTAGGGAAGGGAGTGTGTCGGCAAGGTGAAAGAGAGAGAGGTGGGGGAAGGGAGTGAGTGGGCAAGGAGAGAGAGAGAGGTGGGGGAGGGAGTGTTAAGGCAGGACAATTCTCCACACACCCTCCTGGTCTTTATCACCCTACACCCTCTCATTTCCGTTTCCACGTTCCCTTCCCATCTCCCTCTATTCCNCCCCTCCAGCATCTGATAGTCCTCCTCCCTCCAGCATCTGATAGTCCTCCTCCCCCTCCAGCATCTGATAGTCCTCCTCCCCCTCCAGCATCTGATAGTCCTCCTCCCCCTCCAGCATCTGATAGTCCCTCCTCCCCTCCAGCATCTGATAGTCCTCCTCCTCCTCCAGCATCTGATAGTCCTCCTCCCCCTCCAGCATCTGATAGTCCTCCTCCTCCAGCATCTGATAGTCCTCTCCTCCTCCTCCTCCAGCATCTGATAGTCCTCCTCCCCCTCCAGCATCTGATAGTCCTCCTCCCCCTCCAGCATCTGATAGTCCTCCTCCCCCTCCAGCATCTGATAGTCCTCCTCCCCTCCAGCATCTGATAGTCCTCCTCCCCTCCAGCATCTGATAGTCCTCCTCCCCTCCAGCATCTGATAGTCCTCCTCCCCTCCAGCATCTGATAGTCCTCCTCCCCTCCAGCATCTGATAGTCCTCCTCCCCTCCAGCATCTGATAGTCCTCCTCCTCCTCCTCCAGCATCTGATAGTCCTCCTCTCCCTCCAGCATCTGATAGTCCTCCTCCTCCAGCATCTGATAGTCCTCCTCCCCCTCCAGCATCTGATAGTCCTCCTCCCCTCCAGCATCTGATAGTCCTCCTCCCCTCCAGCATCTGATAGTCCTCCTCCCCTCCAGCATCTGATAGTCCTCCTCCCCCTCCAGCATCTGATAGTCCTCCTCCCCCTCCAGCATCTGATAGTCCTCCTCCCCTCCAGCATCTGATAGTCCTCCTCCCCTCCAGCATCTGATAGTCCTCCTCCCCTCCAGCATCTGATAGTCCTCCTCCCCTCCAGCATCTGATAGTCCTCCTCTCCCTCCAGCATCTGATAGTCCTCCTCCCCCTCCAGCATCTGATAGTCCTCCTCCCCCTCCAGCATCTGATAGTCCTCCTCTCCCTCCAGCATCTGATAGTCCTCCTCCCCCTCCAGCATCTGATAGTCCTCCTCCCCATCCAGCATCTGATAGTCTTCCTCCTCCAGCATCTGATAGTTCTCCTCCCCCTCCAGCATCTGGTAGTCCTCCTCCTCCTCCAGCATCTGATAGTCCTCCTCCCCTCCAGCATCTGATAGTCCTCCTCCCCCTCCAGCATCTGATAGTCCTCCTCCTCCCTCCTCCAGCATCTGATAGTCCTCCTCCCCTCCAGCATCTGATAGTCCTCCTCCCCTCCAGCATCTGATAGTCCTCCTCCCCTCCAGCATCTGATAGTCCTCCTCTCCCTCCAGCATCTGATAGTCCTCCTCCCCCTCCAGCATCTGATAGTCCTCCTCCCCCTCCAGCATCTGATAGTCCTCCTCTCCCTCCAGCATCTGATAGTCCTCCTCCCCCTCCAGCATCTGATAGTCCTCCTCCCCTCCAGCATCTGATAGTCCTCCTCCTCCAGCATCTGATAGTCCTCCTCCCCCTCCAGCATCTGATAGTCCTCCTCCTCCTCCAGCATCTGATAGTCCTCCTCCCCTCCAGCATCTGATAGTCCTCCTCCCCCTCCAGCATCTGATAGTCCTCCTCCCCTCCAGCATCTGATAGTCCTCCTCCCCTCCAGCATCTGATAGTCCTCCTCCCCTCCAGCATCTGATAGTCCTCCTCCCCCTCCAGCATCTGATAGTCCTCCTCCCCCTCCAGCATCTGATAGTCCTCCTCCCCTCCAGCATCTGATAGTCCTCCTCCCCTCCAGCATCTGATAGTCCTCCTCCCCTCCAGCATCTGATAGTCCTCCTCCCCCTCCAGCATCTGATAGTCCTCCTCCCCCTCCAGCATCTGATAGTCCTCCTCCCCCTCCAGCATCTGATAGTCCTCCTCCCCCTCCAGCATCTGATAGTCCTCCTCCCCTCCAGCATCTGATAGTCCTCCTCCCCTCCAGCATCTGATAGTCCTCCTCCCCCTCCAGCATCTGATAGTCCTCCTCCTCCTCCAGCATCTGATAGTCCTCCTCCCCTCCAGCATCTGATAGTCCTCCTCCCCCTCCAGCATCTGATAGTCCTCCTCCCCTCCTCCAGCATCTGATAGTCCTCCTCTCCCTCCAGCATCTGATAGTCCTCCTCCCCTCCAGCATCTGATAGTCCTCCTCCTCCCCTCCAGCATCTGATAGTCCTCCTCCCCTCCAGCATCTGATAGTCCTCCTCCCCTCCAGCATCTGATAGTCCTCCTCCCCTCCAGCATCTGATAGTCCTCCTCCCCTCCAGCATCTGATAGTCCTCCTCCCCCTCCAGCATCTGATAGTCCTCCTCCCCTCCAGCATCTGATAGTCCTCCTCCTCCTCCAGCATCTGATAGTCCTCCTCCCCTCCAGCATCTGATAGTCTTCCTCCCTCCAGCATCTGATAGTCCTCCTCCCCCTCCAGCATCTGATAGTCCTCCTCCCCTCCAGCATCTGATAGTCCTCCTCCCCTCCAGCATCTGATAGTCCTCCTCCCCCTCCAGCATCTGATAGTCCTCCTCCCCTCCAGCATCTGATAGTCCTCCTCCCCTCCAGCATCTGATAGTCCTCCTCCTCCAGCATCTGATAGTCCTCCTCCCCTCCAGCATCTGATAGTCCTCCTCCCCTCCAGCATCTGATAGTCCTCCTCCCCTCCAGCATCTGATAGTCCTCCCCTCCAGCATCTGATAGTCCTCCTCGCCCTCCAGCATCTGATAGTCCTCCTTCCCCTCCAGCATCTGATAGTCCTCCTCCTCCTCCAGCATCTGATAGTCCTCCTTTCCCTCCAGCATCTGATAGTCCTCCTCCTCCTCCAGCATCTGATAGTCCTCCTCCCCCTCCAGCATCTGATAATCCTCCTCCTCCTCCTCCAGCATCTGATAGTCCTCCTCCCACTCCAGCATCTGATAGTCCTCCTCCTCCTACAGCATCTGATAGTCCTCCTCCCCCTCCAGCATCTGATAGTCCTCCTCCTCCTCCAGCATCTGATAGTCCTCCTCCCCTCCAGCATCTGATAGTCTTCCTCTCCCTCCAGCATCTGATAGTCCTCCTCCCCCTCCAGCACCTGATAGTCCTCCTCCTCCTCCAGCATCTGATAGTCCACCTCACCCTCCATGGGGGGGAATCATCAGGGGAAAGCGCCAAGACTATATAGCAGGGACCATTTTACGAAGGAGAGCCCAAGGTGAAGGGTGCAATGGCGAGATGTGCAGTGGATGGGTAAGAGAGGAAGGTTGAGGGGTGATAGACAGTAGGAGAGGGAAATGAGTAGTGTAAGGGAGAAGGGGAAGGAGTGAGGGGGGGGGGCAAGAGAAAAATAAGGACGTTGGAAAGTCCAGGATATGGTAAGGGTGGGATGGGGGAGTGAGAAGAAAGTGAGGGTGTAGGGAGGAAGGTTGAGGCATGTGGATGGTGAGGAGAGGGAGAATGGGGTTATGAAGGTGACTGGTCTTACCCCTCCCACCTCGACATTTTGAGTAGTACTCAACTTACTCCATCTGTGAACAGTTAGTAAACAGCATTTTCCTTCTGAAAGCAAGTGCATCCCAAGGTCGGTCCTCCTCGTGTCTGCTGAAGAACTAAATATTACTCCAGAATGCCCGCCTTAAAATACCCCTGAAGCTCTCAGCTAAAATACTCCCGAAGATTTGTGATAAGGTTAGTGTTCCGGCTTTTACATTTCTGACCACATGTACAATGGAATGAGAATATACTAACATTTGGATTTAATGGAAGGGAACGGAAGGGAAGGGAAGGGAAGGGGGGGGGGCAAGAACTTGAGTCTAGTGAAAGTCTCCGTCCCAACTGTATTGATTATTACATTTTGTGTGAATTGAGTCACGAGTAATGAAACCGCAGTGGTGTACTGAGGCCTGGGGATAGAGGCGGGGCTCAAGAACTAGCTCCTCTTCCTAGGCTCCGTCCCTAGTGTATCGGTTTTAATTTTGTGGGAACTGAGACTGGGAACTAATTTTGAAAGAACCCAAGAACTAGGTCCTCTCTGTGAGGAGACGTAGAATCTCCTCAGCTAGTTTTCCTAAGTTTCTAGAATAGGCTAGTCGCTCTAGGGCCTCTAGAAACTGAAGCTTTCAAATTTTCATATACTTGTTGGGTGTCATATGGAAGCTTATGTTAAATGATGTCAGTTAAAACTAATTAGAGGTCTGTGATTGCTCTGTAGAGAGAATTACATAAATTTTCCTGTTCTGTGAAACAGGGAGAGATTTGAGAGTGATGGTGTGAGAAGGTAGTATGCCTCAGTGACCGTTACAAGTGGAGGGGACAGTGGGGGTACGCTGCCTCCCCCCCACCAAGTGAGACGTTGTTGTAGGCCTGCCCCTCCCTGTGACGTCACGCCACGCCACCAGGCGAGGGACGCCTGTGATTGGCTTAGGCACTCCTACCCGTAGGCCGAGTTTTGGCGCCAATGATTGTTACTGGAAGCGGCACCACGGAGCCGTGCCGGCTTCCTGCTGATTGGTCAGCAAGGTAAGGGGGGGAGATATGGGGATGTGAGTCTCTCTAGCCCGCCAAGAGTTTAGTTTGAATTGGGCAGCCAGGGTGTAAGCAGTGTCTAGGTGGGGGTGGCGGGCCTGCCACCCCCACCACCGTTATCGCTCCTGTCGTTCAGTTTACTTATCTTGCATGGCACTCCAGCCACCCTGGGTCTGTCGAAGCCCAAATTCGCGTGAAACTGGGACTGGTAAATACAGGAGAGGAAATAGCCTCAGAGACAGTGATCACCCATGGGGCAGCTACCAGAGCCCCATGGGGTAGCAGGTGGCTCAGATTATCCTGTATGTTCATGGACAGTTGGTTGGAATAATGGGCAGGGCCTCCTAGTGTAATTAGGTGATATTACAGGCCCCTGTTGGACTTTGAATTCCGCCCGACGTCGTCCATGTGGTAGGTGACGCCGGCCAGTGTCACCCCAGTGTAAGAGCGAGTCATGCTCTAGTTTGTTGGGGGGTAGTGGTGATTTCCCATCCACATGTGTGTATGCTCCGCGGCCACTCAGGCCGCCCCCAGGCGCCACGTGGCCACCCCCAGGCCACCCGTGCGTCACCACAGCCCGGCCCGGCCACCACAGCCCGGCCCGGCCCAGCCACCCACCCCACCCAGCGCGCGAGCAGCCCGTGTGTGGGGTGGGGTGCTGTGACGTCACGCGCCACCCATGGCTACATCCGCTGAGGTCCACATGTTAGGCCACCACCTTTGGCCACCCCCTTGGCCAGTTTCCCAAGTCAGCCTAGGGCCACATCTTGTCGATGCACGAGGAGCAAGCTAAGTGTTGACAGCCAGGTGGTAAGGACCTGGGAAATGAGAAAATTGTGTGGAAGGAAACGTGAGTACTTGAACAGTGTAACAGTGTCTCAGTATTAGTGGAAATCAGGGTAGAAGAGTTGTGTGGTTTCCTAGCCCGGCCGGGCTAGGGAAGCAGCTGAGTCACCTGTCAGTAGCACGCCCAGGTGACTGAGGGGCAGTACCTGGAGAGGGATAGTGTCCACAGTAAATTATGTGGTAATAATTAGATATCTGTAGAGATAATGTTGTGTGTAGACTGACTTGAGTTTGGGACCAGTCAGTGTAGAAAATCATCATATAAATGATCCAGTCTGTCGATTCTATATAATCGTTCAGCCTTGGTTAGTGCCATGGTACCGCAGGTGTAATTATGCCAGGGTAGGGTTAATTAAGCAGGCCCGTGGGGCAGGGTTATTAATGGATATCCTGAGGTCTGTATATTGTTCTGGTGATTAATTTGCATTGTTTATGTAAGGCATTTCTTGTGTTGATTTGCATGTGGTTGTATTGTGTTGTGTGGTGAGTCAGTAGATGTGATCGCTGACTGATTGCCTAATGATGTCATTAGCATGGGGGGCATGCTGACGGTATCATTATGTGCAGGTTTGTGCAGTGGTATCAGGTATACGTTATTACTGTCCTAGGAACTGTGTTGAGGATTTAAAGGGACCCTTTGAGTATTCAGGGAAATTCTCAGTCACTTAATGAGAGCGAGCAATTAGTTAATTTGCCTAATTATGGGAGAATTAGTGCCAGCTGTCCGCGTAGAGCGACGGTGCCTTATATTAACGTAAATTGTCTTACTGAAGCAACCGGGATCGGGCGATCTTTTGCAACGTTTGCAAGATTAGAGGGGCAGTAATATTGGTATACCTTGAGTTGTTGCAAAACCGTGTGTTATTACTGTGTGGGCATAGTAATTAACGAGTTGCAGTAGTCGCAACCATATGTGGGCAGTGCTATTTTTTGTTGTTTGCATGCCATTATATGTGTGACCTATGTAACATTTGGGTTACTTTGTTTCTTTAAGTTGTGTTGAGGACTTAAGGATTCAGTGAGTTAATTAGGGGTAATTAACTGGATAAGGGGGTGCACATTTGTTGTTGTTGAATGAGTGAGGGCTGTTATGGGAGAACAGTGTTGTACTTGAGCTTGTTGGAGTACGTTTCCGGTGCAATTAATTGTCCGTGTGACAACTAGCTAATTATGTAATTAGCATTCTCATCATGAATTCACGTAGTGGGAGAGGATCTGTCAGAGTCTGTCAGTGATAGTGCTAACGTCAGTTGCTCGAGACTAATTGCCTTTCGGGGTAGGGCAATTAGTGGCTCATGATAATTAGTGGAGTAATTAACGTCTGGAGTCTTGAGGACTCAGATGACTCGGTAAAGCGAGGTCATGGGGTTAGCATAATACGTTATATTAATCATATTCTGTCTGGTGACAGTGGATTAAGTTGCACTCATTGTTAATTAGTAATTAACTCCTCTTCCGTGAATTCACAGTGTTTGATGAGACCTGCTTAGGCAAGGCGGAGTGAGACGTATTTATGTATGATTAATTATCGGTCCTGGTGACAGTTAATTAATTGCTCGAGGTTAATTAGGGTAATTAGCACTCATAGTAAAGTAATTTATGACACAGACTGTTGAGAAGCCACCCACTTGGGGTAGGCTTAGTTAACGTAACTCAATTGGGATGTAATTAGTGGTCCGTTTGACCGTAATTAAGAATTACTCACTGAATACTTGCAAGGAGTCAAGTGTGATGTAATTTAAGAGTTTGAGTTATTGTGACATGAGGACTTGTGTTAACGTAGAGTACTATCATGTTGTTGTCTAGCGTGAGACACTTGTTTGTGATTAAAGTAGTACTTTGTTGCTGACTGCTGTGATCAGTCAATTTCTATCATTATTCACATAATCAATGTTGTAATTGATTAAGGCAATTGCTTTTGGTTATCGTCGAGTGACGAGGGTAAAGTAACTTAGGGATGAGTGGAGCTGTGTCCCAGAATCCCACCTTGCCTGACTTTGTTCACTTTAGTTGTGATAGGGGGAGTCACTGTTAGACTACCCGCCTAGTTACGGGGGTCTCTCCTGTTTGTAAGGAGGACCTTAAGCTCGTGATTAGAGTAGCTGGACACCGGAAGCCGTGTCACTATTGATTGCTTGCTTGTGTCATCAGTGGATCCTTCTTTTGTTCAGTTAGTCATGTTGTCAGCTCAAAGTGTCAGCAAGATGGAGCTTGCTGTCACTTCTGGAGGGGCTGTTGAATAGCTGTGTTGCAAATGCCACTGGATGGACATTAACGTAATTAAATCACTCGCTGTGGTGTAACTTAGTCTGTGATATTTTTCTTTGATTTGCAATATTGCGTCGTCAGTGGGCACACCTGTGTTCAGGTTAGTTCAGTATGCAGCCACACAGCAAGGGCTGCTAGTTAGCTGTTGTTTATAGTGCCACTGGATGGACATTAACGTAAATGTAAACTCGATAATGTAGTAGTCTAGTCTCTTGTTATTAATAAATTGTTATATGGTAGAAAAACGGTCTTTGATGTCAACCTTCAACTATTCTGAGCCACACCCATGTTCTGTTATTTTGATATTGTTGTTTTGATCTTTGATATGACGGCTGTGCTCTTGGGAATTCGAATTCCAATTCATAGCACCACATCAAATATAAAATTTGATTGTGAGAACCCGTCGGTTACCCTTTATTGGTTTTAACGTCATGTTTAACTAGGAGGAACCAGCGGCCTATTGTGGTCAGGTTTTCACCCCTGCTGGTGGAAGCCTGGCGGTTTGCTCCCGCTTCTCCTTTTTCTACTGGACTCATTCTTAACTGCCAAGAGCAGCCTTTAAACTTGTAGTCCACCTCCTAAGGGAGGTAGGCGTAGAGAAAAATCTCACACTCTCCGTGGAGCTTCAGAGGTCCATTCTTGTTCAATACTCCACCTGCAAGCATAACAAATATTGCCGGAACAAAAGGCGGGCTTCCTCAAGAAGCAGATAAACAAGTTCCCGCAAGAAGTTCCGGACCAACCAGGTTGTAGTGGATATGCTTGCCTGTGGTCGCTCCAAGCAGTCTACTAGACCAAGTTATCACAAGTCAAGTCTAGCCACCAAGCCGGACTTGGGGAGTGAAACTCCCAGACGCCTCTCAGTTAAATAATGGGTCTCTGATTGATATATTAATTAAACAGATTAGAATACCTTAGTCGTATTGTCCATCAGCTGGGACATGTAACCATATTTTTTTCTGAATAGAGAGGTTTAGAGCACTCAACACATGGTATCAACCTCAGTTATGAAACAAAATTCTTGTTTATGAACTTAATATATGTCATGTATATGGCAAATATTTAGGTCCTAGATTGATTATGTCGTTCTCCTGCTTGTTCCAGTGCCTTACATACTCACCGGATGGCTTGAACTAATGTAAACTGAAGTTATGAGATTTATTCATTGACAGAACCATAACACTGGGATCCTCACCTTGCAGCAGAGACTGTGTTAATGAAATTATGCCAAAACTGGAATCATGATGCCCCGGGCCTGGCCAGACGATTTTATAACTATAGCAACCTGGGTAATGATTAACTGTTGGGAAAGCTGGTCTTCATAAGCCTAACAGTCTTTCCCTATTCAAATAACAGAAACCAAATGAGCATTCGACGGCACGAACCCAACACTAAGTCTGTTCATGTGAAATGTTTAGTGCTGAGTCCATAGACCTTATCATTAGTATAAATAATAGTCAAATAACCCATTGATTTCACAAACATTGCTCGAATGACTCATGTGCATTCTGGGTGCAACATTTTACTTATATTGACGGGGGTAAGGGAGCGTGTGGGGAAGGGGAGAGAGAGAGTGGGGGAGGGAGAGTGAAGGGAAGAGAGAAGAGGAGAGAGAGAGAGAGAGAGAGAGAGAGAGAGAGAGAGAGAGAGAGAGAGAGAGAGAGTGAGTGGGGGAAGGAAGTGTGTGGGAGAGGAGAGAAAGAGGGAAAGAGGGGTGGGGGAAGGAGTGTGTGGGAGAGGAGAGAAAGAGAGAGAGAAAGAGGTGGGGGAAGGAGTGTGTGGGAAAGGAGAGAGAGAGAGAGAGAGGGGGGGAAGGGAGTGTGTGGGGAAGGAGAGAAAGAGAGAGAGAGGGGTGGGGGAAGGAAGTGTCTGGGAGAGGAAAGAGGAGAGGTGCCCTCCTACAGGTGGTACTGGAGAGGTGTCCACCTTCAGGTGATACTGGAGAGGTGCCCACCTTCAGGGGTACTGGAGAGGTGCCCTCCTTCAGGGGGTACTGGAGAGGTGCCCTCCTTTAGGTGGTACTGGAGAGGTGTCCACCTTCAGGTGATACTGGAGAGGTGCCCTCCTTCAGGGGGTACTGGAGAGGTGCCCTCCTTCAGGTGGTACTGGAGAGGTGCCCTCCTTCAGGTGGTACTGGAGAGGTGCCCTCCTTCAGGTGGTACTGGAGAGGTGCCCACCTTCAGGGGGTATTGGAGAGGTGCCCTCCTTCAGGTGATACTGGAGAGGTGCCCTCCTTCAGGTGGTATTGGAAAGGTGCCCTCCTTCAGGGGGTATTGGAGAAGTGTCCTTCTTCAGGTGATACTGGAGAGGTGCCCTCCTTCAGGTGGTACTGGAGAGGTGCCCTCCTTCAGGTGGTATTGGAGAGGTGCCCTCCTCCAGGTGGTACTGGAGAGGTGCCCTCCTCCAGGTGGTACTGGAGAGGTGCCCTCCTCCAGGTGGTACTGGAGAGTGTGGTGTTTGTGTATAGCTGAGGAAGTCTTGGTTGTAAGGTTGATGTAAAGTCATTCCTGGTTACTGACTTTAATACTTAAACTGATTACATGACTAGTAGCTTCCAAGCTGGTATCATCCTTCTTCTTTGTTTACCTTCTCTTGGCGTCCAGCCGCCGCACATAGAAAACGGATGGTACCATTTTCTGTGAACATGACATCCCTCTTTTCTTTAAAAAGAATGAATACAGGATGTCTACCATGCTTGTAGCACAAGCAAAGTTATTGACACAAAGTAAGTTATTAACATATCAAGAGATATTGCATACATTTAACATTAATTAAACACACAAAGAATTTAAACAACTTAATCTTTACCACAAAGGATTTCAATGTTAAAAATACATATGCAATGTTAAACAAACATGAAAGAAACTGTAGTACAAAGTTACAAAATATTGAATGAGAGATCTGCATTATTCAAACAATATTAAATTTAGTTTAGCATAACAAGTAAATACTTTGCATTACATAGGAACACAATTAATCATCATATCGTGTAGGGCGTTTAACATGACGTTTAGGACGAGAGTCCTTAAGTACAAGAATATCCCTCGATGAATTGTTTATCGAGTTATAACTCATTTTTTCTTTTTCTTTTGCACGACTTTGCACTTCATCATTTTCTACACTAGTTGGAATCACTTTGAAATAAGCCATATTACGTGTTATACTATGATCTCTATTACTCGCTGTTACCATAGTTCCTTTTACACTAATCACTTTATATGGTTTTGTATCATACGGCATATCTAGCTTTCCCTCTTTTTTCTTTTTAACGAGAACAGTATCTCCAACCTTTATGAATTGTTCCTTTGCACGTTGATCATGAGCAATTTTCATTTTGCCCTTGGCTAGTGCATCCTTCTGAGCGAGACGTTTATCCGTTACCTTGGCTGGCATGACAGGTAGTGCGATTCTCATAGGACGTCCAAATAAAAGTTCGCCAGGCGACTTGCCCAGTGTTCCATGCGGTGTTGCACGGTAGTTCCTGAGAAAAGCATACATAGCTTGTTTCCAGGATCGTCCTTCGGCATGAGCACAGCGTACAGCTTTCATGAGAGGTTGCATGAATCTCTCGACTTCTCCATTTGTTTGAGGATGTAGTGGCATCACACGGCGGTGTTTGAATCCAATATGCTCAGCAAATTTGACGAAGTCTTGTCCATTAAATGTCCGTCTTGACAACTTCAGGAATGCCAAAGTTTGAAAAGATCTTGTCGAGTTTCGGGATGACAGCCTTTGCAGATGTGGAAGTGATGATTTCTACTTCTGGATAACGTGAGTGATCATCAATGACTACCATCAAGTACTCTCCAGTTGGTAGCGGTCCACAGAAATCCATCGATACTTCCATCCATGGTGCAGCAGGTAGTGGTGAAGGTTGTAGAGGTGTTGGTCTTGAAGTATCCACTGCAGCTTGGCAAGGGACACAGGCATCATGCATGTCCTTAGCTTGACGATCAATGCCAGGAAACCACACCTTTTCTCGTAGCAGCTGTTTGGTCCTTACAAGACCTTGGTGTCCTTGATGTGCAAGCTTCAGAGCACGTTGCTGGAGAACAGCTGGAATGACGATACGAGTACCTCGCAGCACGGTGTCGCGTTGTTGCGTAACACTTAATTCTGTCTGGATGCGTTCAAGTGCTTTGAATGCATCTTGGTCAACTCCTGAGGGTGGGATGCGTGGAAACTTTTTCTTAGTCAATGCATCCACTGTTGCTTGCAGAGTTGGGTCCTCTAGGGTTGCAGTACGGATTTCATCAAGAGTGAGAGCCTTAGGGACTGCATCACAGGTTACAGAGTGTACATATTCCTCGGCAACTTGCTGATGCTTGGTGATGGTGAAACTGTTGGCAGGATGTCGACTGATGTAATCAGCGGGATTGCCTGCACCCGGCTTGTATTTCACCGTAAAGTTGTATGGTTGCAGACGAAGAGCCCATCTCTCAATGCGAGCTGGTGGTTTGGACTTTGGATTATTGAAGATGGTCTCCAACGGTTTGTGGTCAGTGACTATCGTGGTAAAGGTGCACCAAGCAGATACACATTGAAGTGTTCACAGCCCCATACAAGAGCAAGAGCTTCCTTCTCTGTCTGACTGTATCGTTGCTCAACATCTGTGAGAGAACGGCTGGCGTAGGCAATTACTACTCTGGAATCTGGTTGACCAGGTTTGTGTTGGGCTAACACAGCACCTAAACCAACAGGACTAGCATCCACCGTTAACTCAGTGTCCATTGATGGATCAAAGTATGCAGCAGTCGCATTCTCTACTAGTGCATCTTTCACAGCATCAAATGCATTTTGCTCGATATCGCTCCAGTACCATGATGCATTTTTCTTCAGGAGCTCACGTAGAGGCTTCGTAATGGTAGCAAAATCTGGAATGAAGCGAGAACAGTAGTTTGCCATTCCCAGAAAACTATGTACTTCAGTGGATGTTGAAGGAGGTGCAGCATTCTTGATATCTGCAACTTTTTTAGGATCTGGAGATAGACCTTTGTCACTAAGTACATGTCCAAAGAATTCAATTTTATGTTTATTGAACTCACACTTTGCTCGGCTTAGCGTCAAATTCTTTTCTCGTAAGCGTTGCAATGTTGCACGAAGAGCTTTGTCGTGTTCAGCTTGGGTACGGCCATAAACAATGATGTCATCAGACATGTTGTCAGCATTAGGTATATCTTGCAATACCTGGCTGATGATGTGCTGGAATATCTCAGCAGCACTGTTAATACCAAAACTCAGGCGCTTGTACCTATACAGACCTCGATGTGTCGTAAACGTTGTGATGAAACGACTCTCATCATCAAGTTCAAGCTGATGATAGCCCTTGTTTAAATCTAACTTGCTAAATACAGTTGCACCATTCAAGCGGTAGATCATATCATCTACAGTGGGTGTAGGATGGCGTTCACGCATTATTGCCTTGTTGGGAACACGCATGTCTACACAAATGCGTATCTCATCTGGATTCTTCGGCTTTGGTGGAGTGACAATTGGGCTTACCCATGGTGTTGGGCCTGTTACCGGTTCAATGATATCTAGTTCTATCAGCCTATCCAGTTCGGCATCGACTTTCTTGCGAGTATGGAATGGTTGTCGGTGATGTGGTTGGGCAACTGGAATTACATCTGGGTTGATATGCAGATGTACTTTGCTATCAGCATAACAACCTATGGATTTAAATCGATCAGAAAATTCAGCAACAATAGCATCAACATTGTTTGCAGATTCCACTGCTACAGCATTAGAAAGCTGAAGTAGCCCCAATTTGGTTGAAGTCTTGTAACTGAGTAAAGACTCCTTTGCATTCCTAACAACATGGAATGTAGTAATGAGCATTGCATTCTTTGACTTAATCTCTGCAGTGAAAGTTCCAATCACTAGTAAGGCTACCTTTGAAGCATAGGCAGTGGCTTTGCCATTATAGTTTTCAAGCTTTGGGAACTGTTTCTTAAATTTTTCATAGTGGCACTCAGCAATGGTGTCAATGTTTGATCCAGTGTCAATGAGAACTTTGAGACAAATGCCAGCAATGTATACTATAGTCTCTGGGTTGTTTGGAAGATCATTCCATTCTGTGATTGCTTGTACTCCACAAATGTAATTACATTCACTGTCATCTGAGACTGGTTGTAATGAAATGTTGTCTTGTATATTATTAACATTCTTGATTTGAGGTGCAATATTGTGTTTGCCACCTCGATCCCTATGACCTGATCCTCGTACAGTGCTTTTATTCATTGACTGTGGTTTCTTTAGTGCGGAACGACACATAGCACCAAAATGATCTAGTTTTCTACACTCATAGCACTTCTTACCTTGAGCAGAACAAACATTATCTTGGTGTGGGTAATCTCCTCCACAATTGTAACATTTATTGTTGACACCCTCGGATGTGAGTCGCTGTGACTGCTTGAGTCTTGTTCCATGACTCCAGGTGTGATGTGGTTCTCGGCACAATTTACTGTTAGGTTTGGCATGATATCTTCTATGATCATGGTGTCCTCCCTGAACCTTACATACCTCATCACTGTTAGTAACAGTGGCAGAACCGTTGTTGGCACTCCACTCCATGACACGAGCATCACGTGCAGCATCTTCCATTCGACGAGCCATGTCCAGTATCTTGGTAAGAGAACTTTCATCATCAACAAGTTACCTGGTTGATGGGGTTCTGGGAGTTCTTCTACTCCCCAAGCCCGGCCCGAGGCCAGGCTTGACTTGTGAGAGTTTGGTCCACTAGGCTGTTGCTTGGAGCGGCCCGCAGGCCCACATACCCACCACAGCCCGGTTGGTCCGGCACTCCTTGGAGGAATAAATCTAGTTTCCTCTTGAAGATGTCCACGGTTGTTCCGGCAATATTTCTTATGCTTGCTGGGAGGACGTTGAACAATCGCGGACCTCTGATGTTTATACAGTGTTCTCTGATTGTGCCTATGGCACCTATGCTCTTCACTGGTTCTATTCTGCATTTTCTTCCATATCGTTCACTCCAGTACGTCGTTATTTTACTGTGCAGATTTGGTACTTGGCCCTCCAGTATCTTCCAGGTGTATATTATTTGATATCTCTCTCGTCTTCTTTCTAGTGAGTACATTTGGAGAGCTTTGAGACGATCCCAATAATTTAGGTGCTTTACCTCGTCTATGCGTGCCGTATATGTTCTCTGTATTCCCTCTATTTCAGCAATCTCTCCTGCTCCGAAGGGGAAGTGAGTACTGAGCAGTACTCAAGACGGGACAACACAAGTGATTTGAAGAGTTCAACCATTGTGATGGGATCCCTGGATTTGAAAGTTCTCGTAATCCATCCTATCATTTTTCTGGCTGTCGCAATATTTGCTTGGTTATGCTCCTTAAACGTTAGGTCGTCAGACATTATTATTCCCAAATCCTACACATGCTGTTTTCCTACTATGGGTACATTTGATTGTGTTTTGTACTCTGTATTATGTTTAAGGTCCTCATTTTTACCGTACCTGAGTACCTGGAATTTATCACTGTTAAACATCATGTTATTTTCTGATGCCCAGTCGAAAACTTTATTAATATCAGCTTGAAGTTTTTCAATGTCTTCAGCCGAGGTAATTTTCATACTGATTTTTGTGTCATCTGCAAAGGATGATACGAAGCTGTGACTTGTATTTTTGTCTATATCTGATATGGGAATAAGGAAAAGCAGCGGTGCAAGGACTGTACCCTGAGGTACAGAGCTTTTAACTGCACTTGGACTAGATTTTATATGGTTGACCGTTACTCGCTGAGTCCTGTTTGACAGAAAACTGAGTATCCAGCGTCCTACTTTACCGGTTATTCCCATTGACTTCATTTTGTGTGCTATCACGCCATGGTCACATTTATCGAAAGCCTTTGCGAAGTCCGTGTATATCACATCAGCATTCTGTTTTTCTTCTAATGCCTCAGTGACTTTGTCGTAGTGCTCAAGTAGCTGTGAGAGGCACGATCTTCCCGTTCGAAATCCATGTTGACCTGGGTTGTGAAGGTCATTGGTCTCCATGAAATTGGTGACCTGACTCCTAATCACTCTCTCAAATACTTTTATGATGTGCAATGTTAGTGCAACTGGTCTATAATTCTTTGCCAATGCTTTGCTCCCTCCCTTGTGTAGAGGGGCTATGTCTGCTACTTTAAGTGCATCTGGTATCTCCCCCATGTCCAAGCTCTTCCTCCACACTATACTGAGTGCCTGTGCTACCGGCACTTTGCATTTCTTTATAAATATTGAATTCCATGAGTCAGGACCTGGGGCCGAGTGCATGGGCATGTTTTCAATTTCTCTTTCAAAATTTAGTGCGCTCGTGTTGATATCAGTTATATTTACAGGGGTTTGAATATCCCGCATAAAGAAATTATCTGGATCTTCCACTTTCATGTTGTTTATTGGAGTGCTAAACATGTCCTCATGCTGCTTTTTTAGGATTTCACTAATTTCTTTGTCATCCTCCGTGTATGAATCCGGGCCTACTGAGTCAGAGTTTACTGAGTCTACTGAGTCCTGAGTTTCTGCCTCGGTTTCATCCCTGACTATAGCCTCCGCCCCTGGTATAGTAGAATTGTTGTTGTTCCTTTCCCACTCCTTCTGGATGGCTGGTAGGCTTCCAATGAATGATGTTTTCCGATCATGCGTCATGTTATCTAGAAGGTTTTTTAGGATATTCCAAGCTGGCTGGTCATGTTTACACACCCAGAGCAAGTGGCCAGCTCTCAGTGCCGCAGTGTTACTCACTCCTGCGCAAGCCGAATGGAATCTAGTCTTACAGATATAACATTCAATTCCCGTTACCTTCGTCTTTAAGGAGTTGTTACATTGGCCACAAATTTGTTTATTTACTCCCATTTTGCCTTGTTTTGTTGTATATATCTATATATTTATAATATTATATGTATACCGTATATTTGTAACAATATGTATGTTTATTTGTTCTACAGTAAGGTCAGTACTTATCGCCGGGTCGAGGGTGAAGGTCCCAGAGGCTGTATAGTTGGCTCGTTGTTGTCCCAGGCCGCGGCTGGAGGCCCTCAGTTGCCAGTTACTTGGGTTATACACTGATATATTAATTCGCTTGTATTACAATAAGGGATTTTCTGCTTTATTTCCGACTTGCAATAGTATTCACTTTCTCTATTACTAATTTCTCGATCCACATTCCCCTATTACACTTGTTGGAAACCAAATTTGCTAGTAAGCACACACACACACACACACACACACACACACACACACACGGTGGCCACACAGGATGTGGGCCTATGGGGTGGGTTCTGGCACCACGAGGTGAACTCAACAAAATTCACTTGTTATTTCCTTAAAGCACAAAGTCGGATGGCAATCACTATGGTATATTGTTTAATAAGTTGAGATGCACTTTATGAGTTATCTGACTGCGTTTAGTTCCTGTATCACTGAAATATCCCGAGATATATAGTGTTTTTCACAGAGCTCGTGCTCTCGTGTGCTTCCCCTCCCCACACCTCAGACAGATGGTCCTAGAGTTCTAGGAAGTTCTAGAGCTCTTCGACGAAGACGTGTAGATGTGCATGTTTCAATTATTTGCTGTTTAATTTCTTTGTCAACATCAGCAAACTCACAATGGGCTGCTAAACCCTGCAGACGTGTATGGTATTGATCAACAGTTTCATTAGAGAGTTGTTTCGCTCTCCTGAAATGCATAATTTTCATAGCAGTATTTTGCCTTGGTTTGAAATGCTCAGTTAATTTGGCTTTGGCAGTGTCATAATCTTTGGCACCACCAGTGTCTTTCAGTGTGTCAAAGATGTCACAAACTCTATCACCTGCATAATGAAGTAGAAAGGCACGCTTTCTTTCAGCACTTTTGATGTCAGAAACTATCAACAAATATTCAAACCTTTTAAGCCATTTGACCCACCTCTGTGACAGGTTTGTCTGGTCACAGTCAGGATCAAATGCAGGAAACTGAGATATATTTGCCATTTTTACTGAATAAATGTAAACTTATCACTTAAAATGTTCTTCAGAATATTAAACACTTACTGCACTGTATATGTTAGTCAAGAATTCACTGTAATTACTTTAATTTTGCAAGGCACACAAGCATTTTAATGCAAAAGTTCACAGCAGTGCACAATACAGCAGCAACTGACTTCTTACCTAGCCCTGTATACATGTGTTGTTCCTACTCACAGCAACACAGCAGTTGTCAGCAGTTGGTACAGCAGTTGGCACAGCAGTTGTCAGCAGTTGGCACAGCAGTTGTCAGCAGTTGTCACAGCAGTTGTCAGCAGTTGGTACAGCAGTCCGTTCACAGCGTGAAGAATTTTGTAGCACTGCCGACAACTGCCGTTCACAGCGTGAAGAATTTTGTAGCACGAAGCGTCGCTTCGTACCAAAAACATCAGGTTTTGTACACATCAAAGCGTTGTTTCGTACACAGCGTCGGCACACATGGATCGCAGATTCCTCGGTAAACAGCTTGTCAGCACATAGCTTGGGATGCACACAGCATTGGTTAGCACACAGCAATGGTTAGCACACAGCATTGGTTAGCACACAGCAGTAGTTAGCATACAGCATCGGATATGGTGCTCACACAGCTTCTCCTTCCTCCTCCGGGCGAGACAGCATGCTTCTTCCTTGTGTTTTAAGTTGAACAAATACCTGCGTTCCCAGTTCATCCTCGTCGCCAATGTGGTGTTTGTGTATAGCTGAGGAAGTCTTGGTTGTAAGGTTGCTGTAAAGTCATTCATGGTTACTGACTTTAATACTTAAACTGATTACATGACTAGTAGCTTCCAAGCTGGTATCATCCTTCTTCTTTGTTTACCTTCTCTTGGCGTCTCAGCCGCCGCACATAGAAAAGGGATGGTACCATTTCCTGTGAACATGACAGAGAGGTGCCCTCCTCCAGGTGGTATTGGAGAGGTGCCCTCCTTCAGGTGGTACTGGAGAAGAGCCCTCCTTCAGGGAGTACTGGACAGGTGCCCTCCTTCAGGTAGGCTCAGGGCCAACCCTGATCCCAATATTACTCTGATGATAAAATAACATTTAACCCAGCAGTGGTTAATGTGGCTAGCTCTAAACATCTGGCCTTCAACCTCCGACAAACAGACAGATAAACATTCCAGTTATAGATATTGATAAACAAACTTGAGATACTTTGTTAGGATTTTAGGTAACATGTCCTAACATATGAAATATATAGATATATCTAGAACAATTAATTACATTGCTCTAATTTGGGATTTTGTTCACATTCAATTTCAAAGTAAAAGACTGTGACCTCACTAAGGTCAGTAGTGACCTTACAGGGCAGGGAGGTGGTACCTTACCTCACAAAGGTCAGTGGTGACCTTACAGGGCAGGGGGGGTGGTACCTTACCTCACTAAGGTCAGCAGTGACCTTACAGGGCAGGGGGGTGGTACCTTACCTCACTAAGGTCAGTGGTGACCTTACAGGGCAGGGGGGTCCCAGCAAACACAGAACGTTTGTGAACGTTTTTTAAATGGTGCCCAAAGGTAATACTCTAACATGTGACATAAATACGTATATCTGACGTCTAAAACCAGTAGATATAACTAAAAACATGTATTCTTGAGACACGGTTTTTTTAAGATTTATGTAAAAATTTAAAAATAATAGTGAATGCTATGGAATTATAATGTTTTCTTGCTTTNTGTTACAAGGTCTAAACAGCCACACAGTAATAGAACGATTTGTTGACCAGACCACACACTGAAGGTGAAGGGACGACGACGTTTCGGTCCGTCCTGGACCATTCTCAAGTCGATTGTGAGAATGGTCCATTCACAATCGACTTGAGAATGGTCCAGGACGGACCGAAACGTCGTCGTCCCTTCACCTTCTAGTGTGTGGTCTAGTCAACATACTTTAGCCACGTTATTGTGACTCATCGCCTGCCTAATAGAACGATGTTCGCATGATGACCCAGTTACATCACGAAGTGTGTAACACACACTAGCATTGATTTGATTTGTTATAAGTATCAAATACTGGTATACGATGAGGCTCGTTACTCGTAAAAGTTATTTGGGGAAAGAACGATGTTTACACATTAAAAAATTTATTATTATTGTCGTTGTAAATGTCTCAGTGTTTAATGAAGAATAAAAATTTATATAAAATGGGTTTACACCCTTAACTACTTATTTGTTCTGAATACAGAGACATGCATGTAAGTGCCAAAACCTGAGGGGTGACAAGTAAACGGAGCGTGCTAAGTGTAAGGGGAGGGGGCAGGCTGGAGCTGCCACTTCTCTGATGTAAACACGCAAGACCCTCGTCTCGCCACCTCCACACACCTGGCGATGGACTCCCATACCTTAGAAGAGGAGACCTCTTGTGACTGATAAGGTGAGCTGACAGGGAACTATGAAAGCGGAGGTGGCAAGAGGGGTGGATACACACACATCCTTCTTTACTGTGAAAAATCTAACTAAAACATAAATATGGTACTGCCTACCCGACATCCCTATGTTTTAAACTAACGCAAATAAACAGAATGTGTGTGCTCTTACCTTATTATTATTAATATTATTATTCTACTCAATGGTAAGGTGCTGGAGGGATCACGCGAGGGGTTATGGTAGGGGCTATTGTCGACATAACACTCCCCCCTCCAACACATTTGCCTCAGTCACACTACCGCTATCAAAGGGGTAGGCCGCCTGAACGCTCACTCCCTCACCCATGTGGTATGTGGTGTGCCTCATGCCCT
>WNGS01008584.1:47843-68028 GCA_020271785.1 Procambarus virginalis
AATGTGTGGGGTGTGTGTGTGTGTGTAGTATAATATTGTACTCGACCTATTGTGCTTGCTGGGTGTTGAGCTCTGGCTCTTTGTGTCGCCGTCTCTCAGACTGTCAATCAACAGGTGTACAGGTTCCTGAGCCTGAATTGGGGGGCTCTATCATAGTTACCACTTGAAACTGTGTATGGAGTCAGCCCTCCACCACATTTACCTTTCCTAATGCATTCCATTTGTCAACCACTCTGATACACTAAAAAAGTTCTTTCTAATATCTCTGTGGCTCATGTTGGGCACTCAGTTTCCAACCTGTGTCCCTAGTCGTGTGCCCCTTTGTGTAAATAGCCTGTCTTTATCAACCCTGTCGATTCCCTGAGAATCTTGAATGTGGTGATATGTCCCCCCTAACTCTCTGTACTCTACGAAGTGAGGTTTAATTCCCGTAGTCTGCTCCTCCGTAGCTCATACCTCTCAGCTCGGGTACTAGTCTGGTGGCACAACCTTTACCGTTCCATTTGTCTTATGCTGACTAGATATGGACTCCATGCTGGAGCCGGCATACTCCAGGAGTCAGGTCTGACCAAGTATAGTCGGGTAGTATAATTCGGTTACTGAATGTTCTGAATGATTCCTTACACAAGTTTCTAAAGGCCGTTCTTATGTTAGCCAACCTGGCATATGCTGCTGATGTTATCCTCTTGATATGAGCTTCAAGGGACAGGTCTGGCGTGAAATCAACCCCCAGGTCTTTCTCTCTCTCTGACTCTTGAAGTATTTCATCTCCCAAATGATACCTTGTATCTGGTCTCCTGCTTCCTACCCCTATCTTAATTACATTACATTTGTTTGGGTTAAACTCTAACAGCCATTTGTTCGACCATTTCTGCAGCTTGTCCAGGTCTTCTTGTAGCCTCAAGCTGTCCTGCTCGGTCTTAATCCTTCTCATAATTTTGGCGTCGTCAGCAAACATTGAGAGGAATGAGTCTATGCCCTCTGGGAGATCATTTACGTATATCAGAAACAGGATAGGTCCAAGCACAGAGCCCTGTGGGACTCCACTGTGACTTCACGCCATTCTGAGGTCTCACCCCTCACTGTAACTCTCTGCTTCCTATTGCTTAGGTACTACGTTATCCACTGGAGCGCCCTACCAGTTACTCCTGCCTGTTTCTCCAGCTTATGCATCAACCTTTTATGGGTACTGTGTCGAAGGCTTTCCGACAGTCCAAAAAATGCAGTCTGCCCATCCTTCTCTTTCTTGCTTAATCTTTGACACCTGATCGTAGAATTCTATCAAGCCTGTATGGCAAGATTTACCCTCCCTGAACCCATGTTGATGGGTTGTCACAAAGTCCCTTCTGTATGAGTGTGTGTGTGTGTGTGTTGTGTGTGTGTGTGTGTGTGTGTGTGTGTGTGTGTGTGTGTGTGTGTATTCTCCTAGTTGTGTTTTGACGGGGTTGAGCTCTGCTCTTTCAGCCCGCCTCTCAACTGTCATTCAATCACTGTTACTAACTACTAACAATTCCCCCTCCCCACACACACACACACCAGGAAGTAGCCCATAATAGCTGCCTAACTCCCAGGTACCTATTTACTGCTAGGTAACAGGTGCATCAGGGTGAAAGAAACTCTGCCATGTTTTTCTGCCATCACAGGGGATCGAACCCGGACCCTAGGATTACAAGACAAGAGCGCTGTCCACTCAGCTATCAGACCCTCCCTGTGTGTGTGTGTGTGTGTGTGGTGTGTGTGTGTGTGTGGTGTGTGTGTGTGTGTGTGTCTGGGTATTCACCTCACCTTGTTGTGCTTGCGGGGGGTTGAGCTCTAGCTCTTTGGTCCCACCTCTCACCATCAATCAACTAATGTACAGACTCCTGAGCCTACTGGGCTCTACCATATCGACATTTGAAACTGTGTATGGAGTCAACCTCCACCACATCACTTCCTAATGAATTCCACCTGTTACCTACTCTAACACTGAAAAAGTTTTTTCTAACGTCCTGTGGCTCATTTGGGTACTCAGTCTCCACTTGTGTCCCCTTGTTCGTCTACCACCCGTGTTACACAGCATATCTTTATAAACACTTAACAACTTTTGCACTAGCCTCTTATATGGTACTGTGTCAAAGGCTTTCTGGCACTCCAAAATATGCAGTCTGACCACCCCTCTCTTTCTTACCTGATTTTTGTTGCCTGATCGTTGAATTCAATTAATCCTGTGAGGCAGGACTTGCCATCTCTGAATTCACGTTGGTGCTGTGTTACAAAGTTCTTATGCTCCACTAGCTTTTTTCGTACAATCTTATCCATCAGCTTGAATGTTATGCAAGTTAGGGACACTGGTATGTAATTCAGTGCCTCCTATCTATCCCCCATTCTTGTATATCGGGACTACATTAGCCGTCTTTAAAATTTTTGGCAGTTCCCCTGTTACCAGTGATTTGTTATACACTATAGAGAGTGGCAGGCACAGTGCTTCTGCTCCTTCCTTTAGTATCCATGAGTAGATTTCATCTGGGCCTATTGCCTTCGTCACATCCAACACTAGCAAAAGCCTCCTTACATCCCCACTGGTAATGTCAAACTCTTCTAGTGGTGCCTGGTTAAATATTCCCTCTCTTATCTCTGGAAATTTTTCTTGCTCTAAGGTGAAGACCTTCTGGAATTTCGTATTCAGTTCCTCACACACTTTCTTTTCATTTGTAGTGAATCTGTCTGCCCCTATCCTGAATTTCATTACCTGTTCCTTTACTGTTGTTTTTCTCCTGATGTGGCT
This sequence comes from Procambarus virginalis, assembly GCA_020271785.1. Lineage (NCBI taxonomy): Eukaryota > Metazoa > Arthropoda > Malacostraca > Decapoda > Cambaridae > Procambarus > Procambarus virginalis. The sequence goes on from WNGS01008584.1 coordinate 50,608, forward strand.
GTGCAGCAATTTAGGTTGAGTCTTTGCCTTGCTTGCGATGTCATTTTCGTATTGCCCTTCTACTTCTCTTCTCAACCTGACATATTCATTCCTGGCGCTCTGGTATCTTTCTCTGCTCTCAAGTGTCCTGTTATTTCTATAGTTTGTTTTACTTTTACTTTGCTGCTTAGCTAGCCAACATAGATTAAACCATGGGTTTCTCATCTGCATTTCGTTGTTTTCCTTTTGGACCAGGACAAACTTTTCTACTGCCTCTTTACACTTCTGCGTGATGTAGTCCATCATGTCTTGGGTCGTCTTTCCATTGAGCTCTGTTTCCCATGTTATATCTGTTAAGAATTTTCTTATCGCCTCATAGTTTCCCTTTCGGAATGCCAGCCTTTTTTTCAGTTCCCCTCCTCGAGTTCATCGTTGCCTCTCATTCTTGAGGGTTCCCTGATATGCTGGCTTAAAAAAGTTTATTGTTGCCACCTCCAATAGTTTAACTCTTCATGTATCCTCACCTCTATGTGGTTCCTTGTTTTCACAGTCTATCCTTCCGTGATTGAACTCGCCCATGATTAGCAGATGGGATCGAATTCTACAGGCAGCAGAGGCTGCCCTCTTAATTATATTGTTAACTGCCATGTTGTTTCTGTCATACTCTTGCCTGGATCATCTGTCGTTTGGTGGAGGGTTATTTATATATCACTGTTACTACTACTCTTCGTCCTCCCATCGTCATGGTGCCTGCTATGTAGTCTCTGAATCCCTTGCAATCTGGGATAACCATCTCTTTGAAACTCCATTCCCTCCTCAATAGTAGGTCCACTCCACATCCACCCTTTCCTTCCCTATCTTTCCTTATTACTGTGTAGTCCTGGGGAACACCGCATTCATTACGTTTCCTGAGAGTTTTCTTTCTGCGAGTCCAATAACATCTGGGTTAACTTCCTGTGCTCTTTCCTGTAGTTCACTCGCCTTGCTTGTAATCCCATTTATGTTCGAGTGCATCACCCTGAAACTGACTCTTTTCTGTCCTTCCCCAGTTTCTGTTGATTCCCCTGAAGCAAAGGAAACATGGAGAGTCTGGGATGGGAGGGCTAGGAAGGGGGACCTGGGGGGATCTGGATGTGAGGGGGGCTTGGAGGATGTGGTATAGGGAGCGGTGGTGGAGGAGGGAGGGTTTTGGGGTGGGGGAGAAGAGAGAGCTTGGGGTGTGGGGAGAGGGGATGCTTGAGAGGAAGGCTAGGGGTGGGTGAGAGGGAGAGGCTTGGAGGAGTGGGGCTTGAGGGGGGACGGAGGAGGACTTGGGAGAGGAGAAGGAGAGCTTTTGATGAGAGGTGCTTGGGGGGGGGGCAGAAGAGGAGGGAGAGCTTGGGGGGTTGGGGGAAGGGAGGACATAGGGGGTGAGGAAGAAGGGAGGGCTTAGGGGAGTCGGGGAGAAGGGAGGGCTTAGGGGTGGGTGAGAGGGAGGGCTTGGGGGGGGGGGCAGGAGAGATGGGAGGGCTTGGGGTGGGGAAAAGGGAGGTCCAGGGGAAAGGGGTGAGTGGGGGGGGAAGGTGCCCTAAGTGGGCACTTAGTAGACAGCTGGCAGGGTTTGGGGCAGGTTGGACATCTAGTTGGTGGAATGTGGGTTTGGTGCGCCTCTCACTGTGTCTGTTGAACTGATTATGGAGGGTTCCCCCACTCTCCTCTGGAATTGTGGTTACCTGATTCCTTTCTTTCTCCCTGTGCTCCATCCTGGTGGCTGCTGCCCTCATTCTCTCGTCCCTTGTCATATCCCTCTGCAGGAATACTTTCTGAACTCATTACATTTACTAGTCCACTCTTCATTGCTAACAGGTCTTCTTTTGTGTTCTCTCTCATGAATACCACCTTTATCGATCGGTCTCTGTCCTTGTTGTACTGTTAAATTCTGAAAACCTTTTCAATATTCTGGTCAGCCATCTCCACCTTTAACCCTTTAAGGATCTCATTAACTGCATTTTTGTCCTTTTCTCTCCACTTCGCTAGACTAGGCCCGGTTTGCTCCTTAATGCCTACTACTACTACTTCTCTTTTTCACTCTATCAGCCAGCTTGCACATCTTGCTGCTTCCAGTGAAGAAGCCACTTCCGTGGCAACTTCCCTTACTGCAGACCTAGCTTCAAGGCTTATATTAAACAAGTCTGCAAATGAGGGTTGTAATGTAGAAGTCCCCTCTACAGGAACATTACCATCTCCCTGAGGGATGGTTCATGTCTGGTATTGAATATGATTCTCTTTCAGACTTCTATTTCCACCTTTGCTGCCTTCAACTTATCCTGCAGGTTGGTTACTTTCTCACTCATTTCCCTCAGTTCTTTCCTGAATTGACTCTACATTTGTTCGATTTTTCCCAAATCCTGGCATCCTGTCTCTTCCCTCTCTCTGAGTTTGTTCCTCCATTGTTTGCCTCCTTGCGTTTGTCTCCCCGAGTTTGTCTGTCATGTTTTTTTCCACACACATTCACACACACTCTGGGTGGGAGGTGGCTAAGTGGACAGTGCTCTAGACTCGTGCACCTAGGGACCGGGGTTCGATCCCCCTGGCACCGCCGGAAAAACATATGGGCAGAGTGTCCTTCACCCTGATGCCCCTGTTACCTAGCAGTGAATAGGTACCTGGGAGTTAAACAGCTGCTACAGGCTGCTTCCTCTGTGTATTCACCTATTTGTACTCGCCTATTTGTGCTTGCAGGGTTTAAGCTCTGGCTCTTTGGTCCCGCCTCTCAACTGTCAATCAACTGGTGTACAGGTTCCTGAGCCTATTGGGCTCTATCATATCTACACTTGAAACTGTGTATGGAGTCAGCCTCCACCACATCACTGCCTAATGTATTCCATTTGTCAACCACTCTGACACTAAAAAACTTTCTAATATCTCTGTGGCTCATTTGGGCACTCAATTTCCACCTGTGTGTGTGTGTGTAAAAAAATAAAACAATAATTAGTAGTTACTAGTAACAGTTGATTGATTGACATTTGAGAAGCGGGCCGAAAGAGCAGATCTCAATCCCCACAAGCACAACTAGATGAATACAACTAGGTGAATACTCATTCATACACACTCACTCCCCATCACCCCCTAAAACACACATTTTCCTTCCCCCTAGCACTTTCCGCGCCCTCACACTCCCCGCAAAACACCCCTCTCCCCCTATGATACCCCTTCTCTCACTAGGTGTGAAGTGACCATCCCCATCCTTCTCCCACCCCTCAGTTTCCCACGCCTCCCCCTACAAACACACACACACACACACGCGCGCGCGCAGCAAGCAAGCACACATGCACGCATACGCACAAGCAGACACCCCCTCCCCCCCCTGGCACCCCTCTCCCTCACTATTCCCATCCCACAAACTCTCCCTGTTACAGCCACTATGAGTCACAACTGGGTTCTTTGCTGGAGGAACCAAAGTACTAGTATCCAACCCCCAGTCGGTAGTGGCTTTCAAGGAGTGAGCTTGNTCCAACACAGCTTGCTTCAAGGTGGTGTAGTCGTTTTTCTGATGCCAAAGTGCTGAGTGTGACTGCTGCTCTACCTGTTAAATGTACTCGGAGAAGGGTAGCCCATTGGTCGTCAGGCCAATTAAGTTGATCAGCAAGGGTCTCAAAAGTGGTGAAAAACACATCAACCTCCGTTTCTATGAACGGGGGCATTAACTTACTTGCATGGGAGACATTGAAACTGGGAGGAGGACTAGCGGCCGCTTGTTGGAGTTGAGCTTGGTGTGCAGCGTCCCTCGCGAGTTCTCGGTCACGACAGTTTAGAGCTGTTTCTGCCTGTCGTTTGTCGTGTTCACGTTGTATCTCGAGTCGCTGTTTGTATAAGGCCAACTCACGTTCTTGCTGTCCTTTGTGGCGTAGGGCCTCCCTTTCACTTTCTTCTTTCTTCAGTGCGGCCTCTTCTCTTTAAGGCGGATTTCTCTTTCTTGTTCTTCCCTTTTGATGGCAGCTTCACGTTCTCTGATTACAGCTTCACGTTCTTGTTCTTCCCTTTTGATTGCAGCTTCACGCTCTCTGATTGCAGCTGCTTCCTGTTGTTGCTCCCGCTCGATCTTAGCAAGTTCTAACTTGAGTTTCATTGCTGTCAAGTCATGTTTATCTGAAATAGTGTATTGTTCATGAGTATCAGAATCTATCTTTTCGTCATCCAAAAGATAATCTAAATCATATTATTTATGGTATATTTGTTGGCGCCAGGTGGAACTTCCAATTGATACTCGTGTGCAAGAGTTATCAATTCGACCCTTCTTGCATGACGTAAGTTCCCTATTTCACCTTCTGGATTTGCCTTGAAAGCTTGTAGGCGGAACATTGTGAAAATATAGCAAAATAAAGGAGACACGAATATACAGTGAGAATATGGTGAATGTCAGAAACAGGAAACGTGGCAACTGATACCTATCCTGTGGGGAATTATTAATAATTAAAGTTAATTCAAGATGGTAAATGAATAAGGTCGCAGGAAATCTTGTACCTGGTACTCACTGTGGGAGGATAAAGGCAAGAAAATCCTACTAATTAGTGGAAACTGAGTTTGAAAGACAAGTGAAACACTAAATGGCTTCAAAATAAATGAGGTAGTCCAAAAAAATGTAGTCATACCTTGCCAAGTCACTATAGAACATAAGCAAAGGTACCCACTGAAATTGAATATGGTATTTACAGAATTAGCGAACTTTGTGCTCAAAAGAAAGAACGCCAATTCCCTACCTTGGGTAAATACCATCAGTCTGACCGACGAGTAGGGGTGCGAGTGTCAACTGGTGACGAGAACTATCGGCGAGGTCCCAATTCGCCAATAATAGTTCGTGCTAGAGGATCTAAAGCCCTCTTTTTCCTCCTAGAGTCGGATTGCAGAACTTAGGTGCTATTGACCCGGAGACAGACCACAGTACCAGGGTACCTATGTGATAATCTGTCAAAAATGTGAGAAATATCTGGGGACAAAAGATGTTAAACACGGATAATAACACGGAAGGGGGAGACGACCAATTAAGAGTATGACTGCGGCCTACAGTCACCACGTAATCCAAAGTTGTCTCACTCTCACCATATGCTACTCCCGTAATGCACAATATACACAGCACCATATAAATAAAAAATGATTAATGTAAATAATGAAAGCAAGGGAAATGAAAGCCAAGTACGCTTACCACAATTACCAATACCTGAGTGAAGCTCCCGGACAGGCCCCAATTATATGTGACGGTAACGCGTTGGAAATGGTGGTCGGCAGTCTTCCAAATAGCAGATGTCAATGCTGGGCCACATACATTTAAGTTATAAAAAAAAAGGAAAAAAAGAGTGACTGCTTGTCTGATAATCTGTGGTAAGGTAAGATACACGAAAACACAAAATATAAAAATGCACTTTACTTAATCTAGAAAACAAAATAAAATAAAAACAATCCTTGGCATTTAAAATAATGTAAAAGAAAAACACATAAAATTATATATAAAGATTGAAAAGGGGGAACTGGTTACGTTAACAAAGATAAATGGTGCTGGGAATATATGCGCTAGCTATAAACCTCTATTTGATCACACGAGGTGGGTCAAATTAGGTGTTCATAGCAGGAGCACAGATATATTCTGGCTGGCAGAGCTGCAAGGGACTCAACAATGACTGGCGATGATTGTGATTGGCGTGGGACGGGAGTGGTGTGTTGGTTGCCAATGAGAACGCAGGACGGCCGCAAGTCGCTAGTTTGGCTGGGAGCAGCAGTTGGCAGTCGACCAGGTGTGCAGCAGGTGCTGGAGAGGGGGGAGGAGGGAGTTGCAGGTGCGTGTGGCTGTCTTGAATATACGTTAAGCCACTATAAAACGTATCTTGCATATTGTTGAGAACGGGATGAAGAAAGGAAATAGCAGGCTCAATCTCTGGGAAGAGATTATTGTCACAATATATATATATATATATATATATATATATATATTATATATATATATATATATATATATATATATATATATATATATATATATATATATATATATTATATATATATATATATATATTATATATATATATTATATATATATATATATATATATTTATATATATATATATGTCGTACCTAGTAGCCAGAACTCACTTTTTGGCCTACTATGCAAGGCCAGATTTGCCTAATAAGCCAAGTTTTCCTGAATTAATATATTTTCTCTAATTTGTTTCTTATGAAAAGATAAAGCTACCCATTTCATTATGTATGAGGTCAATTTTTTTTCATTGGAGTTAAAATTAACGTAGATATATGACCGAACCTAACCAACCCTACCTAACCTAACCTAACCTATCTTTATAGGTTAGGTTCGGTTAGGTAGCCGAAAAAGTTAGGTTCGGTTAGGTTAGGTAGGTTAGGTAGTCGAAAAACAATTAATTCATGAAAACTAGGCCTATTAGGCAAATCGGGCCTTGCATAGTAGGCTGAGAAGTGCGTTCTGGCGACATATATATATATATATATATATATATATATATATATATATATATATATATATATATATATATATATATATATAAAAGTTTGTGAGGGTACCACCTCTGGTGCCAATGTGGGGACCCATAGCCTCGGAGAAGAAAATAAAACGTATTCAGAGGAGACCTTGTGGTTTCTCACTGAACACTAATATTTTCTTCTCCTACCACCCCCATTCTTTTGTATGTACACATATATATTTGCTTTATTTGAACTGTGTTACAAAAAAGGAGTTACATATAGGTTACAAAGATGGTTATCATAGGTTGTCGAGTTCCTCCAGCTCCTCAGATGGCGGGCAGGAACCCTGGATGCAGTGCGCATTTCCCCTCTGTATCGCCACGCTGAGGCGCTGGAAAAGAAAGCTGGCAGCTCTAGGGTCCCTTGTTGTTTCAATGAGCCTAGAACCCAGTTCCTTCAAAAAACTGGTAGCACTTTTACCCCAGGCGCCGAGTGTCTCAGAAGCAATGGGGACAAAATTGTAGTGGTGATCAAGTTCTCTATACTTACGGGATTTGGCTGCTTCCCTGTGGGTGGCAGCGCCACCTGGTTGTGCAACACTGAGGTCAATGTAGGTGTTAGCCAGGGTTGATACGCACGTGTAGTCCCATACCAACTGCTTGCCATTCTTCCAGGGGTTCACTGTGATACCATCCGGGCGACCAATAAGAGCATCAGAGTTACGGGGCGTTAGGTAACGAGGCTCTCTCTCGGCTGGGCATCCAGCTGTGGTGAGGCTCCTCTTGATGATGTCGTTAACTTCACTGTGCCTCGAGTGCCATCCTCCCGTGCTTTGGCAGAGTAGGCCATGGTGGCCGTACCTGTCAGCCACCACCTCGCCGCAAATACACCTATATCTGGTGTGGATTGGGGCAGCAAGGCGGAGGGCCACAGCAATTCGGAGGGCGTGTGGTGTGAGACGCGTGCCAGTTGCCGACATTGGGGTTGCTAACAGGAATCCCCTGCATGAGGGGCTGCTAAAAAAACGTTTTATATATATATATATATATATATAATATAGATATAGATATATATTAGATATATATATATATTATATAGATATATATATATATATATATACATATATATACATATATATATATATATATATATATATATATAGATATATATTATATATATATATATATACCTAGAAGCCAGAATGCAGTTCTTGGCCTACTATGCAAGGCCCAATTTTCCAAATAAGTGAAGTTTCCTGAATTTCAGTATTTTTCAAACTTTTTTCTTATGAAATGATATATCTGCCCATTTCATTATGTATAAGTTATTTTGTTTAAATTTGAGTTAAAACTAACATAGATATATAACCAAGCCTAACCAACCCTACCTAACCTAACCTAACCTATCTTAACCTAACTTAAACTAACATAACTAAATCAATAATTCATGTTCTTAATATATTATAATAAAAGTATTTAAAATAAACCAACTAGAAACAATTTATTGAAAATAAAGAAAATCATTGAGCCTATTAGACAAAAAGAGCCTTGCATAATAGGCAGAGAAGTGCATTCTGGCTACTAGGTATGACATACATATATACAGATTATATACATAGATATATATAATATATATATATATATATATATATATATATATATATATATATATATATATATATATATAAATATATATATATATATATATTGTGACGGTAAAGTAGTGGAGTATGGATGTTCGGCAATGCTCCAATGGCAGGTGTCAAAGCCAGGTCACATAATACAAAAAAAAGAAAGCCTGCTTGCCTGTTTGTGGTAAGGTAAGGGAAGACACACAAAACACAAAGTATAAACAATGAAATTTAATTACTCTAGAAAACATATTTAAATAAGACAATCCCTTGGCATTGAAATAGTGCAAAAAATAACAAGTGAAAAAGCGTATAACAAAAATGATTAAGTGACTGGTTACGTTAACAGGAATGCAAAGATAATAAATGGTGCTGAGAATATTAGCGCAAGCTAAGAACCTCTACTTGATACACAATGTATATCAGTTAGTTGTTCACAGCTTCGAGCTCAAGAATATTCTGAGGAAGGTCTCTTGGTGTGACCTAGACGTTGACTTGGGTAGATGGCGTGCATGGTGCGAAGCAAGAGTGCTGTGATCTTGACCAACCAATCGAAATGCAGGCAAGTGAAGACTGGTCGTTAGCTCGTTAAAGTGTCGCACTGAGCCTATGAGGAGGGTGGGGGGGGGGGGCATGCAGGTGCGTGTGGCTGCCTTGACAAACGTTTTGCTGCTGCTGAACGTATCTTGAATGTAGCTTTAAACGTGACGATTGAAGGGAAGAGCAGGCTCAATCTCTCTTGAAAGAGATTATCGTCACAACTCTCCCCCAAAGCCTGCGGTTACGGAAGAAGTCACGTTTTCAGGAGGTAGAGTGGTAGGTGGAGCTGTCTCTACCTCATGAACTCTGGAGAGGGCGTCGGCTATGATGTAGTCAGACTCCTGAGTGTAGCAATCTCCAGGATGAAATTCTGCATCTAGCAAGCCCATCGTAGACGTAGTCAATCGTTGTTTTGGGCTGGCTCCAGGAAGTGAAGAGGGTTGTGGTCCGTGTAGATGGTGGTAGACCGAGTACTTTGCAGGTATGGTGCAAAGTGCTGCCTGTTCAGGACGATGAGTAGCTCCATTATGATCGTGCTGTAGTTCCTGGTAGTTAGTAGGTAGAATCTCTTTGCCTCTTCGTTGTATCAGGTCATCCCCGATGCCGGTACCACTGGCGTCGACATGGAGGATGAAAGGCTTGATGATATCTGGCGAGGCGAGAATAGTATTAGAACATGGTAAAGGAGCACTATTATTGTCCTGAAAGTAATTATGGATATCAGTAAGGATTTCCGAGTTGGAAAGCGCTGACTGAGTGTCAGTGCTTTCGGGAGGAGAAGCAGGGAAGGTCTCACTGTAGGTGTATGGACCTGTAAAGGTGGAGTAGTTAATTAGCACAGTGGGAGGAGTACTATGATATAGCTTCAGTAGGTTGACGTGGCACAACTGGGTCTTCCGCCGCCTATTGGGAGTCTCGAGAACGTAGTTGTAGTTGTTTCTGCACTGCTTGACATGGTAGGGTCCTGAAAACCTGTTTTGCAAAGGAGAACCTGGGATAGGGAAATAAGCTAGCACGAAGTCTCCCTGTTTAAATTTCCTTACTTTGCTGTGCTGGTCGTAATGAGTCTTCATCCTCTCTTGGGCTTTCAATAGGTTGGTCTTAGCAAAGGAATGTACCCTCTCAAGCATGTGTTGTAGGTTTTGAAGAAACTGGGGCACATTCTGATGTTCACTGACGGTGGCATCACGTAGAGAATCTTTGAAAGCCTTGAGAGGAGTACGGCACTTACGTCCATAGAGCATCTCATAAGGAGATACTCCTAGTGACTCATTGGGAAGACTTCTGAAAATACACATGATGAGATCAAGTTGCTTATCCCAATCCTTAGAGGTCTCATTGCAAAACTTTTTTAGGAGTGCTGTGATAGTCTGATGACTACGCTCAAGAGAACCATGTGAAGCAGGATGATAGGGGCTGGACAGTACCTGTGTGATGATGAACTCTTCCAGTGTCCGTTTGAAGAGATCACTGGTGAAGTTGGTGCCACAGTCACTCTGAATCTCCCTTGGAAATCCATACTGGGTGAAGATCTTCAGCAAATTTTTTACCACAGTAGCAGCTGTAATGTTCTTTACTGGAACTGCTATGGGGAATCTGGTGGTAGGACACAGGATGGTTAGTATATAGGCGTTGCCGGAACTGGTCCGAGGTAAAGGACCAACACAGTTAATAATAAGTCTGTGGAAAGGTTCCGCAGGCACCTGGATGGGTGTCAGTGGTGCTCTGGGGATAGAGACGTTTGGTTTACCTGCCATCTGACATACGTGACACCGTTTTACATGTTGTTTGACATCATTAACCATTCCTGGCCAGTAGTAGTCTTGTCGAATCCCATGGTAGTAGTAGTAGTAGGCATCCATCAGTCTCAGGAGACTATGGAGTTGCGCTCTGGTTGTCGGTCTGGAGTGGCCGCACCAGGGCGCAAAGCCAGGGTAGGTTGAATCGGGGGAGAAGCTGTTACCCAGGCAGCAGGTCCCCCTTCTCCACGGCGCTGAAAGTTTCCAATGGAAAGGCTTATGCCAATACGATTGGTTCCAGTGCCGTCGCAGGAACTGAGAGTTCCGGGGTTGACCTCGAAGGTGATGAAGAAGAGCACAGGGACCTCCAACCCCGGAGACCGCCGTGGTCGGGGCCGGAGAAGAACCATCCCAACAAGGGCACGAACGACCCCAGCCTCCTGAAGCAGAGCCTGGGCCGCACGAGCCCCAGGAGGTGGACGTCCCGGTCCTGCACCTACGGGTCCCAGACAGAGATCGTCACAGCCCCCCTTCACCCGAGGCCGGCCTCCTTCAAGACCAAGTAGAAGGAAGAGTGATAATTATTAAATACAACAATTATTATTATGATAATTATTATAATAATAATTGAAAATATTTAATAATTATCACTCTTCCTTCTAGCTGCCTGGGTAACAGCTTCTCCCCCGATTCAACCTACCCTGGCCATGGTGATATGTTGCATGGTAGGTCTTGTTAAAACCGTAGTGTGATAGTGCTCCGTGGGCCAGGTGTAGAATAGTGGGCCGCAGGCTGGTAGGAATCACTAGTTGTTCGACGTTGGCCCAATCGTCCTCCTCCTTCAGTTTACTGGGTCTGTATTTGCGATAGAGCAACTCGTTCTCTAGGAAGAACCCAGGGATACTGTCAGATTGAGTCTCAGCCTGAAAGAATAATGGTGTCAAGGTAAGATCTTCCCTCTGTAACTTACGGAACTCCAAGGCGGTGAGATTTGGGGGTAGTTTCAAAGGGTCTTGAGGGACAGCGGTAGTAGTAGAGTCAGCTGGTTGCGGTCGTGCAGCTTGTGCACGGGTGGTCACCAAAACCGGAGGAGAAACTTCATCACTCTCTTGAACCTTTGCTGGAACATGCTCAAAAATCGGATTATCCATAATAGAGGTACACACCTGGTGTTTTTCCGTGACGATCAGGTTGGTCGGTTGCAGGTCTTCTGGCAAGTCGTTGCCCAGGAGAAGTTGCACTCCAGGCATGGGAAAAGGCTTTTCCCTGACGGCGACTTGGACTTCACCGGTCACGAAGGGACAATCCAGGTGGACTCTGGCGAGAGGATAAGGAGTAGTAGCAGTGAGGTCAGTGATGAAGACAGTTTCTCCGGTGTAGGCGACATTGGGCACAGCTGATTTCAATAGTATGGATTGTAGAGCCGCTGTGTCCCTGAAGATCTTAAGTTTAAAACATCCCTCAGAATCTGAACCGTTGGTAGTGATAGTTCCATTATACAGATGCTTACTGAAGAGAGAAAGATCATTAACACGAACACCAACATTCATTACAGGCTTACCGGACTTAGGAGGAGTCTGTTTGGGTTTGGTGGATTCAGTAGTACGTTTGTATTGAGACTTACCACATTTTTCTATGGTATGTCCATAGAGTCTACAATACTTACAGTACAGTTGCGAGGTAGCTTGGTCTGCACTCACTTTCTCGTAACTGTACCAAGACTTCTTACTGGTAGGTGGTTCTGGTGTCAGCCGGTGGATGAGGCTGTAAGTGTCAGCCGACTTCGCGCATTTCACTAGGTTGGTCTCTTCCTTATCTGCTAAATATAAACGGACAGGAGGAGGTACACGCCTCAAGAATTCTTCAACTAACATGAGGTTGACGAGTTCTGCAAAAGTAGAGACATGTGCTGCTTCCAGCCATTTCATAAAATATCTCCGTTTGGTGTTGGCAAATTCTAAAAAGGTGGTGGTACTTGCCTTCATGTAATCACGGAATTTACGTCGGTAGCTTTCGGTGGAGAGAAGGTAGGCGTCCAACACTGCTTGCTTCAGGGTCTGGTAGTCATTCTCAGACGCCAAAGTACTGAGTGTGACTGCTGCTCTACCTGTAAGATGTACTCTGAGAAGGGTAGCCCATTGGTCGGCAGGCCAGCTAAGTTGATTAGCAAGGGTCTCAAAGGTTGTAAAAAAGACGATCAATCTCTGACTCTACGAACGGTGGCATTAACTTACTTGCATGGGAGACATTGAAACTTGGAGGAAGACTGGCTATAGCCTGCTGGCGTTGATTTTCCAAGGCGAGTTCTTTTTTATGACATTCTATAGCCAGATCCGCTTGCTGCTTGTCATGCTCGCGTTGCATCTCCAGGTGGCGTTGTTTTGCTTCAAGCTGTACTCGCTCACGCTCTTTGAATAGGGCCAACTCTCTATCACTTTCTTTTTTCCTCAGGGCGGCCTCTTCTTTCTTGAGCTGGAGCTCTCTTTCTCTGATTGCAGCTGCTTCCTTTTGTTGCTCCCGCTCGATCTTGGCAAGTTCAAGTTTAAGTTTCATAGTGGCCAAATCTTGTTTATCTGTAATAGTGTAATGTTCGTGAGCGTCAGAGTCTATTATCCCTTCATCTAAAAAGTGATCTAAGAGTAGGTTATGTATTTCATGCTTGTTGGCTCCATGGGGAACATCTAGGTGATACTCATGTGCAAGAGTTTGTAATTCAGTCCTCTTGGCACGACTTAAGTTCCCCATTTCACCTGCTGGATCTGAACGGAAAGCTTGGAGACGAAACATGGTGAAATTAGCAAATAAATGTGAAACGAATATACTGTGGTGATATGGTGAATGTCAGAAACAGGACAACGTGGCAACTGGTACCTATCTTGTGGAATTGTTAACAATTAATGTTAATTCAAGATGGTAAATGATTAATAAATCAAGATCGCAGGAAATCTTGTACCCGGTACTCACTGTGGGAGAATAAGGGCAAGAAAATCCTACTAATTAGTTGAAACTGAGTTTCTAAAACAAATGAAACATTTAATTGTTCCAAGAGTGAATTAGGTAGTCCAAGAATGTAGGCATACCTTGCGGAGTCTCTATAGGACATAAAGTAAGTTTTTCCCACTGAAATGAAATATGATACTTACAGAATTAGCAAACTTTGTGCTCTGAAAAAAGAAAGCTAATTCCCTACCTAAGTAAATATCATTGTTTCTGACCGACGAGTAGGAGTGCGAGTGTCAACTGGTGACGAGAACTATTGCCGAGGTCCCAACTCGTCAATAAAAGTCAGTGCTAGAGGAACTATGGCCCTCTTTATCCTCCTAGAGTCAGATTGCAGAAATTAGGTGCTATTGACCCGGAGACAGACCACAGTACCAGGGTACCAATATGATGATCTGCCGAAAATATGAGAAATATCCTAGGGACAAAAGGTGGTAAACACGGGTAATAACACGGAGGGAGAGACGACCAATTAAGAGTATGACTGAGGCCTACAGTCACCACGTAATCCAAAGTTGTCTCACACTCACCATATGCTACTCCCGGAATGCACAATACACACAGCACCATATGAATAATAAAATTGATTATTGAAAATAGTGAAAAGCAAGGGTATCAAAGCCAAGTACGCTTACCACAAATTACCAGTACCTGAGTAAAGCTCCCGGACAGGCCCCCAAGTATATGTGATGGTAAAGTAGTGGAGTATGGATGTTCGGCAGTCCTCCAATGGCAGGTGTCAAAGCCAGGTCACATAATACAAAAAAAGAAAGACTGCTTGCCTGTTTGTGGTAAGGTAAGGGAAGACACACAGAACACAAAGTATAAACAATGAAATTTAATTACTCTAGAAAACAAATTTAAATAAAGACAATCCCTTGGCATTGAAATAACAAGTGAAAAACAAATAACAAAAATGATTAAGTGACTGGTTACGTTAACAGGAATGCAAAGATAATAAATGGTGCTGAGAATATTAGCGCAAGCTAAGAACCTCTACTTGATACACAATGTATATCAGTTAGTTGTTCACAGCTTCGAGCAAAAGAATATTCTGAGGAAGGTCTCTTGGTGTGACCTAGACGTTGACTTGGGTAGATGGCGTGCATGGTGCGAAGCAAGAGTGCTGTGATCTTGACCAACCAATCGAAATGCAGGCAAGTGAAGACTGGTCATTAGCTCGTTGAAGTGTCGCGCTGAACCGGTGAGGAGTGTGGGGGGGGGGGCATGCAGGTGCGTGTGGCTGCCTTGACAAACGTTTTGCTACTGCTGAACGTATCTTGAATGTAGCTTTAAACATGACGATTGAAGGGAAGAGCAGGCTCAATCTCTCTTGAAAGAGATTATCGTCACAATATATATATATATATATATATATATATATATATATATATATATATATATATATATATATATATATATATATATATATATATATATATATATATATATATATATATATATATATATATATATATATATATATTACAAATATATGGTAATTGAAAAATCAATTAAATCAATTCTAAAAAATTCATTTTTATTTCTAGTCTGACGCGACGCTTGAACGCGTTTCGTAATAACTTATTACATTTTCAAAAACTTTAGTTTACACACACACAACTGTAACCTGAAAATACTAAACAGAGTTATACTTATGCTTATTATACTTACGTGTATTATACTTTAAAACTTTAATTATTATTATACTTTAATACCTTAATTATTATTATACTTTATACTTAAACTTATTATACTTATGCTTATTATACTTTAATGCTAACATTAAACAGCTTTTATTATATACTCGCATTTGGATGAGGTGATATGTTGCAACAGTTTTGGATGAGGTGAACAAACTTTCAACACAAGACAGAACACGGAACAATGGGTATAAATTGAATAAATGATGGAAGTAACTGCAAAGGGCCTATTGGCCCATACTTCCTCTTGATGCTTCTATATTGGTACGGAGTCTTGAAGTGGGTAGAATATAGTTGTGCATTAATTGCCTGTTGATTGCTGGTATTGAATTCTTGATGTGTAGTGCCTCGCAGATGTCAAGCCGCCTGCTATCGCTGTATCTATCGATGATTTATGTGTTGTTTGTTAAGACTTCTCTGGTGATGGTCTGGTTGTGGGAAGAGATTATATGTTCCTTAATGGAGCCCTGTTGCTTATGCATTGTTAATTGCGATTAACACATCTCTCCAGATGTGTTACTAGGTTTTTTATCACAATCTTCTCCATCACCTTGCATGGTATACAAGTTAAGGAAACTGGCCTGTAGTTCAGTGCCTCTTGTCTGTCACCCTTTTGTATATTGGGACTACATTAATCGTCTTCCATATTTCTGGTAGGTCTCCCGTTTCCAGTGACCCACTGTACACTATGGAGAGTGGCAAACAAAGTGCTCCTGCACACTCTTTCAATACCCATGGTGAGATTCCGCCCTGCCCAACAGCTTTTCTCACGTCCAGCTCCAATAGGCGCTGCGTGACCTCCTCTCTCGTAATTTCGAACTCTCCAAGGCTGCCTGGTTACCTCCCTTTCTCCTAGCACAGTGACCTCTCATTGTTCCATTGTAAAGACCTCCTGGACACTTTTGTTGAGTTCTAACACACCTCTTTGTCATTCTCTGTGTACCTGTCCTCACCCATCCTAAGTTTCATTACCTGTTCCTTCACTGTTGTCTTCCTCCTGAGTGTGACTGTGTAGTAGCTTGGTCCGGACTGGCTTTATTAGCTATATCACTTTCATACCTTTTTTCTGCACACTAAAATGTGTGTGTGTGTGGTGTGTGTGTGTGTACTCACCTATTGTACTCACCTAGTTGTGCTTGCGGGGGTGAGCTCTGGCTCTTTGGTGCCCGTCTCTCAACCGTCAATCAACAGGTGTACAGGTTCCTGAGCCTATCGGGCTCTATCATATCTACACTTGAAACTGTGTATGGAGTCAGCCTCCACCACATTACTTCCTAATGCATTCCATTTGTCAACCACTCTGACACTAAAAAAGTTCTTTCTAATATCTCTGTGGCTCATTTGGGCACTCAGTTTCCACCTGGGTCTCCTAGTACGTGTGCCCCTTGTGCTAAATAGCCTGTCTTTATCAACCCTGTCGATTCCCTTGAGAATCTTGAATGGTGGTGATCATGTCCCCCCTAACTCTTCTGTCTTCCAACGAAGTGAGGTTTAATTCCCGTAGCTCCTCGTAGCTCATACCTCTCAGCTCGGGTACTAGTCTGGTGGCAAACCTTTGAACCTTTCCAGTTTAGTCTTATGCTTGACTAGATAGGGACTCCATGCTGGAGCCGCATACTCCAGGATTGGTGACATATGTGGTTATAATGTTCTGAATGATTCCTTACACAAGTTTCTAAAGGCCGTTCTTATGTTAGCCAACCTGGCATATGCTGCTGATGTTATCCTCTTGATATGAGCTTCAGGGGACAGGTCTGGCGTGAATCAACCCCCAGGTCTTTCTCTCTCTGACTCTTGAAGTATTTCATCTCCCAAATGATACCTTGTATCTGGTCTCCTGCTTCCTACCCCTATCTTAATACATTACATTTGCTTGGGTTAAACTCTAACAGCCATTTGTTCGACCATTCCTGCAGCTTGTCCAGGTCTTCTTGAAGCCTCAAGCTGTCCTCCTCTGTCTTAATCCTTCTCATAATTTTGGCGTCGTCAGCAAACATTGAGAGGAATGAGTCTATACCCTCTGGGAGATCATTTACGTATATCAGAAACAGGATAGGTCCAAGTACAGAGCCCTGTGGGACTCCACTAGTGACTTCACGCCATTTGAGGTCTCACCCCTCTACTAACTCTCTGCTCCTATTGCTTAGGTACTCCGTTATCCACTGGAGCGCCCTACCAGTTACTCCTGCCTGTTTCTCCAGCTTATGCATCAACCTTTTATGGGGTACTGTGTCGAAGGCTTTCCGACAGTCCCAAAAATGTGCAGTCCGCCCATCCCTTCTCTTTCTTGCTTAATCTTTGTCACCTGATCGTAGAATTCTATCAAGCCTGTATGGCAAGATTACCCTCCTGAACCCAGTTG
>WNGS01008584.1:85508-104469 GCA_020271785.1 Procambarus virginalis
CTGATAAACATTTTTCTATGATATCAATAGATGGGGGGGGAATCTTAAATATCAGGGGAGTGATGTTTTGCTAATAAAGAACTTGTACAAATGGACAATAACCGAGCTCCAATTCCCATCCTCCGATTTTTTAGTTCATCAAATTAGTTCACATGAAAGCCTTCTCCAGTCTATCAAAGTCAACAACAACATCATATCCATTAACACCCTTTACCTCCATTACCTTCTCATTCCCAACTTATCCAAACCTTCAATAATCATACTGTATTTGCATATTTCTCTATATTCACTATGTTCTTCGTATTCTCATCCATGTTTTCCGTGTTCATTCCATATTCAGCAAGTATTCACAGCATGTTCAGTTCATATTTTTCACCAGTTTTTCTCCATTTTTGCCATTTTCCCCGTATGTTCACTGTGTTCTTTATCATGTTTTCATATACATCTTATGTTCTCTGTACAACTTTTATACTCAATATTTATGTTCTCAGTGTTCTTAGCTTGTTCTTCACATATTCATCACCTTCTTTACATGTTCTATGTGTTCTTTGTCAATATTCATGTTCCTCTACAAGTTCACGTTCCTCACAAGATCACTTCGTTTATCACCTTCACTTACATGTTTTCTACATTCTTTGTCATATTCTCTATGTTCTTCACAAGTTCATTGTTCATTCTTTGTATTCCCTATTCTCCTTACACGTTATTTACCATTCCTTATATTACAGTTCCTTACATGTTCTCTGTACAACTTTTATACTCAGTATTCATGTTCACTGTATTCATTAACTTTTCTTACATGTTTTCTATGTTCTTTGCCATGTTCCCCATATGTTCTCTGCGTTCATTCCCTTACATGTTATTTAACGCTCCTTAACTAAAATCTTTCGCCAATCAACTAAAACATGGACACTTTCGTCATTTCTCAACTAAACTTATTATCCAATCAACTAAAAATAGTCAGGATTAGCCTCGTTCAACACCGTTCTTAACTAAAATGGCTTTTCTCTTAGCTAAAAAATTGTCAAAGGAAACTTTCCAACGCTGTTTATAACTAACTTTCTCTATCGTCTATCAACAGAAAATAATCTTGTTCATCATTTCTTAACAGCCAATATGTTTCATCACGTAAGAAAAAATAGCTAAAGATATCTTTCATCGCTGTTCTTAACTGACATTATACTTTGTGGAGCATAAAAAATAATCTCCGTCATCATATTCCTTGTCTTTCCTCAACTAAAAATAGTCAAATGGAACATCGTTCTACACTTTTGTAACTAACAGTATACCTCAATGAGTAAGAAAAATAGTCAAAGGAAACTTTCCAATACTGTTCATAACTATCTTTATCCATCGTTAAGTAGCTGAAAATAGTCTTGTTCAACATTTCTTAACTAAATTTATTCCCTAGTCAACAGAAAATAACCATGTTCATCATGTTTCATTGTTGTTTCCTAACTAAAATTATCCCCCAATCAACAGAATGTTCATCATGTTTTGTCTTTTGTTGTAACTAAAAGTACTCATCAGTCAACTAAAAATAGTCACTTTCATCATGTTTCCCTGTCATTTCTTAACTAAAATTATCCATCAATCAACAGAAAAAGTCATGTTCATCATGTTTCCATGTCATTTCTTAACTGAAATATCACTTCTCTCAACTGAAAATAGTCAAGTGTAGCCTCTTTCCAACACTTTTCTTAACTTAAGTAACCTTTCACTTTGCTAAAAAAATAGTCAACTGTAACTTTTTCAGCACTTTCGTAAGTAAAATTATGTGTCGTTAAGTAAGAAATATAGTCAACGACACTCTTCGAGTCATCATGGACTTACTCAAAGACATCAAGGACTTACTCAGACACCCCCAAGCTACTCTGTGAGAAATAAAAAAAGACACTCTTTGAGACATCAAAGACATCAAAGACACTCTTTGAAACACCGAAGTTACTTTTCGAGACATCAAGGCCACTCTCAGATATGCCCAAACTACTCTTCGTTCATCAAAAGTTATTCTCTTAGACATCAATATTGTTCTCTAAGACATAAAAGTTATTCCCAGTGACATTAAAATTAATCTCTGTCATCAAAAAGTTAATCTCAGTCATCAAAGGGTATTCTCTAAGTAACCTTTCGTTCATCGTAGAAGCTTTCTAAGACATCTTCGTTCATCAAAGTTGTTCTCTAAGTCTTCAAAGCTGTTCTCAAAGTCATCAAAGTTAATCTCTAAGTCACATTCGTTCATCAGAGAAACTTTCCAAATCATCTTTGTTCATAAAGTTATTCTCAGAGACATCAAAATGTACTCTCATGTCCTCAAAGTTAATCTCTAAGTCGTCAAAGTTAATCGCAGTGCTAGCAAAAGTTGTTCTCTAAGTCATAAAAGTTATTCTCAGAGCTAGCAAAATTATTTCAATGTCATCAAAGCTAATCTCTAAGTCATAAAAGTTAATCGCAGACCTAACAAAAGTTGTTCTCTAAGTCATAAAAGTTATTCTCAGAGCTAGCAAAAGTTATTTCAATGTCATCAAAGGTAATCTCTAACTCACTTTCGTTCATCAAAGTTAATCTCAGAGTCATCAAAGGTAATATCTAACTCTCCTTCGTTCACCAAAAGTTGTTCTCTAAAACACCTTCGTTCATCAAAGAAACTCTTCTTCTTCCAACAAGTTATAATTTAGGACATCAATGTTGTTCTCTAAGACA
This sequence comes from Procambarus virginalis, assembly GCA_020271785.1. Taxonomy (NCBI): domain Eukaryota; kingdom Metazoa; phylum Arthropoda; class Malacostraca; order Decapoda; family Cambaridae; genus Procambarus; species Procambarus virginalis. The sequence continues at coordinate 88,212 of WNGS01008584.1, forward strand.
TCTTCAGGCGTAAAATTTCTCTCCAAATGTAACTAGTTCAGCTTTTCATATCAAACTTGCACTTCTGTTAAAATATATTTTCTTAGACACTTTACCTTTAAAACTGTTCTCTGTACAACACTGCTTAAGCCTACCTAACCTATCCTCCCCACCCAATGTTACTTACCTAACATAACATTCCTAAACCTAACTTAACCTATCCTAACTTAACCTAACCTAACCGAACTTACCTAACCTAACTAAGCTAACCTACCCTAACTTACCTTATCTTACCTAATTTAACCTAACAGCGCAACCTAACTTAACCTAACCTAACTTAACTTGCATAACCTAACCTAATGTAACCTAATTTAACCTGCATAATCTAGCCTAACCTAACTTACATATCCTAACTTAATTTGCATAACTTCACCTAATGTAACCTAACTTAACTTGCATAACCTAACCTAACTTACATTACCTTACCTAACTTAACCTGCATAACCTAACCTAACTTACATAACCTAACTTAACTTGCATAACCTCACCTAACGTAACCTAACTTGCATATCCTAACCTAACTTACCTTACCTTACTTAACTTACCTAACTTAACCTGCTTAACCTAACTTCCATAACCTAACTTACATAACCTATCTTACCTTGCATAACCTAACCTAACCTAACTTAACTTGCATAACCTAACCTAACCTAACCTAACCTAACTTAGCCTAAAATAACCTAACCTAACTTAACTTAGCCTAAAATAACCCAACCTAACCTAACCTAACCCAACCTAACTTAACCTAACCTAAACTATCTTACCTAACCTAACTTACCCAACCTAACTTAGCTTGCATAACCTAACCTAACTTAACTTGTATAACCTAACCTAACTTAACTTGCATAACCTAACTTTACCTTACCTAACCTAACTTAACCTAACCTAACTTAACCTAACCTACACTAACTTACCAAACCTAACTTACCCAACCTAACTTAGCTTGCATAACCTAACCTAACTTAACTTGCATAACCTAACTTTACCTTACCTAAGCTAACTTAACCTAAAATAACCTAACCTAACTTAGCCTAAATTAACCTAACCTAACCTAACTTAGCCTAAAATAACCCAACCTAACCTAACCTAAATAACCCAACCTAACCTACTTAACCTAACCTAACTAAACCTAAAATAACCTAACCTAACTTAACCTAACCTAAAATAACGTAACCTAACTTAACTTAACCTAACCTAACCTAACTTAACTAAATTATCCTAACTTACTTAGTCGAACCAGACATGACCTAACTTACATAATTATTCCTGCTTGTCTTTTGTGTTTCATCAATGTCTCATATTCATTTACTCGTTTCAAGGGTTAATTTCTCAAATGGACATTTTTGCATTTCAAGTGCTATTNTTATATATTATAACTGAAAACTCACCCCCAGAAGTGACTCGAACCCATACTCCCAGGGGCAACGCAACTGGTATGTACAGGGATGCCTTAAACCACTTGACCATCACGACCGGACAAAAGGAAGTGATAGCCGAGGCTATATGAACCTCTTCCCGCCGGCACCTGGATGTTATCTTGGGCATAGCATTTTATCAAATCACCTCATTTTTGGGGCAAAACACGTGAGGAACCCAAATGCAAACAAGCCTGAATGGTCCCCAGGACTAGATACAACTGAAAACTCACACCCCAGAAGTGACTCGAACCCATACTCCCAGGAGCAACGCAACTGGTATGTACAGGGATGCCTTAAACCACTTGACCATCACGACCAGACAAAAGGAAGTGATAGCGGAGGCTATATGAACCATTTCCCTGCCGGCACCTGGATGGTTATCTTGGGCATAGCATTTTATCAAATCACCTCATTTTTTGGGCAACACGTGAGGAACACAAATGCAAACAAGCCTGAATGGTCCCCAGGACTAGATACAACTGAAAACTCACACCCCAGAAGTGACTCGAACCCATACTCCCAGGAGCAACGCAACTGGTATGTACAGGGATGCCTTAAACCACTTGACCATCACGACCGGACAAAAGGAAGTGATAGCCGAGGCTATATGAACCACTTCCCCGCCGGCACCTGATGGTTATCTTGGGCATAGCATTTTATCAAATCACCTCATTTTTTGGGGCAACACGTGAGGAACACAAATGCAAACAAGCCTGAATGGTCCCCAGGACTAGATACAACTGAAAACTCACACCCCAGAAGTGACTCGAACCCATACTCCAGGAGCAACGGAACTGGTATGTACAGGGATGCCTTAAACCACTTGACCATCACGACGGACAAAAGGAAGTGATAGCCGAGCTATATGAACCACTTCCCCGCCGGCACCTGGATGGTTATCTTGGGCATAGCTTTTATCAGATCACCTCATTTTTTGGGGCAACACGTGAGGAACACAAATGCAAACAAGCCTGAATAATCCCCAGGACTAGATACACTGAAAACTCACACCCCAGAAGTGACTCGAACCCATACTCCAGGAGCAACGCAACTGGTATGTACAAGGGATGCCTTAAACCACTTGACCATCACGACCAGACAAAAGGAAGTGATAGCGGAGGCTATATGAACCATTTCCCCGCCGGCACCTGGATGGTTATCTTGGGCATAGCATTTTATCAAATCACCTCATTTTTTGGGGCAACACGTGAGGAACACAAATGCAAACAAGCTGAATGGTCCCCAGGACTAGATACAACTGAAAACTCACACCCCAGAAGTGACTCGAACTCATACTCCCAGGAGCAACGCAACTGGTATGTACAGGGATGCCTTAAACCACTTGACCATCACGACCGGACAAAAGGAAGTGATAGCCGAGGCTATATGAACCACTTCCCCGCCGGCACCTGGATGGTTATCTTGGGCATAGCATTTTATCAAATCACCTCATTTTTTGGGGCAACACGTGAAGAACACAAATGCAAACAAGCCTGAATGGTCCCCAGGACTAGATACAACTGAAAACTCACACCCCAGAAGTGACTCGAACCCATACTCCCAGGAGCAATGCAACTGGTATGTACAGGGATGCCTTAAACCACTTGACCATCACGACCAGACAAAAGGAAGTGATAGCCGAGGCTATATGAACCACTTCCCCGCCGGCACCTGGATGGTTATCTTGGGCATAGCATTTTATCAAATCACCTAATTTTTTGGGGCAACACGTGAGGAACACAAATGCAAACAAGCCTGAATGGTCCCCCAGGACTAGATACAACTGAAAACTCACACCCCAGAAGTGACTCGAACCCATACTCCCAGGAGCAATGCAATTGGTATGTACAGGGATGCCTTAAACCACTTGACCATCACGACCGGACAAAAGGAAGTGATAGCCGAGGCTATATGAACCACTTCATATATATATATATATATATATATATATATATATATATATATATATATATATATATATATATATATATGTCGTACCTAGTAGCCAGAACGCACTTCTCAGCCTACCATGCAAGGCCCGATTTGCCTAATAAGCCAAGTTTTCATGAATTAATATATTTTCTCTAATTTTTTTCTTATGAAATGATAAAGCTACCCATTTCATTATGTATGAGGTCAATTTTTTTATTGGAGTTAAAATTAACGTAGTTATATGACCTAACCTAACCAACCCTACCTAACCTAACCTAACCTATCTTTATAGGTTAGGTTAGGTTAGGTAGCCGAAAAAGTAAGGTTAGGTTAGGTTAGGTAGGTTAGGTCGTCGAAAAACAATTAAATCATGAAAACTTGGTTTATTAGGCAAATCGGGCCTTGCATAGTAGGCTCAGAAGTGCGTTCTGGCTACTAGGTACGACATATATATATATATATATATATATATATATATATATATATATAATATATATATATATATATATATATATATATATATATATATATATATATACGGGTACGGCCACCATGGCCTACTCTGCTAAAGTACAGGAGGATGGCACTCGAGGCACAGTGAAGTTAACGACATCATCAAGAGGAGCCTCACCACAGCTGGATGCCCAGCTGAGAGAGAGCCTCGTTACCTAACGCCCCGTAACTCTGATGCTCTTATTGGTCGTCCGGATGGTATCACAGTCAACCCCTGGAAGAATGGCAAGCAGTTGGTGTGGGACTACACGTGCGTATCAACCCTGGCTAACACCTACATTGAACTCAGTGTTGCACAACCAGGTGGCGCTGCCACCCACAGGGAAGCAGCCAAATCCCGTAAGTATAGAGAACTGGATCACCACTACAATTTTGTCCCCATTGCTTCTGAGACACTCGGCGCCTGGGGTAAAAGTGCTACCAGTTTTTTGAAGGAACTGGGTTCTAGGCTCATTGAAACAACATGGGACCCTAGAGCTGCCAGCTTTCTTTTCCAGCGCCTCAGCGTGTCGATACAGAGGGGAAATGCGCACTGCATCCAGGGTTCCTGCCCGCCATCTGAGGAGCTGGAGGAACTCGACAACTTATGATAACCCTCTTTGTAACCTATATGTAACTCCTTTTTTGTAACAAAGTTCAAATAAAGCAAATATGTATGTGTACATACAAAAGAATGGGGGTGGTAGGAGAAGAAATATTAGTGTTCAGTGAGAAACCACAAGGTCTCCTCTGAATACGTTTTATTTTCTTCTCCGAGGCTATGGGTCCCCACATTGGCACCAGAGGTGGTACCCTCACAAACTTATATATATATATATATATATATATATATATATATATATATATATATATATATATATATATATATATATATATATATATATATATATATATATATATATATATATATATATATATATATATATATATATATATATATATATATATATATATATATATATATATATATATATATATATATATATAAAGGGAGTACCACCTCTGGCTGGAAGAAGGGGGACCCATAGCCTCGGAGGAAATCACACATAACGCATTGGAGGGAATGTAGGTCCCCTCCAATACAATTTCTGTGTGCGTTTCTCCTACCACCCCCTTCCTTTTTTTATGCTTTATTGTGTATTTAAAGGTTACAAAACATACAAGACAAATGCCTAAAGGTTATGTATCTCTTGAAGCTCCTCCGCTTCCGGACAGGAACCGAGGACGCAGCAAGCATTTCCCCTCTGGATCGCCACACTGATATATATATATATATATATATATATATATATATATATATATATATATATATATATATATATATATATATATATATATATATATATGGTAGCAGCCTTTCGTGTAAACATATGTTGTTGAATATGACCGAAAAGGTATGATTAATAATTCTAACACAAATTTTCTCAATATTTCTTATGTTTCTCTTCACTGTCGAAGGTAATTGAAATATCAATACTCCAAAATTCATTTTAATTTACGGTTTGATGCCCGAACGTGTTTCGTAATTCTTATTAAATTTTCAAAGACTTAGGTTACACATACAAATTCATTGTACTTATACTCGTTTTTGAGTACGGCGACATGGCACAAAAGTTTTGGGTGAGGTGACAAACAATACAGAACACGAAACAATGGGTATTAATTTAGGTATGAAAACATAAGAATGGAAGTAGCTGCAGAAGGCCTATTGGCCCATACTTCCTCTTCCTGCTTCTATGTTGGTTTACAAGATGTAAAACTTTAAACTAAACTGGAAATGTACACACAAGAAAGAATTCGCACATTCGGTAAACATTTACTGTCTTGGCTGAGTGAGACAACATATAGTTGGCCTTGGTGATCGTATTATTACTTTAAAGATAAAAACTTTAAACTAAACTGAAAATGTTCCAACAAGAAATGATTACCACATTCAGTAAACTCTTACTGACTTGGCTGACTGAGACAACATATAGACGGACTAGACAGATTTACTTTAAAATGGTATTTGGACGAATAAATTATTAAGAGTGGTAAATATTCTGTTTTACTGTAGGGAACATAACCTCCCACATTGGGTTATTGTAGATCTAACCCCTTAATGTCACTGTTAACACGTGAGTGGGGGGGAGGGGTAAGAGAGACACACCCCTGATTAGTTGATGATGGCAAAGCCAGGACGCGTGACACTAATGAGACAAATGTCACACACGGCGCTAAACGCCGGTCGTATTAGGGAGCCGGTCGGCCGAGCGAACAGCACACTGGACTGTGATTCTGTGGCCCTGGGTTCGATCCCAGGCGCCGGCGAGAAACAATGGGCAGAGTTTCTTTCACCCTATGCCCCTGTTACCTAGCAGTAAAATAGGTACCTTGGTGTTAGTCAGCTGTCACGGGCTGCCTCCTGGGGGTGGAGGCCTGGTCGAGGACCGGGCCGCGGGGACACTAAAGCCCCGAAATCATCTCAAGATAACCTCAAGATCTCAAGATAATGCCTCAAAGTTGTCTTGCTCATCATCATCGGATTCAAAGTCAGTCGGTCTGAAACTGTCTGTCTAAGAGAGAACATATATGGACTTGATGATCGTATTATTATTATTACTAACTTTTAAAAATGGAAGAAAACTTAAAATAAGCTTGATGGTAGACGCTAATTAAAGAGCGCTAAATATCTGATTAATTCGTTCTACCACTAAGATGATGGAAACCCTCATAAGTTCTTCTCACGCAGCTAGCGCAGTCCAAAGCGCGAACACACGCGTGAGAGTGTAAACATCCTGATGTGTTGTGTGGTGAGTTTTGCCATACATGGAATATTATCTCCGTTATGATTCAGTAATGTTTGTTCTACTTCAATAAAATAAAAATATTTACCAACATTATGTTTAGCAGTTATTGAACAAAGTATTAAGAGTGGTGAATATTCTGTTTTCATTGTCCGGCTATGAAAACAATAGTCCCTGTTTTTTTCCTGACCTAATGAGGGGTAGCGGCTTGTGAGGCAAGCTGTCATCTCGCGCGCAAGAGAGAGTGGATGTCTGGACGTGGGTCGCTAACGAGCTGACAATGACACACAACACTAAATGCCTCAAGGTTGACCTGACGAAATAGTGGCAGAACCCAACTCTTTATTCTCATTCTGGTTGTACATAAAGCTGATAACTACGATTTCAGGGTGTAAGGCTATGCACAATGATAAACTGACTCAGTTCCTTTTTAAATCATATTGATCCTAACAAATTGAAGCTGGCTATTACACTAATGTCTCAGCTGGAGATAGCAATGTAAATACCTGCTTCAAACTAATGTTGGATGTTACATCAGTTACTGAATACTTTTTTTGGATAATGTAAACCTTAGTGTGTGCCTTGAAGTACAACCCAATAAATGGCTTGTACTCAGTGATAAAGAACTAGCTAATTTTAAATATAATATCAAGTCTATGATTTTCCACATTATATTACATTGTGTGTTACAAGGTCTAAAACAGTCACACAGTAATAGAAAGAACGACCGAACGGTGTTTGCATATTGTTCATGTTACGTTATGAGGTGAAAATACACAGTTGCATTAATTTAATTTGATTTGTAATAAGAAGAATGAAGACTACCTTAAAACTGTTGTTGAAGCTACTCTTAGCCTGATACTGGGAAAGAAGGATGTTTGCATGTTGGTCCCATTACGTTACAAGGTGGAAACACACTAGCATTGATTTGATTTGATTTGTTATAAGAAGAATGAAGACTGCCTTACGACTGATGCTGATGCTAATCTTAACCTGTTATTGGGAAAGAAGGATGTTTGCATGTTGGTCACGTTACGTTACGTTACGTTTGGTAGACACACTTTACATCAGCAGAGCATATTTTCCACATTATGTTACATTGTGTGTTACAAGGTCTAAACAGCCCCACAGTAATAGAACGATTTGTTGACCAGACCACACACTAGAAGGTGAAGGGACGACGACGTTTCGGTCCGTCCTGGACCATTCTCAAGTCGATTGTGAGAATGGTCCATTCACAATCGACTTGAGAATGGTCCAGGACGGACCGAAACGTCGTCGTCCCTTCACCTTCTAGTGTGTGGTCTAGTCAACATACTTTAGCCACGTTATTGTGACTCATCGCCTGCCTAATAGAACGATGTTCGCATGATGACCCAGTTACATCACGAAGTGTGTAACACACACTAGCATTGATTTGATTTGTTATAAGAAGATTAAATACTGGTATACGATGAGGCTCGTTACTCGTAAAAGTTATTTGGGGAAAGAACGATGTTTACACATTTAAAAATATTATTATTATTGTCGTTGTAAATGTCTCAGTGTTTAATAAAGAATAAAAATTTATATAAAATGGGTTTACACCCTTAACTACTTATTTGTTCTGAATACAGAGACATGCATGTAAGTGCCAAAACCTGAGGGGTGACAAGTAAACGGAGCGTGCTAAGTGTAAGGGGAGGGGTCAGGCTGGAGCTGCCACTTCTCTGATGTAAACACGCAAGACCCTCGTCTCGCCACCTCCACACACCTGGTGATGGACTCCCATACCTTAGAAGAGGAGACCTCTTGTGACTGATAAGGTGAGCTGACAGGGAACTATGAAAGCGGAGGTGGCAAGAGGGGTGGATACACACACATCCTTCTTTACTGTGAAAAATCTAACTAAAACATAAATATGGTACTGCCTACCCGACATCCCTATGTTTTAAACTAACGCAAATAAACAGAATGTGTGTGCTCTTACCTTATTATTATTAATATTATTATTCTACTCAATGGTAAGGTGCTGGAGGGATCACGCGAGGGGTTATGGTAGGGGCTATTGTCGACATAACACTCCCCCCTCCAACACATTTACCTCAGTCACACTACCGCTATCAAAGGGGTCGGCCGCCTGAACGCTCACTCCCTCATCCATGTGGTATGTGGTGTGCCTCATGCCCTGTGCGGTGTGACATGGGCCATGTGGTAGGTATGTGGCACTCCATTCCGGTCTAGGCTGAAGGGTAGGGGTGGTGAGGGGGGGGACCTCCTTTGTTTACAAAAATATTATGAGTGCTTCGATCACAGCTCAGTTGCCAGTGACATCCCACTGTGAACACACTCGTGTATGACACGAAATTAATGACTCCTCTTAGACCCAGTGTTGAAGGCTTAGGACTAGAGGATGAGGCGATAGCAGCGGCAGAGACTATGGTGAGAAAATTATACGTTTTTGGTAAAATATACACACTTCACTCTGCCATCTAGCCTTTCCTACATACAACAGACATATTGTTTAAAAAACACGAAAGTGTGAGGCACACTACCACTCCTAGCCAATGCTCCTGGATGGTCCTCTTCTCTCCCTTCACCTGCTTCAAACGCCCTTCCCTAACCGTGCACTTAAAAAAACTCTATCTCTTGGATATGCCCCCCCATGGGAGGGCCTCCCCTCTTCGCCCTCAACATATCTTTCTATTTACGACATACTTTATTTAATAACTATATATCTCCACATGGTTAACTCTACGTTACATACTCATACACATTCATCTTACAACTGCTACTCCTGTTCACCTGTTCCTATACTTACACTTTTACCTCCCACGAGACAATGACCTGGCACGCCCAGCCACCCACCGCGTCCCACAAACACTCAGCGACGACGCACGCGCACCTATGGGCACCCCCCCCCCCCGAGACTACGGACGTGGGCAACACCCCTGCAGGGGCCTAATTGACTCACCTGCCCAGGTGTTGCACATAGTTATAGTCTTAATGTACTCTACTATGATTCTCCTGTAGTAATCTCGAATCTTTTCACCCTTCGCAATAAGTTCAGCATGCAATGTGTTTTAATTGTGACCTTCTTTTGCTTCTCGAGGTCGAATATGTCGTCCAATAGGATCTCCGATTTCACTTTCCGGGCCATCTCACTTGGTCTGGACATAATGTGACAGTTTATTCTCAGATTTAAGAGAGTGATATGGTCCTCAGTGCGGTTGATCCCAGCAAGGTTTAAGAACCCATCTCTAGGTCGAGGAACCGCCATAGGTCCTCCGAATAATGTTGTCAGTTTCAGCAAAAGAAGGTTACCACTAAAGAGTATCCAATACTTTTGAATAGTCTGTGTGATCATGTGGTCAGAATACTCGACTTGCTAGTGGGTTATAAAGTCCTGACAGTCTTAGGTTTAAGACCTTTCCCGGGAATGAGTCTTTCTGATTCATTCGGCTTGGTGTTTATGCAAGTTTGTCTATACAATTGAGGGTCGAGTTTTCCTTTATAGTGAATCATTTGATGAAAATGATTTCTGAAAACGAAAATAAATAATGCAATTATTTGTATTTACATAATGTGAATGAGGCACTGAGAGGTTCGATTTGAACAAAGGATGTGAGCGATGCATTGCTCAAGAAAATTTTGAATGTCATCAGTTGTAAATCTTCTGTAAAATATTTGTTATTCATAACCTGCTTGTCCTCATAAACCAAGGCCAAAGTCCATTCCATGAACCCGCCAAACCTCCTGTATATGAATGAAAAACGGTTTACATACGACTCACAACTGATGACGTCCGAACACATCCGGAACAAGTGCTTCGCTGACGACTTTTGTTCGAACCACAGTGCTATTAATGCTTCATCCACATACTACAAATACAAATAATCGTCAATGGAACCTAAACAGCTAACTTAACCAATGCCTAACTATGCACAGTATACTAGTATATAACAATATTAATTTATCTCTGAGAAAATTCCTATTTCGAATGAACAGCATGTTAAAATTGTTGAATATGTCTTTGGGGTCGACCGCTGGACAAACGAATCGTGAGCGTTGACAGAAACGGACATACGTCATGGCCTCCTAATGAAGAAGGAAGTCTGTAACTCATAATGAAGAATTGGTGAGAGACTTTGTTAACAGCGTATGAAGAAGCTGTTGGAGGACGATGTTTACTGTATTCTCAGTTATTATGGTAATGATATAGGGGCGACCTGAAGCCTATTAGGTGGTCGTGCCTTTGAGGACCCAACTGTGTGTAAATCCTTTAAGTGGATAAATTGGGCAGGTGTTCCTGTGTGGCACCTGTTACACGACTTCTCACGCTCAAGTAAAAACGGGTTGGTGCCGATAATTGCACGTCCAAGAGAAATTTATGGACGACCGGGAAGAGCGCCATATTTGGGCGTCGTTGGACAGGCGTTGTCACGATATCCTTTTGTGGTATGAGATCAATATTATGTCATGTAGAGCTTGTTATAGTTTGATCATGTGCCCAGCGATTTTATAGGACGTTTGTGAATGTAGGTTAGAGAGTTTATGAAAATAATGAGACAATGTGAGGAGTTTGCGATGATTTGATATTATGGAGGCGGGAGCGGCATATGATCATTCAGGCGAGTGCAGTGTACGACTGAGAGGAGGAAGCCCCAGGTGGTAGAAGATTAACTGGGTGGACTCGTCCATTGTGGGGGAGTACACTTTTAGTGCAGAAGCGGCAGTTGGACATTGTAGGATGAAATTTAGTTTATGAATATTATTTGTTATTATTTGTTTGATAGAAGAACATGTAATTATTATATGGTAATGGAGTTACAGGGTTTGTGTATGGTAAAATTCGTGTATGGGGAACTTCGTGTATGAGCTTCAAGTCTGGTGAGGTTCGTATCTGGTGAAGTTCATATGGTGCATCTTCAAATGTATAGTGGAACTTCAATGGTATAGGAGAACTACATGTGTACGGTGAAGCCTATGAAGAGGATTTTCACGAAAATGGTGGAACTTCAAGTAGCAGTGGTACTTGGACGTGTTTCGTCATTGTTAGACGCAGCAGTAATATTGAAGAGACTGTAGAAGTTCCTACTTAATTTGAGGACCCATTGATGGATAGTAATAGTGGTGGGCCTCAGGACCCAATACATAGAATTATATGGAAATAGTTATTGTTTGAGGGAGCACATGAATTCATGTTATGAATGGCGCAGTGTAAGGTGAGAAGGTCAATATTATCTTGTTTCAGTTAATTTATATGCAAGTTGCCCAACCCTGACGTCGAGGAGGCAAGAGGTTGCGGGCGAAGATTAAGCAGCAGCCTAGCATAGTTTACTTGGTGGATCACTGATATTATATAGGCGTGAAGCTAGTTTGTTGGACCTGATGATATTATGCTGGTATTTTTCGTTCTTTGTATTATTACAATAAATTTTTGTCTGTAGACAATTGTTTTGCATTTGTCCTACTAAGAATTTCTAGAATGAGAGAGAGAGAGAGAAATAACTGTGGCCGGTCGACAGCAGGAATAATATCATAAAGGGGAACTAGAAAGAGGTCATCCCAAAGCAAGGAGAGAGATGGTAAGTCATGTCGGCTCCGTGGGGTGTGTATTCGTGATAATAGGCTGAGCCGATTCCCCAAACAGTATGAAGGTGAGCCCCTTTCTCCATAGTTTAGATCACTAAAGGGTGACTCTCCAGTGTGTACTCACCTAGCTGTGCTTGCGGGGGTTGAGCTTTGCTCTTTTGGCCCGCCTCTCAACTGTTAATCAACTGTTACTAACTACTTTCCCCCCCCCCACACACACACAGGAAGCAGCTCCGTAACAGCTGCCTAACTCCATGGTACCTATTTACTGCTAGGTAACAGGGGCATTCAGGGTGAAAAACTTTGCCAATTAGTTTCTGCCTGGTCCGGGAATCGAACCCGGGCTACAGAATTATGAGTCCTGCGCACTGCCCACTCAGCTACTAGACCCCTATCTGGTAGCTGAGTAGTGTGTGTCTGGGAGTGTGTGTTCCATTGGTGGTGGTGTTAGTAGTAAGCATTTGTGTGTTTATTAATATTTTTACCGGGGTCTCTGATAACAGTAAGGGCACCCCTGATAATGGTCAGGGGTGCCCTTACGCACCCCTGACCATTATCAATTATTAATCAGAAAATTATGAGTATAGGAGGTGTGTGGGTTTGAATATTCGAGGGAAAAGAGAGGGATCAAAATTGTGTTTTGACCACGAGAGGCAGACATTTCCAATGCACTTTTGAGCCTACCTGAGGGTGATCGGCGAGGTACTTCATTTTGTAGGCCAGTTGTTGGGGTGTGTAGTGCAGGGCGTTGATGTAGGAGCCAGGAGGCATCAGGGCGCTATAGTTGGCCGCCCCAAGCACCACAGGAATTAGTGGATAGTAAAGAAGGTTGTACAGCTTCTCCGTTACATAGTCCGTACATAAGGCGTTTTCAAACGCCAAATAAAACAGGTAACTATCGCCAGCCATCCTCATGCAGGGATCCGTCGCAGGTTTGTATGCGTGCTCAGCATATCGAGAACGTCCACACTTATGGTCGCCGCATCTGCCATACACATCGACCCGGGCGTATTTCTTCAGAGTTCGGATATATTGTAACCTTCCACTGTTGTCCTTACAGTTAGAAACGAACGCCACGGCCAGTTTCCTCCTGGTTTTGTTAGGAAATAGTACAGGATCTTGACGCCATGATGGAGGCAGGAAGGATGCGTCCCGGCCACGCCCCACAATAAACCCATGGAGCACTAGGATGTCTGAGTCTCTCCGGTGGTGCATCGTGCGGTTGAAGAACCCATCTAGCAACTTATAATTCGTATGGAAGAGGACGTTAGACTGTAAATGTGTTTCTGGCTCAAACATAACCCAGGGTTGAGAAGGGTCGCGTGGACCTAGGTCCATCAGCACCTTCTCTCTACTTGCCACACTCCGTAAGTGTATCAATACCACGTCTGCCGTCGACACCTGACAAGAGTTAGGAAAAGCAGTTAAAATTTTATATTTTGGTCATATAAATAGGCAATTGTAACCATTCTCATGATAACAAAAGTAAATATATCAAGCGAGTTATTAAGAGACTAGATAAACCTCTTATATGCACAATTCTACGTGTTATGTTTCTTAAAGGCTCAGCAAGAATGTTCCCCCGTGATGCTTCTGACAGGTTGAGCAGCCTGCTGAACATAGAGCAGCCTTCTGACTGCTGAACATAGAGCAGCCTTCTGGCTGCTGAACATAGAGCAGCCTTCTGAATGCTAAACATAGAGCAGCCTGCTGACTGCTGAACATAGATCAGCCTGCTTACTGCTGAACAATAAGCAGCCTGCTGACTGCTGAACATTGAGCAGCCTGCTGACCATAGAGCAGCCTGCTGACCATAAAGCAGCCTGCTGACCATAAAGCAGCCTGCTGACCATAAAGCAGCCTGCTGACTGCTGAACATAGAGCAGCCTGCTGACTGTTGAACATAAAGCAGCCTGCTGACTGCTGAACATAGAGCAGCCTGCTGACTGCTGAACATAAAGCAGCCTGCTGACCGCTGAACATAGATCAGCCTGCTGACCGCTGAACATAGAGCAGCCTTCTGACTGCTGAACATAGAGCAGCCTTCTGAAAGCTGAACATAGATCAGCCTGCTAATAGTAGGGATGACGGTCCAGCGGTGATTTTTTATTTTGGGACCGGAAAATAGCCTCCGTAGCGGTGATTTTCGTTTTTCAGGGAAAATCACTCATAGCGCTTCGGGGTTTTCAGGTAAATTTGGGCAGTCACTGATTTAGAATTACTAAATTCTTATGAGGAAAATAATTTCCGAGATGATAGAAGTTCGTTAGGAGATCCTATGATGAAAATTATATCATAGAAGTTTGTTAATAGTTCTTATGGGAAAATTCAAATCTGAGATTTGTTAAGAGTTCTTACCGAAAATAAACAGATATTTAGGTCGTATATGTTTAAGTATAAATTCTTACCTACAAACTAGTATATGGCTATATAACTGTGGCATCCCCCTCACACCCCCCTCCCCCTTCCCTCCTCCCTACCCCCTGCCTCCTGCTTCTACCTCCACCCCCTCCCTCCCTCCTTCCCCCTTACCTCACAACCCCGCGTCACCTGTGTTTACCTTACGCCGCCAGCCAGACGCCTCCGGCAAGTCACCTCTATCTTATCATTGTGTCTCCGTATTATCTGGACTGTCCCTCCCCCTCTCTCTCTCTCTCTCTCTCTACCCAGGTGAGTCTTATTTTCATAAATCCGTGCAGCTATTTTATACATCGTAATAATTGTTCCTTTACATTAAACTATTCAGTTTTACACAAATAAATCGTGTTAGTAAGCAAGTTCTAGCTCCTGTCCCCGCCTTAGTTTATCCCCATATCTTCTTTAGCTTCCAATCATTTTCTTCGAGATTTAAACACAGCTATTTCAGACGTATTAAAATACAATAATTTAGTTAACGAGCTCCAGCTCCTGTCTCCCGCCATAGTTCCCTCTCATATCTTCGTTAATACCTAACCAATCCCCTGAAATTTTAAACAATCTTTTTTCAGACATAGTAAATCAAATCAATTCAGTAAGCAAGTTCTAGCTCCTGTCCCCGCCTTAGTTCTCTCTCGTATCTTCTTTACTAACAGTCCAATCCCCTAAAATTTTTAACAGTCATTTTCAAACGTAGTTCAATACAGTAATTTAGTTACCGAGCTCCAGCTCCTGTCCTTAGCTTTTGTTCCGTCTCATATCTTCGTTTATACCTATTAAATTTCCCTGAAACTTATACCCTCTGTATATCAGACACAGTAAAGATCAAGTCAGTTACCGAACTCTAGCTCATGTCCCCTACCCTACTTCCCTCACATGTATTCGTTAATATCCTATCAATTTCTCTGAAATTTATACCCCCCTGTAATTCAGACACAGTAAATAAACCCAGTTCAGTTACCGAATTTCAACTCTCGTTTCCCTGCTTAGCTCATTTGTACAAGTTCTTTATTATCAAACCAATCCCCTGATATTTAAGATCACTATTTCTATCATAGAAAATGTTTATCAGGACATAACCGAGCTCCAATTCCCATCCTCCGATTTTTTTAGTTCATCAAATTAGTTCACATGAAGCCTTCTCCAGTCTATCAAAGTCAACAACAACATCATATCCATTAATACCCTTTACCTCCATTACCTTCTCATCCCCAACTTATCCAAACCTTCAATAATCATACTGTATTTGCATATTTCCTCTATATTCACTATGTTCTTCGTATTCTCATCCATGTTTTCCGTGTTCACCACCATATTCAGAAGTATCACAGCATGTTCAGTTCATATTTTCACCAGTTTTTTTTCTCCATTTTTGCCATTTTCCCCCGTATGGTTCACTGTGTTCTTTATCATGTTTTCATATACATCTTATGTTCTCTGTACAACTTTTATACTCAATATTTATGTTCTCAGTGTTCTTAGCTTGTTCTTCACATATTCATCACCTTCTTTACATGTTCTATGTGTTCTTTGTCAATATTCATGTTCCTCTACAAGTTCACGTTCCTCACAAGATCACTT
>WNGS01008584.1:139908-150755 GCA_020271785.1 Procambarus virginalis
TTGATAAGATTGTACGAAAAAGCTAGTGGCGCATAAGAACTTTGTAACACAGCACCAATGTGAATTCAGAGATGGCAAGTCCTGCCTCACAGGATTAATTGAATTCAACGATCAGGTCAACAAAAATCAGGTAAGAAAGAGAGGGGGTGGTCAGACTGCATATTTTGGAGTGCCAGAAAGCCTTTGACACAGTACCATGATAAGAGGCTAGTGCAAAAGTGTGTTAAGTGTTTACAAAGATATGCTGTGTAACACGGGTGGTAGACGAACAAGGGGACACAAGTGGAGACTGGAGTACCCAAATGAGCCACAGGACGTTAGAAAAAACTTTTTCAGTGTTAGAGTAGGTAACAGGTGGAATTCATTAGGAAGTGATGTGGTGGAGGTTGACTCCATACACAGTTTCAAATGTCGATATGGTAGAGCCCAGTAGGCTCAGGAGTCTGTACATTAGTTGATTGATGGTTGAGAGGTGGGAACCAAAGAGCTAGCTCAACCCCCCGCAAGCACAACAAGGTGAGGTGAATCCCAGGACACACACACACACAACACAACACACCACACACACACACACACACACACACACACACAGGGAGGGTCTGATAGCTGAGTGGACAGTGCCTGTCTTGTAATCGTCTGGGTCCGGGTCGATCCCGGGAGGGGCAGAAAAAAATGGGCAGAGTTTCTTTCACCCTGATGCACCTGTTACCTAGCAGTAAAATAGGTACCTGGAGTTAGGCAGCTATTATGGGCTACTTCCTAGGTGTGTGTGAGTGGGGAGGGGCGGGGGAATTGTTAGTAGTTAGTTAACAGTTGATTGAATGACAGTTGAGAGGGCGGGCTGAAAGAGCAGAGCTCAACCCGTCAAACACAACTAGGAGAATACACACACACACACACACACACACACACACACACACACACACACACACACACACACAAACACACACTCATACAGAAGGGACTTTGTGACAACCCATCAACATGGGTTCAGGGAGGGTAAATCTTGCCATACAGGCTTGATAGAATTCTACGATCAGGTGAAAAGATTAAGCAAGAAAGAGAAGGATGGGCGGACTGCATTTTTTTGGACTGTCGGAAAGCCTTTGACACAGTACCCCATAAAAGGTTGATGCATAAGCTGGAGAAACAGGCAGGAGTAACAGGTAGGGCGCTCCAGTGGATAAGGGAGTACCTAAGCAATAGGAAGCAGAGAGTTACAGTGAGGGGTGAGACCTCAGACTGGCGTGAAGTCACCAGTGGAGTCCCACAGGGCTCTGTACTTGGACCTATCCTGTTTCTGATATACGTAAATGATCTCCCAGAGGGTATAGACTCATTCCTCTCAATGTTTGCTGACGACGCCAAAATTATGAGAAGGATTAAGACAGAGGAGGACAGCTTGAGACTTCAAGAAGACCTGGACAAGCTGCAGGAATGGTCGAACAAATGGCTGTTAGAGTTTAACCCAAGCAAATGTAATGTAATGAAGATAGGGGTAGGAAGCAGGAGACCAGATACAAGGTATCATTTGGAGATGAAATACTTCAAGAGTCAGAGAGAGAGAAAGACCTGGGGGTTGATATCACGCCAGACCTGTCCCCTGAAGCTCATATCAAGAGGATAACATCAGCAGCATATGCCAGGTTGGCTAACATAAGAACGGCCTTTAGAAACTTGTGTAAGGAATCTTTCAGAACATTATATACCACATATGTCAGACCAATCCTGGAGTATGCGGCTCCAGCATGGAGTCCATATCTAGTCAAGCATAAGACTAAACTGGAAAAGGTTCAAAGGTTTGCCACCAGACTAGTACCCGAGCTGAGAGGTATGAGCTACGAGGAGAGACTACGGGAATTAAACCTCACTTCGTTGGAAGACAGAAGAGTTAGGGGGGACATGATCACCACATTCAAGATTCTCAAGGGAATCGACAGGGTTGATAAAGACAGGCTATTAACACAAGGGCACACGCACTAGGGGACACAGGTGGAAACTGAGTGCCCAAATGAGCCACAGAGATATTAGAAAGAACTTTTTTAGTGTCAGAGTGGTTGACAAATGGAATGCATTAGGAAGCGATGTGGTGGAGGCTGACTCCATACACAGTTTCAAGTGTAGATATGATAGAGCCCGATAGGCTCAGGAACCTGTACACCTGTTGATTGACGGTTGAGAGACGGGACCAAAGAGCCAGAGCTCAACCCCGCAAGCACAATTAGGTGAGTACAATTAGGTGAGTACACACACACACACACACACACACACAATTTTAGTGTGAGAAGAGCAGCGGAAAAAAGGTATGAAAATGATATAGCTAATAAAGCCAAGTCCGGACCAAAGCTACTACACAGTCACATCAGGAGGAAGACAACAGTGAAGGAACAGGTAATGAAACTTAGGATGGGTGAGGACAGGTACACAGAGAATGACAAAGAGGTGTGTGAAGAACTCAACAAAAGGTTCCAGGAGGTCTTTACAATGGAACAATGAGAGGTCACTGTGCTAGGAGAAAGGGAGGTAAACCAGGCAGCCTTGGAAGAGTTCGAAATTACGAGAGAGGAGGTCAAGCAGCGCCTATTGGAGCTGGACGTGAGAAAAGCTGTTGGGCAGGGCGGAATCTCACCATGGGTATTGAAAGAGTGTGCAGGAGCACTTTGTTTGCCACTCTCCATAGTGTACAGTGGGTCACTGGAAACGGGAGACCTACCAGAAATATGGAAGACGATTAATGTAGTCCCAATATACAAAAAAGGGTGACAGACAAGAGGCACTGAACTACAGGCCAGTTTCCTTAACTTGTATACCATGCAAGGTGATGGAGAAGATTGTGATAAAAAACCTAGTAACACATCTGGAGAGATGTGTTAATCGCAATTAACAATGCATAAGCAACAGGGCTCCATTAAGGAACATATAATCTCTTCCCACAACCAGACCATCACCAGAGAAGTCTTAACAAACAACACATAAATCATCGATAGATACAGCGATAGCAGGCGGCTTGACATCTGCGAGGCACTACACATCAAGAATTCAATACCAGCAATCAACAGGCAATTAATGCACAACTATATTCTACCCACTTCAAGACTCCGTACCAATATAGAAGCATCAAGAGGAAGTATGGGCCAATAGGCCCTTTGCAGTTACTTCCATCATTTATTCAATTTATACCCATTGTTCCGTGTTCTGTCTTGTGTTGAAAGTTTGTTCACCTCATCCAAAACTGTTGCAACATATCACCTCATCCAAATGCGAGTATATAATAAAAGCTGTTTAATGTTAGCATTAAAGTATAATAAGCATAAGTATAATAAGTTTAAGTATAAAGTATAATAATAATTAAGGTATTAAAGTATAATAATAATTAAAGTTTTAAAGTATAATACACGTAAGTATAATAAGCATAAGTATAACTCTGTTTAGTATTTTCAGGTTACAGTTGTGTGTGTGTAAACTAAAGTTTTTGAAAATGTAATAAGTTATTACGAAACGCGTTCAAGCGTCGCGTCAGACTAGAAATAAAATGAATTTTTTAGAATTGATTTAATTGATTTTTCAATTACCATATATTGTATATATATATATATATATATATATATATATATATATATATATATATATATATATATATATATATTGTGACGATAATCTCTTTCAAGAGAGATTGAGCCTGCTCTTCCCTTCAATCGTCATGTTTAAAGCTACATTCAAGATACGTTCAGCAGTAGCAAAACGTTTGTCAAGGCAGCCACACGCACCTGCATGCCCCCCCCCCCCCCCACACTCCTCACCGGCTCAGCGCGACACTTCAACGAGCTAATGACCAGTCTTCACTTGCCTGCATTTCGATTGGTTGGTCAAGATCACACCACTCTTGCTTCGCACCACGCACGCCATCTACCCAAGTCAACGTCTAGGTCACACCAAGAGACCTTCCTCAGAATATTCTCGTGCTCGAAGCTGTGAACAACTAACTGATATACATTGTGTATCAAGTAGAGGTTCTTAGCTTGCGCTAATATTCTCAGCACCATTTATTATCTTTGCATTCCTGTTAACGTAACCAGTCACTTAATCATTTTTGTTATTTGTTTTTCACTTGTTATTTCAATGCCAAGGGATTGTCTTTATTTAAATTTGTTTTCTAGAGTAATTAAATTTCATTGTTTATACTTTGTGTTTTGTGTGTCTTCCCTTACCTTACCACAAACAGGCAAGCAGTCTTTCTTTTTTTTTGTATTATGTGACCTGGCTTTGACACCTGCCATTGGAGGACTGCCGAACATCCATACTCCACTACTTTACCGTCACATATACTTGGGGGCCTGTCCGGGAGCTTCACTCAGGTACTGGTAATTTGTGGTAAGCGTACTTGGCTTTAATACCCTTGCTTTTCACTATTTTCAATAATCAATTTTATTATTCATATGGTGCTGTGTGTATTGTGCATTCCGGGAGTAGCATATGGTGAGTGTGAGACAACTTTGGATTACGTGGTGACTGTAGGCCTCAGTCATACTCTTAATTGGTCGTCTCTCCCTCCGTGTTATTACCCGTGTTTACCACCTTTTGTCCCTAGGATATTTCTCATATTTTCGGCAGATCATCATATTGGTACCCTGGTACTGTGGTCTGTCTCCGGGTCAATAGCACCTAATTTCTGCAATCCGACTCTAGGAGGATAAAGAGGGCCATAGTTCCTCTAGCACGGACTTTTATTGACGAGTTGGGACCTCGGCAATAGTTCTCGTCACCAGTTGACACTCGCACCCCTACTCGTCGGTCAGAAACAATGATATTTACTTAGGTAGGGAATTAGCTTTCTTTTTTCAGAGCACAAAGTTCGCTAATTCTGTAAGTATCATATTTCATTTCAGTGGGAAAAACTTGCTTTATGTCCTATAGAGACTCGGCAAGGTATGCCTACATTCTTGGACTACCTAATTCACTCTTGGAACAATTAAATGTTTCATTTGTTTTAGAAACTCAGTTTCACTAATTAGTAGGATTTTCTTGCCCTTATTCTCCCACAGTGAGTACCGGGTACAAGATTTCCTGCGATCTTGATTTATTAATCATTTACCATCTTGAATTAACATTAATTGTTAACAATTCCACAGGATAGGTACCAGTTGCCACGTTGTCCTGTTTCTGACATTCACCATATCACCACAGTATATTCGTTTCACATTTATTTGCTAATTTCACCATGTTTCGTCTCCAAGCTTTCCGTACAGATCCAGCAGGTGAAATAGGGAACTTAAGTCGTGCCAAGAGGACCGAATTACAAACTCTTGCACATGAGTATCACCTAGATGTTCCCCATGGAGCCAACAAGAATGAATTATATAATCTACTCTTAGATCACTTTTTAGATGAAGGGATAATAGACTCTGACACTCACGAACATTACACTATTGCAGATAAACAAGATTTGGCCACTATGAAACTCAAACTCGAACTTGCCAAGATCGAGCGGGAGCAACAAAAGAAGCAGCAGCTGCCATCAAGGAACGAGAGGCCGCATTACTCAAGGAACAACAGGAACGTGAGGCGGCCCTGGCAAAGGAAGCTCTCCACCTCAAGGAACGAGAGGCCGCCCTGAGGAAAGAAGAAAGTGATAGAGAGTTGGCCCTATTCAAAGAGCGTGAGCGAGTACAGCTTGAAGCAAAACAACGCCACCTGGAGATGCAACGCGAGCATGACAAGCAGCAAGCGGATCTGGCTATAGAATGTCGTCAAAAAGAACTCACGTTGGAAAATCAACGCCAGCAAGCTATAGCCAGTCTTCCTCCAAGTTTCAATGTCTCCCATGCAAGTAAGTTAATGCCACCGTTCGTAGAGTCAGAGATTGACGTCTTTTTTACAACCTTTGAGACCCTTGCTAATCAACTTAGCTGGCCTGCCGACCAATGGGCTACCCTTCTCAGAGTACATCTTACAGGTAGAGCAGCAGTCACACTCAGTACTTTGGCGTCTGAGAATGACTACCAGACCCTGAAGCAAGCAGTGTTGGACGCCTACCTTCTCTCCACCGAAAGCTACCGACGTAAATTCCGTGATTACATGAAGGCAAGTACCACCACCTTTTTAGAATTTGCCAACACCAAACGGAGATATTTTATGAAATGGCTGGAAGCAGCACATGTCTCTACTTTTGCAGAACTCGTCAACCTCATGTTAGTTGAAGAATTCTTAAGGCGTGTACCTCCTCCTGTCCGTTTATATTTAGCAGATAAAGAAGAGACCGACCTAGTGAAATGCGCGAAGTCGGCTGACACTTACAGCCTCATCCACCGGCTGACACCAGAACCACCTACCAGTAAGAAGTCTTGGTACAGTTACGAGAAAGTGAGTGCAGACCAAGCTACCTCGCAACTGTACTGTAAGTATTGTAGACTCTATGGACATACCATAGAAAAATGTGGTAAGTCTCAATACAAAGGTAATACTGAATCCACCAAACCCAAACAGACTCCTCCTAAGTCCGGTAAGCCTGTAATGAATGTTGGTGTTCATGTTAATGATCTTTCTCTCTTCAGTAAGCATCTGTATCCTGGAACTATCACTACCAACGGTTCAGATTCTGAGGGACGTTTTAAACTTAAGATCTTGAGGGACACAGCGGCTCTTCAATCAATACTATTGAAATCAGCTGTGCCCAATGTCGCCTACACCGGAGAAACTGTCTTCATCACTGACCTCACTGCTACTACTCCTTATCCTCTCGCCAGAGTCCACCTGGATTGTCCCTTCGTGACCGGTGAAGTCCAAGTCGCCGTCAGGGAAAAGCCTTTTCCCATGCCTGGAGTGCAACTTCTCCTGGGCAACGACTTGGCAGAAGACCTGCAACCGACCAACCTGATCGTCACGGAAAAACCCCAGGTGTGTACCTCTATTATGGATAATCCGATTTTTGAGCATGTTCCAGCAAAGGTTCAAGAGAGTGATGAAGTTTCTCCTCCGGTTTTGGTGACCACCCGTGCACAAGCTGCACGACCGCAACCAGCTGACTCTACTACTACCGCTGTCCCTCAAGACCCTTTGAAACTACCCCCAAATCTCACCGCCTTGGAGTTCCGTAAGTTACAGAGGGAAGATCTTACCTTGACACCATTATTCTTTCAGGCTGAGACTCAATCTGACAGTATCCCTGGGTTCTTCCTAGAGAACGAGTTGCTCTACCGCAGATACAGACCCAGTAAACTGAAGGAGGAGGACGATTGGGCCAACGTCGAACAACTAGTGATTCCTACCAGCCTGCGGCCCACTATTCTACACCTGGCCCACGGAGCACTGTCACACTACGGTTTTAACAAGACCTACCATGGGATTCGACAAGACTACTACTGGCCAGGTATGGTTAATGATGTCAAACAACATGTAAAACGATGTCACGTATGTCAGATGGCAGGTAAACCGAACGTCTCTATCCCCAGAGCACCACTGACACCCATCCAGGTGCCTGCGGAACCTTTCCACAGACTTATTATTGACTGTGTTGGTCCTTTACCTCGGACCAGTTCCGGCAACGCCTATATACTAACCATCCTGTGTCCTACCACCAGATTCCCCATAGCAGTTCCAGTAAAGAACATTACGGCTGCTACTGTGGTGAAAAATTTGCTGAAGATCTTCACCCAGTATGGATTTCCAAGGGAGATTCAGAGTGACTGTGGCACCAACTTCACCAGTGATCTCTTCAAACGGACACTGGAAGAGTTCAACATCACACAGGTACTGTCCAGCCCCTATCATCCTGCTTCACAGGGTTCTCTTGAGCGTAGTCATCAGACTATCAAAGCACTCCTAAAAAAGTTTTGCAATGAGACCTCTAAGGATTGGGATAAGCAACTTGATCTCATCATGTGTATTTTCAGAAGTCTTCCCAATGAGTCACTAGGAGTATCTCCTTATGAGATGCTCTACGGACGTAAGTGCCGTACTCCTCTCAAGGCTTTCAAAGATTCTCTACGTGATGCCACCGTCAGTGAACATCAGAATGTGCCCCAGTTTCTTCAAAACCTACAACACATTCTTGAGAGGGTGCATTCCTTTGCTAAGACCAACCTATTGAAAGCCCAAGAGAGGATGAAGACTCATTACGACCAGCACAGCAAAGTAAGGAAATTTAAACAGGGAGACTTCGTGCTAGCTTATTTCCCTATCCCAGGTTCTCCCTTGCAAAACAGGTTTTCAGGACCCTACCGTGTCAAGGAGTGCAGAAACAACTACAACTACGTTCTCGAGACTCCCGATAGGCGGCGGAAGACCCAGTTGTGCCACGTCAACCTACTGAAGCTTATCATGGTACTCCTCCCACTGTGCTAATTAACTACTCCACCTTTACAGGTCCATACAGCCACAGTGAGACCTTCCCTGCTTCTCCTCCCGAAAGCACTGACACTCAGTCAGCGCTTTCCAACTCGGAAATCCTAACTGATATCCATAATTACTTTCAGGACGATAATAGTGCACCTCTCATCAAAATCATCAGAGAACATCAGGAGTTGTTTCGAGATGATCCACAAGAGTGTACTGTGACTCGGCACGACATCCAACTGCTCCCTGACACCCGGCCGATTCGCCAACCATTCTACCGAATCAGCCCTAGCAAGAAGGAAGTCATGCGTGCTGAGGTACAGTACCTCCTGGACCATGGACTGGCTACCCCTTGTGAGTCCCCCTGGGCCTCACCATGTATCTTGGTGCCAAAACCCCAAGGTAAGATCCGGTTGTGTACTGACTACCGAAAACTAAATAGTGTGACTATCAAGGATGCGTACCCATTACCTAGGATTGATGACATCCTTGACGCCATTGGTAATGCCCGCTACCTGTCCCAAGTGGACTTGCTCAAGGGGTATTACCAGGTGTGCTTAACGGAGCGAGCCAAAGAAATATCTGCCTTCATTACTCCCTTCGGACTTTTCAGATATGAACGCCTTCCCTTTGGACTATGCAATGCCCCGGCCACCTTTCAGAGAGCTGTCAACCGCGTCATCCAGGGCTTGGATAACACCTACGCCTATTTGGATGATATCGTTGTAGCATCCAACACCTGGAGCGAACATCTGCTCCAGCTGCAACGATTGTTCGCCAAGCTCCTGACAGCCGGCCTCACCATCAACCTGGGCAAGTCCACCTTTGCCAAAGGTAAAGTGCGTTATCTGGGTCATGTAATAGGGAGTGGCAGCCTTGCTCCATTAAATATCCACACTCAAGCCATCAAACATTATCCACAGCCTACCACCAGGAAGCAGCTCCTGCGCTTCCTTGGTCTTGCTTCTTATTACCGTAGGTTTGTGAGGAACTTTAGTACGGTAGCGACACCATTAATCACCTTAACCAGTCCCAAGCAACGGTATAATTGGACCATGCAGCAAACCGTTGCTTTTGAACAACTCAAATTCCTGCTCTGTTCTAATCCTATTCTCGCCTCGCCAGATATCACGAAGCCTTTCATCCTCCATGTCGACGCCAGTGGTACCGGCATCGGGGGTGTCCTAATGCAGCAACGAGGCGAGGAGGTTCTACCTGTCAGCTACTACAGCTACAAGTTGAAGCCTCACCAGAAAAACTACAGCACTATAGAGAAGGAACTCCTCTCCATCGTCCTGAATTTGCAGCACTTTGCACCATACCTGCAAGGTGCTCGGTCTACCACCATCTACTCGGACCACAATCCTCTACGCTTCTTACATCAAGCCCAATTCAATAACCAACGTCTGCTACGATGGGCTTTATATCTACAAGGCTTCAATCTGAAGATCTGTTACATCAAGGGGTCTGACAACATCATAGCCGACGCCCTCTCCAGAGTTCATGAGGTAGAGGCAGCTCCACCTACCACTCTACCTCCCGAAAACGTGACTTCTTCCGTAACCGCAGGCTTCGGGGGAGAGTTGTGACGATAATCTCTTTCAAGAGAGATTGAGCCTGCTCTTCCCTTCAATCGTCACGTTTAAAGCTACATTCAAGATACGTTCAGCAGTAGCAAAACGTTTGTCAAGGCAGCCACACGCACCTGCATACCCCCCCCCCCCCCCACACTCCTCACCGGCTCAGCGCGACACTTCAACGAGCTAACGACCAGTCTTCACTTGCCTGCATTTCGATTGGTTGGTCAAGATCACACCACTCCTGCTTCGCACCACGCACGCCATCTACCCAAGTCAACGTCTAGGTCACACCAAGAGACCTTCCTCAGAATATTCTCGTGCTCGAAGCTGTGAACAACTAACTGATATACATTGTGTATCAAGTAGAGGTTCTTAGCTTGCGCTAATATTCTCAGCACCATTTATTAATCTTTGCATTCTTGTTAACGTAACCAGTCACTTAATCATTTTTGTTATACGTTTTTTTCACTTGTTATTTTTGCACTATTCAATGCCAAGGGATTGTCTTTATTTAAATTTGTTTTCTAGAGTAATTAAATTTCATTGTTTATACTTTGTGTTTTGTGTGTCTTCCCTTACCTTACCACAAACAGGCAAGCAGTCTTTCTTTTTTTTGTATATATGTGACCTGGCTTTGACACCTGCCATTGGAGGACTGCCGAACATCCATACTCCACTACTTTACCGTCACAATATATATAGATTTAGTTAGTAAATGGAATTAACTATGAATGATGTGGTAAGATTAATAATTCTAACACGAATTTTCTGAATATTCTTATGTTAGAGCCCAGTAGGCTAGGGAATCTGTACACCAGTTGAGAGGCGGGACCAAAGAGCCAAAGCTCACACCCCGCAAGCACAATTAGGTGAGTACACACACACACACACCACACACACACACACACATGAATTACGAGGAAAGGCTGCCGGAAA
>WNGS01008585.1:9348-20597 GCA_020271785.1 Procambarus virginalis
GCAGCCACACTGTGTGCAACAGCAGCCACACTGTGTGCAACAGCAGCCACACTGTGTGCAACAGCAGCCACACTGTGTGCAACAGCAGCCACACTGTGTACAACAGCAGCCACACTGTGTGCAACAGCAGCCACACTGTGTGCAACAGCAGCCACACTGTGCAACAGCAGCCACACTGTGTGCAACAGCAGCCACACTGTGCAACAGCAGCCACACTGTGTGCAACAGCAGCCACACTGTGACACAGCAGCCACACTGTGCAACAGCAGCCACACTGTGTGCAAGAGCAGCCACACTGTGTGCAACAGCAGCCACACTGTGTGCAACAGCAGCCACACTGTGAACAACAGCAGTCACACTGTGTGCAACAGCAGCCACACTGTGTGCAAGAGCAGCCACACTGTGTGCAAGAGCAGCCACACTGTGTGCAAGAGCAGCCACACTGTGTGCAAGAGCAGCCACATCGTGTACAACACCAGCCACACTGTGCACAA
Source organism: Procambarus virginalis (assembly GCA_020271785.1). Taxonomy (NCBI): domain Eukaryota; kingdom Metazoa; phylum Arthropoda; class Malacostraca; order Decapoda; family Cambaridae; genus Procambarus; species Procambarus virginalis. The sequence continues at coordinate 9,843 of WNGS01008585.1, forward strand.
CAGCAGCCACACTGTGTGCAAGAGCAGCCACATCGTGTACAACACCAGCCACACTGTGCACAACAGCAGCCACACTGTGTGCAAGAGCAGCCACACCGTGTACAACAGCAGCCACACTATGTACAACAGCAGCCACACTGTGCAACAGCAGCCACACTGTGTGCAAGAGCAGCCACACTGTGTGCAACAGCAGCCACACTGTGTATAACAGCAGCCACACTGTGTGCAACAGCAGCCACACTGTGCAACAGCAGCCACACTGTGTGCAACAGCAGCCACACTGTGTGCAACAGCAGCCACACTGTGTGCAACAGCAGCCACACTGTGTGCAACAGCAGGAACACTGTGCAACAGCAGCCACACTGTGCAACAGCAGCCACACTGTGTGTAACAGCAGCCACACTGTGTGTAACAGCAGCCACACTGTGTGTAACAGCAGCCACACTGTGTGTAACAGCAGCCACACTGTGTGCAAGAGCAGCCACACTGTGCAACAGCAGCCACACTGTGTGCAAGAGCAGCCACACTGTGTGCAACAGCAGCCACACTGTGTGCAACAGCAGCCACACTGTGTGCAACAGCAGCCACACTGTGTGCAACAGCAGCCACACTGTGTGCAACAGCAGCCACACTGTGTGCAAGAGCAGCCACACTGTGCAACAGCAGGCACACTGTGTGCAACAGCAGCCACACTGTGTGCAACAGCAGCGTGTAACAGCAGCCACACTGTGTGCAACAGCAGCCACACTGTGTGCAACAGCAGCCACACTGTGTGCAACAGCAGCCACACTGTGTGTAACAGCAGCCACACTGTGTGCAACAGCAGCCACACTGTGTGCAACAGCAGCCACACTGTGTGCAACAGCAGCCACACTGTGCAACAGCAGCCACACTGTGCAACAGCAGCCACACTGTGCAACAGCAGCCACACTGTGCAACAGCAACCACACTGTGCAACAGCAGCCACACTGTGTACAACAGCAGCCACACTGTGTACAACAGCAGCCACACTGTACAACAGCAGCCACACTGTGTGCAACAGCAGCCACACTGTACAACAGCAGCCACACTGTGCAACAGCAGCCACACTGTGTGTAACAGCAGCCACACTGTGTACAACAGCAGCCACACTGTGTGTAACAGCAGCCACACTGTGTACAACAGCAGCCACACTGTGTACAACAGCAGCCACACTGTGTGTAACAGCAGCCACACTGTGCAACAGCAGCCACACTGTGCAACAGCAGCCACACTGTGTAACAGCAGCCACACTGTGTGCAACAGCAGCCACACTGTGTAACAGCAGCCACACTGTGCAACAGCAGCCACACTGTGTACAACAGCAGCCACACTGTGTGCAACAGCAGCCACACTGTGCAACAGCAGCCACACTGTGTGTAACAGCAGCCACACTGTGTACAACAGCAGCCACACTGTGTACAACAGCAGCCACACTGTGTGCAACAGCAGCCACACTGTGCAACAGCAGCCACACTGTGTGTAACAGCAGCCACACTGTGTACAACAGNCTTTAGCATATAATAAAGGATATGTTGATAGATAATTTCCAAGACATCTTTAGTTTTCCTAATACAAATGTTCAAAGTCCCCCCCAAAATTATGCAAATAATTTATGTTTATTGCTATTATAAAATCAATAAATGAACTTAGAGAAAAGCTATCAACATCATTTAGAGACATGCACTCTATATATACGGTGTAAGTTTGATGTAAATTGAATAAAAATGAAAAAGTTATTTGAACGTTTATGTAATTGAAAAAAACAAGCAATAATAAAGTCTAAGGTTTTAAAATTTGTGCCCCCTAAGACGCCAGTGCGCCGTCTCCACCCTTTCACAGGCGTGTCTTACGCTCGCGTGTTGCCTTCTACCTCTCCTCATCCTTCTCACCTTCCTCTGTCCCTTAGTGAAGTTTTGATGAGTCAACTATTTAACGAGGTCTTACTGCTGCTTTGCTTAAACATAAGAACATAAGAACAAAGGCAACTGCAGAAGGCCTATTGGCCCATACGAGGCAGCTCCTATTTATAACCACCCAATCCCACTCATATACATGTCCAACCCATGCTTGAAACAATCGAGGGACCCCACCTCCACAATGTTACGCGGCAATTGGTTCCACAAATCAACAACCCTGTTACTGAACCAGTATTTACCCAAGTCTTTCCTAAATCTAAACTTATCCAATTTATACCCATTGTTTCGCGTTCTGTCCTGTGTTGATACTTTCAATACCCTATTAATATCCCCTTTGTTATGTCCATTCATCCACTTGTAAACCTCTATCATGTCACCCCTAACTCTTCGCCTTTCCAGTGAATGCAAATTAAGCTTTGTTAATCTTTCTTCATATGAAAGATTTCTAATTTGGGGAATTAACTTAGTCATCCTACGCTGGACACGTTCAAGTGAATTTATATCCATTCTATAATATGGCGACCAAAACTGAACTGCATAATCTAAATGGGGCCTAACCAGAGCAAGATATAGCTTGAGAACCACACCAGGTGTCTTGTTACTTACGCTGCGATTAATAAATCCGAGTGTCCTATTTGCCTTATTACGAACATTTATGCATTGATCCTTTTGTTTTAAATTCTTACTAATTATAACTCCCAGATCCCTTTCGCAATCCGACTTCGCAATCTCAACACCATCTAGCTCGTATCTTGTAACTCTATCATCATTACCTAGCCTCAGAACTTTACATTTATCAGCATTAAACTGCATCTGCCAGTCCTTTGACCATTTCAAAACCCTATCTAGATCAACTTGAAGTGATAGTGAGTCCTCCTCCGAATTAATTTCCCTACCGATTTTCGTATCATCGGCAAATTTGCAAATGTTGCTACTCAAACCTGAATCTAAATCATTTATATATATTATAAACAACAGAGGTCCCAAGACAGAGCCTTGAGGCACTCCACTTACAACATTTTCCCACTCTGACTTGACTCCATTTATACTAACTCTCTGTTTCCTTTGGTATAGCCATGCCCTAATCCAGCTTAATATAGCACCCCCAATACCATGAGCCTCTATCTTTTTAATCAGTCTTTCATGTGGCACTGTATCGAAAGCTTTGCTAAAGTCAAGGTACACAACATCACAATCCTTACCACTATCAACTGCCTCAACTATGCTAGAATAAAAAGATAACAAATTTGTTAAACATGAACGGCCATTTATAAAACCATGTTGCGACTCAATTATTAATTTATGTTTTTCAAGATGAAGACGAATTTTATTTGCTATTATAGATTCGAGTAACTTTCCCACAATAGACGTTAGGCTAATTGGTCGATAGTTAGACGCAAGTGATCTATCTCCTTTCTTAAAAACTGGTATCACATTAGCAACTTTCCAAAACTCTGGCACTCTGCCTGACTCTATTGATTTATTAAATATGATTGACAGTGGGTCACAAAGCTCCTCTTTGCATTCTTTCAGCACTCTGGCAAACACTTCATCCGGCCCTGGGGATTTGTTTGGTTTGAGTTTTACTATTTGTTTAAGAACATCCTCCCTGGTAACTGCTAAACTCGTCAACCTGTCCTCGTCCCCACCCACATAGACTTGTTGGGCTGAAGGCATATTGTTAAGTTCCTCTTTAGTAAATACAGATACAAAATATTTATTAAAAATACTACTCATCTCTTCATCACTATCTGTTATTTGACCTGTCTCAGTTTTTAATGGACCTATCCTTTCCCTAGTCTTAGTTCGATATAACTGAAAAAAACCTTTAGGATTTGTCTTTGCTTGCCCTGCTATACGAACTTCATAGTTTCTTTTTGCTTTCCTTATCTCTTTTTTAACATTTCTAACTAGTTGTACGAATTCCTGTTCTAAAGTGACCTCCCCATTTTTAATCCTTTGTACCAAGCTCTCTTTTTACCTATAAGATTCTTCAAATTCTTTGTTATCCACTTTGGGTCATTAGTAATCGATCTATTCAATTTGTGTGGTATACTACGTTCCTGTGCTTTGTTTAGAATATTCTTAAATACGTTATAAATTGAATCTACATCGAAATCCCCATTTACATCACCTATCGCTGGGTTCATGTCTCGCTCCAAGACCGGCCCACACCCATACCCAAGACTTTCCAATCAATTTGACCCAAAAAATTTCTTAGGCTATTAAAATCAGCTTTTCGAAAATCTGGCACTTTAACAGAATTTTCTCCTACAGGTCTATTCCATTCTATGCCAAATCTGATTTCTTTGTGATCACTGTTCCCTAGCTCACTCCCTATTTCGATGTCATTAATTTGTGTTTCCCTGTTAGTTAACACTAAATCTAAAATATTATTTTCCCGTGTTGGTTCCTTAATGTGTTGCGTAAGAAAGCAATCGTCAATTAATTCTAGAAAATCTTCTGCTTCACTATTCCCTGTTTTGTTCAACCAGTTTATTCCACTCAAATTAAAGTCACCCATGACATAAATACTGTTAGATCTAGATGCCCTAGATATTTCATCCCATAGATGCTTTGCTTCCATTCTGTCTAAATTTGGTGGCCTATATATAACTCCTATTATAATATTATTTGCTTTTTCGTTTAATTCTATCCAAATAGTTTCTGTGTGTGGCTCAGTTTTGATTCCCTCTTTGAGACTACATTTCAAATTGTCCCTAACGTATATGGCTACTCCACCACCTCGTCTAATATATCTATCTGTGTGAAATAGTTTAAATCCATTTATTTGATATTCGGCTAATAGTTCTCTATTATCAACATTCATCCACGTTTCGGTAAGTGCAATAATATCTATTTTTTCTGTGCAGACAAGAGCATTTAATTCGTTAATTTTATTTCTTAGACTTCTACTGTTTGTGTAATATACCCTAAGTGAATTGTTATTTTGAGGCCCTTCTCTTTCCCTGATCATTTTGCCAATTCCTTTCTCCCGCAAACACACTTTTATTACATCCTTCCTCCAAATCAATTCCCATACCTCTATCTACTAACAGTTTAAACCCAAACAAACACCTCTAACCACTTCTTCCAACGAGTTTGCAACAGCAACAACCCCAGCTCTCGATAGATGCACCCCATCCCGAGCATACATTTCATTTCTTCCATAGAAGTGTTCCCAGTTGTCTATATAAGATATTGCATTAGATTTGCAATATCTTTCCAGCCTGCAATTGACACCAAGTGTGTAACACTGTAAAGGTGTTTGGTTTATTTTTATTTAATACATACATGGAGATATATGAGTCACAGACAAGGATTTGACAGACGCCAGCTTGTCTGGCCTGGATCTCACACCTCTAAGTGTTAATTGACAACCAAGTGACCTGAGGTCAGCCAGGCGAATCTCACCTGGCTCTCGCTAATCTTATAATTGAGCCGGGTAGCCTTCAAACATGCCGACGTTTAAGGAGTGGCTTGGTAGAGTGCCGGAGGCTATCTACTTGTGGGCGGAGTTAGCTACCAGGTTTCCCAATATATACTCGGAGAGCTATCGATTCAGGATCAGGAGAAGGACAGCAGAAGCAGAGCCATAGACAGAAGAACAGACAGCCGCGGCCAGCCGTCCAGACAGGCGGTCTGCCGGCGGGGGCAGGACAGTCTCTGTCAACTACAGACCCCCCCCCCCTTTCTCTATTCCACGGAGACTCTTAAGACTCGGAGACACTTGGTGAGTTGAACATTGAGGGACTTTGTCGTGTTCACTAAACAGGTGTTGTGTGACGATCAGGGGCAGTCGAGTTGTAGGGTTCTCGAATTCTTGGATGATGACTCACTTTGAATATTACCATTTTAGTTGAATTGCTTAAATTGATACTTAGTATGTGAAATATAATTGAAAGTTATTATTTAAAGTGTGTTTAACTTTGTTACCTGGAGTTTTGAATGAGAGAAGGAAACCTCAGCGGTTACTGGTTCATGAAATTAATGAGTACAGGTTTAGAGTTGAAACATGGTAATAACATCTTTTGGTACAGACAAGTTCCATTCCTTGTCTTGTATGTAAATGATCTAGAATGGATGGTGGCAGCATTTTCTATTTTCTATTTGCATTCTCTATTTATTATTTCTTCTTCTACTATCTTTTTCTACTATCTACTCTTCTACTGCTACTATCTACTTTTCTACTTCTACCTATCTACCCTTCTACCTCCTCTACTTCTACTCACTTCCTACTCGCTCTATATAACATTTCCCTTTCCCCCTCGTTACAAGTGCCCTCGACATCCATTCATATCCCACTCCCTTTCTTGGAAGAATGCCACATATGATCGGGATTCCTCCCTTGCTCCTAACTAATTCTATTGCTGTCTTGAATTTCAGTATTAGTTCCTCACTTCTAACTCTCCCAACATCATTACCCCCTACACTAATACAAATAATGGGTTTGCTCCCATTTCCCGTCATAATATCTTTCATGTTTCCAACAATATCTCCAATTCCAGCTCCCGGATAGCAAACTCTTAATCTGTTCCCCCTATCTCTGGCACAAAACGTTCTGTCTAAATACCTCAACTGGGAATCTCCCACAACCAAAACTCGCCTCGGTACCTCCTTAACTTTCTGAGCACCCTGAGGGGCCCGCGCTTCGCCGCTCCTTGCTGATTTCTTTTCGGAGTGAACCGCTGGCTCACCACAGCACTCGTCCTCCAACACGGCAAATGAATTTGCTGTCTTTAGGGCGTCTGTAGGCGGCCTTGTCAAGGTCTTCTTAAGACCCCTGTCCCCAACGACTCTCCACGACGAGGTCTTGTTTATCTTGGTCTTCTCCGTTTCTTCCCGACGTTTCAGCTGTCGTACCTCCTCTCGTAAACGATGCTTAACGATGCTTAACAATGCTTAACGATGCTTAACGAGGCTTAACAATGCTTAACAATGCTTAACGACGCTAAAAGTCGCTTAACGAAGCTTAACGATGCTTAACGAGGCTTAACGATGCTTAACGATACTTAATGAGGCTTAACGTCGCTTACCGAGGCTTAACAATGCTTAACGAGGCTTAATGATACTTAGCGATGTATAACGATGCTTAACGAGGCTTAATGATGCTTAACGATGCTTAACGATGCTTAACGAGGCTTAAATGTGCTTAACGATGCTTAACGAGGCTTAACGGTGCTTAACGATGCTATTCGTGCTTAACGATGCTTAAAGTCGCTTAACGAAGATTAACGATGCTTAACGAGGCTTAACGATGCTTAACGAGGCTTAATGATGCTTTATGATGCTTAACGGTACTTAACGATGCTTAACGATGCTTAGCGGTGCTTAACGATGCTTAACAGGTGCTTAACGACATCTTAACGATTCTTAACGATGTGTATGCTTAACGATATCTTAACGATTCTTAACGATGTGTATGTTTAACGATGCTAACGATGCTTAAAGATGCTTAAAGGGGCTTAACGATGCTTAACGATGCTTAACGGTGCTTAACGATATCTTAACGATGCTTAACGATGCTTAACGGTGCTTAACGATATCTTAACGATGCTTAACGGTGCTTAACGATGCCTAACGGTGCTTAACGATGCTTAACAATGCATAACGAGGCTTAACGATGGTATTAACGAGGACTTGATAGGTCTTCTCTGAATCTCTGTGTCTGCCTACCTTCGTGATGGATCTGAAGAACAAAGTAAAAATACTCATTGTGTTGGGGGACAGGCAGCCAGTGTGTATGTATACATGTTAAGCTTATATCGGGGTCCCCTTCCCCCCCCCCCCCGAGGGTCGAACCAACGATCTTCCCCAGGTTGCAACACTCCCACAACTTGCTGAATAACTATCGGGTACCTATTTACTGCTAGGTGAACAGGTGCATTAGGTGATAGTAACTGTACGCAAACATTTATGTTCCGGCCGGGACTCGAGCCCAGAATTCCAGTTTGTGAGTCGAGGATACGAACTGGAGTCTTCCAACGAGACCCTGCAGAAGATCTATTAGACAATAGAGGCAGCTTTATCTATTTATATCCACGAAAATGGATGTAGGAGTTGTATATGTTGTATATATGTTGTATATGTTGTATCAGTCTTAAAGCAGGGAAAGGGACCACGTGAGTCATATTCGATTAGCTAATTAGTTTAACGTTTAATGTGTGAACACTGCGTGACTCGGCAATCACAAACAACAGCGGTGGGAGGACACAGCCTTGCGGCACTCCACTTAAATGGTTGTCCACTCTAACTTATCTCTATACTATATGTTTCCTTTTAATATTACCATGCACTTATTCAACTTAAGACAGCTCCCTTTACCATGATCTATCATTCTAATCAGTTTTTCCCGTGTCACTGTGTCAAGAGCTCGGCTGACGACGACACATTCAACATCAGTCTCCTTCCTTCTATCAACTGCCTCAGATATTGCTGGAATAGAATGAGAGCAAATTTGTAAACATGAGAGGCCTTTAGTGAATCATTTACTAGTCTATGCTTAAGATGTAAACGGAAGACTTTTTCAATTATTTATTCAATCAATTTTGCTACAATTGCCGTTAAGGTAATTGGCCGATAGTTTGATGCATGTGACCTATATTTCCTGTCTTAAAAATCGGCACCACATTAGCAACCTTCCATGACTCTGATGCTCTGCTCAACTCTATTAATGACTTATTAAATATACAAGACAGAAGCTCACACATAACTTCTTTTCATTGTTTATACACCCTGGAGCCGGTCGGCCGAGCGGACAGCACGCTGGACTTGTGATCATGCGGTCCTGGGTTCGATCCCAAGCGCCGGCGAGAAACAATGGGCAGAGTTTCTTTCACCCTATGCCCCTGTTACCTAGCAGTAAAATAGGTACCTGGGTGTTAGTCAGCTGTCACGGGCTGCTTCTTGGGGGTGGAGGCCTGGTCGAGGACCGGGCCGCGGGGACACTAAAGCCCCGAAATCATCTCAAGATAACCTCAAGATAACCCTGCCACACAATTCGTCTGGCCCTAGGGACTTACCTGGCTTTAATTTTCTATTTTTTTTATTAATGTCAAACTGTAATCACAGAATTACTCAACCTTTCTTCTACACCACCAATGTTGGTCTCTTAAGCTGAAGTCATAATGTTAAGTCTACAGTAAATACAGGAGACAAATTGTGCCGACACATCTACTCCTCTCTGGCGGAGGCTGAGTCTACGAGTCTACCTCAGTAGATTCGGCGATTTTTGAAGTTGGTGTTTTGAATCAATTATAACTTGAAAGTACACGGTAGCCCCATAACTTGAATGTATAGAGTTGTCCCATAACTTGAATGTATAGAGTAGTCCCATAACTTGAATGTATAGAGTAGTCCTATAACTTAAATGTACATGGTAGCCCCATAACTTAAATGTCTTGGTCTCTAGACACAATCTTCCCCAAGAAATTTACTAGTCTATTAAAAGAAGCATTTTAGAAATATGACTCCTTAAGAGATGTCACTGTGTAAATGGAGATATCGTAACAACCATTTTTTTAGCTTACTGGTTTCTCCAACATTACAGGGGTACAGTATACAGGTGTTTTAACATTTGGGAGCAAGGTGCATACAGGTGTCTCATACAGCTGTAGTTTGGCCAGTTTCAGTCTCATCTGTTTGTTGTATTAAGTTGACTATTTATCAACGACAATAAATTATTACAGGACTCAGAAATATTGTCCTTGTAGGAAATCCAAGGTGCAGGACACTGTACAGTGACTCGTGACACCCAAGGTGCAGGACACTGTACAGTGACTCGTGACACCCAAGGTGCAGGACACTGTACAGTGACTCGTGACACCCAAGGTGCAGGACACTGTACAGTGACTCGTGACACCCAAGGTGCAGGACACTGTACAGTGATTCGTGACACCCAAGGTGCAGGACACTGTACAGTGACTCGTGACACCCAAGGTGCAGGACACTGTACAGTGACTCGTGACACCCAAGGTGCAGGACACTGTACAGTGACTCGTGACACCCAAGGTGCAGGACACTGTACAGTGACTCGTGACACCCAAGGTGCAGGACACTGTACAGTGATTCGTGACACCCAAGGTGCAAGACACTGTACAGTGACTCGTGACACCCAAGGTGCAGGACACTGTACAGTGACTCGTGACACCCAAGGTGTAGGACACTGTACTGTGATTCCTGACACCAAGGTGTAGGACACTGTACTGTGATTCCTGACACCCAAGGTGTAGGACACTGTACAGTGATTCCTGACACCCAAGGTGTAGGACACTGTACAGTGATTCCTGACACCCAATGTGTAGGACACTGTACAGTGATTCCTGACACCCAAGGTGTAGGACACTGTACAGTGATTCCTGACACCCAAGGTGTAGGACACTGTACAGTGATTCCTGACACCCAAGGTGTAGGACACTGTACAGTGATTCCTGACACCCAAGGTGTAGGACACTGTACTGTGATTCCTGACACCCAAGGTGTAGATCACTGTACAGTGATTCCTGACACCCAAGGTGTAGGACACTGTACAGTGATTCCTGACACCCAAGGTGTAGGACACTGTACAGTGATTCCTGACACCCAAGGTGTAGGACACTGTACAGTGATTCCTGACACCCAAGGTGTAGGACACTGTACTGTGATTCCTGACACACAAGGTGTAGGACACTGTACTGTGATTCCTGACACCCAAGGGTAGGACACTGTACTGTGATTCCTGACACCCAAGGTGCAGGACACTGTACGTGATTCCTGACACCCAAGGTGTTGATCACTGTACAGTGATTCTGACACCCAAGGTGTAGGACACTGTACTGTG
>WNGS01008585.1:21597-40949 GCA_020271785.1 Procambarus virginalis
TGTTACTAGAGCGTCAGAGAGCGGGAGGAAGTGTTACTAGAGCGTCAGAGAGTCGGAGGAAGTGGTACTAGAGCGTCAGAGAGCGGGAGGAAGTGTTACTAGAGGTTCAGAGAGCGGGAGGAAGTTTTACTAGAACGTCAGAGAGCGGGAGGAAGTGTTACTAGAGCTTCAGAGAGCGGTAGGAAGTGTTACTAGAGCGTCAGAGAGTGAGAGTAAGTGTTACTAGAGCGTCAGATAGCGGGAGGAAGTGTTACTAGAGCGTCAGGGTGTAACGGGGGGGGGGGAGAAATGGGATAATGAGTAACTAAGAAGTGAGTAGGATAAGTAGAAAAGGTAGAAGGGTAGATAGTAGAAGTAGAAAAGGCTGATAGTAGAAGTAGGAAATGATAGTAGAGTAGATAGTAGAAGAAGAAATTAGAAAATAGAAAATGAAATAGAAAATAGAAAATGCTGCCACCATCCATTCTAGATCATTTACATACAAGACAAGGAATGGAACTTGTCTGTACCAAAAGATGTTATACCATGTTTCAACTCTAAACCTGTACTCATTAATTTCATGAACCAGTAACCGCTGAGGTTTCCTCCTCTCACTCAAAACTCCAGGTAACAAAGTTAAACACACTTTAAATAATAACTTTCAATTATATTTCACATACTAAGTATCAATTAAGCAATTCAACTAAAATGGTAATATTCAAAGTGAGTCATCATCCAAGAATTCGAGAACCCTACAACTCGACTGCCCCTGATCATCACACAACACCTGTTTAGTGAACACGACAAAGTCCCTCAATGTTCAACTCACCAAGTGTCTCCGAGTCTTAAGAGTCTCCGTGGAATAGAGAAAGGGGGGGGGGGTCTGTAGTTGACAGAGACTGTCCCGCCCCCGCCGGCAGACCGCCTGTCTGGACGGCTGGCCGCTGCTGTCTGTTCTTCTGTCTATGGCTCTGCTTCTGCTGTCCTTCTCCTCTCCTGAATCGATAGCTCTCCGAGTATATATTGGGAAACCTGGTAGCTAACTCCGCCCACAAGTAGATAGCCTCCGGCACTCTACCAAGCCACTCCTTAAACGTCGGCATGTTTGAAGGCTACCCGGCTCAATTATAAGATTAGCGAGAGCCAGGTGAGATTCGCCTGGCTGACCTCAGGTCACTTGGTTGTCAATTAACACTTAGAGGTGTGAGATCCAGGCCAGACAAGCTGGCGTCTGTCAAATCCTTGTCTGTGACTCATATATCTCCATGTATGTATTAAATAAAAATAAACCAAACACCTTTACAGTGTTACATCTCCCCTTCTCCCCGAAAATAAAGTTTTTGCAACACTGCTAAAGCAAGCTAGCTGTGTGCGACAACTTTATTAACGGAAAAAATTACATCCTAGCTAACAAATATACATCATCCTACTCTAAAAATGAAATATGTAGACAGGCGTCCATTGTCTCTGGCTGGGCGGCGTCACTGCTTGGTCCTGTAGATAGTCCTGTACCATATTTCTTCAACACAACTGCGTCCGTCGCTTCTCCGTCGTTAACGCACAACAACTCTTGCCAACCAGGAAGCCGTTACTACTTGAACTGCGCACAGGACCGTGGAATTCGGTTGTCCCAGCTGATCTGTAATTGGCCCTACGTCAGTCACCATGAGAGACGTATATTGGGGTTCTTCACAGCTATAGGGACTACAAGTTTCGAGACCTCCATATAGTTGGCACCGTAGAAATCCCATCCTACTTCTTCCCTCCCAGTTGCTCCAGTACGCCTCCTTCAGAGAGCCACTTCTGACAGCCACATCAAGTCCGCACGACACAGGAGGAATCACTCAACAGAGCACCATGCTTGCAGGAGGGGCGGCCAGTTAAGGCAAACGATCCTGTCTTGCAATTACGCTCCATGCAATGATGCTGACATCAGCAAGGGACACTAGGCATCGTGTCTCACTCAGCTTGGTCTTATCTTCTACTCTTCTTTCTTCTTTCTTCTTTTCTTTCTTCTCTCTTGGGTCTTAGACAAGCGACCTGGGGTCCATTTGGGGTCTGTCCGTCCTGGGGTCCATCCTAGGTAGACCGATGTTGGTGGGACAGACTGGAGTCGTTGTTGCTCCTCTTCCATTTTTACTGGGTCGTCTGGGGTCGTCTGCAGAACGACCTGGGGTCCACTGGGGGTCCGTCCGTCCTGGGGTCCACTGGGGTCCGTCCGTCCTGGGGTCCACTGGGTAGACCATTTTAACCGACCGAGAGGGCTGCATCTTTGGGGTCCCCGGGGTGATGGTGGTGGTGGAGCAATGACCTCCAGGTAAGGGGCAGGTCGTCGTGGTGGTGATAAGCCCCTGAGTGTACAAAGCAGCCGTCTCCCTCTCCTGGGTGTGCGCGCCTCTCTCCTCTGGCGACAACCTGGGAATGAACATAAAGGCGACAATACCGTGTACCACCAAATGTTGTGTGACCCTGTAGTTAACATAGGGTTCACACAGTCTAGACATAAGGTTCTCCTCCTGGCAACAACTACACTTAAATTTTTTAAATAATCCAATTAACTCTGAATGATACTGACTTGGTGGAACAAAAACAGTAACAGAGGAAAGTTAGAGAAGAGAGAATAAGATCGTCACTACTTAAACTTGTCACTAAACGAATCTCCACAAAAATATCAATACTAATAGAGACCAAACACTAGCCTAACTTAACTGTACCGTTCTTAATCTTAAGTACTTAATTAACCGTTACTCCCACCCTTATCCTACAGTCACCTACGTGACTCGAGTGTTTCCCTCGCTTCTCTGCGGGTCCACAACTCAAACTTTTGCCACACCCTGTGACCAGACTTCAACGCTAGGCGTCCCTAGACGTGAGTCTACTGACATACTAAGCCTCCCCCTAGTATGCTGTACAATACCAGTACACCTCGGGTTATTGCGTTCAAATGGAGTAAAACAGTTGATCGCAATAATCTGAGCAGAACCACCACTTAAAACTACTTAAGAAATACACCTGCCACTCCCCAACTGACCTGGGGACCAGCGGTGGCTGGGTGTCCCCGTGGGACATGCGGGTCACCTGTCACACTCAGATGACCTGCACACCACCAACCGCTAAGTTCCCAACTCACCAAATCTTATCACTAACATAAATCACTACACACGCAAGTTCTGGTGAACATTCCCTGAACTCCACAAAACTCACAAAATCACAAGAACACATCGCCAGAAAATCACTATCTCCTAACCTGAAAAAAACTCGCTAACTCGCGAATCTTAAACACCTGTCAATATCTCCCTGATAGCGCCTGAGCGGCAAAAGGACACGTGGGACTGAACAATGTTAAATTAACACCTGCTACATTAACATTGTTCAACACCGCTGCCATCATTGTAACGGGGGGGGGGGGAAATGGATATAGAGCGAGTAGGAAGTGAGTAGGAAGTAGAAGAGGTAGAAGGGTAGATAGGTAGAAGTAGAAAGTAGATAGTAGTAGTAGAAGAGTAGTAGTAGTAGAAAAAGTAGTAGAAGAAGAAATAATAAATAGAGAAGAAAATAGAAAATGAAATGCTGCCACCATCCATTCTAGATCATTTACATACAAGACAAGGAATGGAACTTGTCTTACCAAAGATGTATTACCAGTTTCAACTCTAAACTGTACTCATTAATTTCATGAACCAGTAACCGCTGAGGTTCCTTCTCTCACTCAAAAACTCCAGGTAACAAAGTTAAACACACTTTAAATAATAACTTTCAATTATATTCACATACTAAGTATCAATTTAAGCAATTCAACTAAAATGGTAATATTCAAAGTGAGTCATCATCCAAGAATTCGAGAACCCTACAACTCGACTGCCCCTGATCATCACACAACACCTGTTTAGTGAACACGACAAAGTCCCTCAATGTTCAACTCACCAAGTGTCTCCGAGTCTTAAGAGTCTCCGTGGAATAGAGAAAGGGGGGGGGGGTCTGTAGTTGACAGAGACTGTCCCGCCCCGCCGGCAGACCGCCTGTCTGGACGGCTGGCCGCGGCTGTCTGTTCTTCTGTCTATGGCTCTGCTTCTGCTGTCCTTCTCCTGATCCTGAATCGATATCTCCGAGTATATATTGGGAAACCTGGTAGCTAACTCCGCCCACAAGTAGATAGCCTCCGGCACTCTACCAAGCCACTCCTTAAACGTCGGCATGTTTGAAGGCTACCCGGCTCAATTATAAGATTAGCGAGAGCCAGGTGAGATTCGCCTGGCTGACCTCAGGTCACTTGGTTGTCAATTAACACTTAGAGGTGTGAGATCAGGCCAGACAAGCTGGCGTCTGTCAAATCCTTGTCTGTGACTCATATATCTCCATGTATGTATAAATAAAAAAAACCAACACCTTTACAGTGTTACAAGGGAGTGTGGGAGGAAGTGTTACTAGAGCGTCAGAGAGTGGGAGGAAGTGTTACTAGAGCGTCAGAGAGAGAGGGGAGGAAGTGTTACTGGAGCGTCAGAGAGGGGGGAGGAAGTGTTACTAGAGCGTCAGAGAGCGGGAGGAAGTGTTACTAGAGCGTCAGAGAGCGGGAGGAAGTGTTACTAGAGCGTCAGAGAGCGGGAGGAAGTGTTACTAGAGCGTCAGAGAGCGGGAGGAAGTGTTACTAGAGCGTCAGAGAGCGGGAGGAAGTGTAGTAGAGCGTCAGAGAGCGGGAGGAAGTGTTACTAGAGCGTCAGAGAGCGGGAGGAAGTGTTACTAGAGCGTCAGAGAGCGGGAGGAAGTGTTACTAGAGCGTCAGAGAGCGGGAGGAAGTGTTACTAGAGNAGAGAGTGGGAGGAAGTGTTACTAGAGCGTCAGAGAGTGCGGAGAAGTGTTAGTCTAAGAGCGTCAGAGAGTGGTAGGAAGTGTTACTAGAGCGTCAGAGAGCGGAGGAAGTGTTACTAGAGCGTCAGAGAGTGGGAGGAAGTGTTACTAGAGCGTCAGAGAGTGGGAGGAAGTGTTACTAGAGCGTCAGAGAGCGGGAGGAAGTGTTACTAGAGCGTCAGAGAGCGGGAGGAAGTGTTACTAGAGCGTCAGAGAGCGGGAGGAAGTGTTACTAGAGCGTCAGAGAGCGGGGAGGAAGTGTTACTAGAGCGTCAGAGAGCGGGAGGAAGTGTTACTAGAGCGTCAGAGAGTGGAGGAAGTGTTACTAGAGCGTCAGAGAGTGGGAGGAAGTGTTACTAGAGCGTCAGAGAGTGGGGAGGAAGTGTTACTAGAGCGTCAGAGAGTGGGAGGAAGTGTTACTAGAGCGTCAGAGAGCGGGAGGAAGTGTTACTAGAGCGTCAGAGAGTGGGAGGAAGTGTTACTAGAGCGTCAGAGAGCGGGAGGAAGTGTTACTAGAGCGTCAGAGAGCGGGAGGAAGTGTTACTAGAGCGTCAGAGAGCGGGAGGAAGTGTTACTAGAGCGTCAGAGAGCGGTAAGAAGCAGGAGGAAATATGTGTAAGGTTTTAGAGAGCGTATCCTCCGTAACACAGTTGGTTAGCGTACAAATGTTTCTCGCTGTAGGGCTCTCCACATGTCACTTGCTTAATTTAGAAACTGTACTTGTGGGCGGTCTCGAGCCCATTGTTGATGTGATGATGTGCATTGACTTTTGTAACTCTCTCAGCAAGATTAACTTGCTCAGGTAAATGAATTGTGGGTTCAGTCCCAGAGCCCATTATGTGCCTCTGTAACTCTTTCCACTACCGCCCACAGGACGGGTATGGGGTGCATATTAAATGAACTATATTATAAACTAGGGTTATCCCATGGAATTGTCTAACTAGCGAAGTCGTTAAATACCAAGATATTACCTCAGTTCAATATCCAAATAGAAACAATTCTCATGAACCATGAGGGGAGGGGGGATCTTTGACAAGCCGATGGCTTCCGCTATCCGTCGAGGACACTAGGAACAGGTAAATTCAGGTACAAATCTCCCACGTTCGTTATTGTGCCTTTATTTTTAACATATAGCTAGCTCAACCTGTAATTTGTAATTACTTATATTGAAGGGGGTAGCAAGACTCTGCTATGTACCTACATTTGTAATGAAAAAACATTATTAATACATTAAAACAATTTCGTAGCAGAGCGTAGTTTCGATCTACGGACCTCTGGGTTATGGGCCCAGCACGCTTCCACTGCGCCACTCTGCTGCTGATATAATTGATGATACATTTTATAGATCTTTTATAATATTATAATTGGTAATATTTTCTTCATAAATAAAAGTATCAGTGTTTCTGCGCAGTAACGCACCAGTACGCACTGATCTTGCGCATGGATGCGCACATCATGGTTACTGTGCACAGCTGCTGCGTATGACATACATCATAGCATGTGATCACTGCTGCACACGATGGGTATGGGTTCACTACCACTCATGAACAGGACATGTATTGGAGGCACTAACGCTCACAGGATAGGTATACATGGGGTCTACAGGATAAGTATGGGATCCACTCAGCCCTGGAGGCTGATCTGTCGTGTTTGTTGAGGTCTATACCAACTCTTCTTGCATGTAAACATTCCAAGCATAAGAATTATATTTAGTGTCTGGACTTAGATTCATCAGTCAGTTACGCAAGTACTTACAAACATGTTATCTCAATCTTTGCCGACTTTACACATATTAAACAGTTGATGAGCTCCGAAGGACTGGGAGGCTGTTTATAAATATATATTATTTTCTAAATTGTTGTGTTATGCCGCCAAAACTTGGTATGTAGATGTTCAACCCGTCCTCCTAATAGAACGGCGCCTTTTGACGAATACTCTTCCCAAGACCAACAATTGTACTAGAAAATGGTAGCGGCTCGTGAAACTGCAGCCCATCCTCTTGTGTTGGTAGTACTTATAGTAACGATGAGGACCAAAGTAAATATATCGACGTACAACGCTATTAGAAAGTAGAAATTTGTACTATTGAATTTAGACAAACCGGAAAAGGTTTTATATGTATGTTGCAAAGACAACCTTAACTAACTGAACCTTCCTAGGCCTAATACGCGCAATCTGAGGTCTAATATCGTACATATTTTTTTTATTTATTTTTCTTTTTTTGAGATATATACAAGAGTTGTTACATTCTTGTACAGCCACTAGTACGCGTAGCGTTTCGGGCAGGTCCCTGGAATACGATCCCTGCCGCGAAGAATCGATTTTTCATCCAAGTACACATTTTACTGTTGCATTAAACAGAGGCTACAGTTAAGGAATTGCGCCTAGTAAATCCTCCCCGGCCAGGATACGAACCCATGACATAGCGCTCGCGGAACGCCAGGCGAGTGTCTTACCACTACACCACGGAGACTGTATAGCACACTATATGTGTGCTATACTAGACCTAGGAACATATATTTTTTTTAGCTTTATTTTTTCAGACTATAAAGTGATTAGTACTATATACTTCACTTCCGACTATAAAGAGTCTATAATTAAGACTATAATTAAGACTTCAGACCATAAAGTGATTAGTAAGTTGTATTATGTAATGACTTAGTACGTCAACGTTTGTACTATGGTGCACATACAACAACTACTGTCTAAACAGGAGGATGGGTCGCGACGTTGACATACTGTGCCGTTCTCTGTTGTGTTAGGATAAGGTCACTTACGGCCGAGAGTTTGTTGACGTTGGGAGACTTGAGGAGGACGGGCTGGATCACGGGGCCAAGTGTTGACGTTGGCAGACTTGAGGAGGACGGGCTGGATCACGGGGCCAAGTGTTGACGTTGGCAGACTTGAGGAGGACGGGCTGGATCACGGGGCCAAGTGTTGACGTTGGCAGACTTGAGGAGGACGGGCTGGATCACGGGGCCAAGTGTTGACGTTGGCAGACTTGAGGAGGACGGGCTGGATCACGGGGCCAAGTGTTGACGTTGGCAGACTTGAGGAGGACGGGCTGGATCACGGGGCCAAGTGTTGACGTTGGCAGACTTGAGGAGGACGGGCTGGATCACGGGGCCAAGTGTTGACGTTGGCAGACTTGAGGAGGACGGGCTGGATCACGGGGCCAAGTGTTGACGTTGGCAGACTTGAGGAGGACGGGCTGGATCACGGGGCCAAGTGTTGACGTTGGCAGACTTGAGGAGGGCGGGCTGGATCACGGGGCCAAGTGTTGACGTTGGGAGACTTGAGAAGGACGGGCTGGATCACGGGGCCAAGTGTTGACGTTGGCAGACTTGAGGAGGACGGGCTGGATCACGGGGCCAAGTGTTGACGTTGGCAGACTTGAGGAGGACGGGCTGGATCACGGGGCCAAGTGTTGACGTTGGCAGACTTGAGGAGGACGGGCTGGATCACGGGGCCAAGTGTTGACGTTGGGAGACTTGAGGAGGACGGGCTGGATCACGGGGCCAAGTGTTGACGTTGGCAGACTTGAGGAGGACGGGCTGGATCACGGGGCCAAGTGTTGACGTTGGGAGACTTGAGGAGGACGGGCTGGATCACGGGGCCAAGTGTTGACGTTGGCAGACTTGAGGAGGACGGGCTGGATCACGGGGCCAAGTGTTGACGTTGGCAGACTTGAGGAGGACGGGCTGGATCACGGGGCCAAGTGTTGACGTTGGCAGACTTGAGGAGGACGGGCTGGATCACGGGCCAAGTGTTGACGTTGGCAGACTTGAGGAGGACGGGCTGGATCACGGGGCCAAGTGTTGACGTTGGCAGACTTGAGGAGGACGGGCTGGATCACGGGGCCAAGTGTTGACGTTGGCAGACTTGAGGAGGACGGGCTGGATCACGGGGCCAAGTGTGCCATCGCTGTCAAGTGTGTTATGTCGGTCTTGTCTGAGGTCAACCCCTAGAGTTGGCCTAAATAATCGCCCCCGGGTGGGCTCGAACCACCAACCTTTCGGTTAACAGCCGAACGCGCTAACCAATTGTGCCACGGAGGCATGAGAAACGTACTTAACAAACTTGTAATAAGACGGAATTACTTAGATATCGAAGTGTGATAATTATCTAAGTTTACTTGGGAGCTACTTATAGTGGCCTCGATGAGGACAGGAGGCCGGCGGCTTGTCGAAGGTCCCGCCATTTGCCTTGATGATCTTTTCCTTATGACGATAATTCCTATAGTGTCCTAATGCATAAAGTAACCTAATGTCTAGTGGTCACGACGGAGACAGGAAGCCGGCAGCTTGTCAATGGTTCCTCCATTTTTTCTTAAGTTTCCTCCTCTTTTTTCTTTCTTAATTTTCCTCCATTACCCCCACAAAAAAGAGATACAAAAAAAAACACTCTGGGGTTGGAGTCCCTGTGCCTTCTTTTACCAACGTCGAGGTTAACTCCGGAGCTGGAGCCCCTGGAGCAGTTGGTTGTTGCCTTCAACCTCGTCCTGACAGTTCCTGCAACGGCGCTGGAACCAGTCATATTGGCGTTTGCCTTTCCAATCAAGACTTTCGGCGCTGTGGAGAGGGGGACCAGCTGCATGGGTAGCAGCTTCTCCCCCTGTATCAACCTACCCTGGCTTAGCACCCTGGCGAGGCCACTCCAGACCGACAACCAGAACGGAACTCCATAGTCTCCTGAGACAGATGGACGCCTACTACTGGGATGGTCCACCAGTTTTTACATTCTTGTAAAGCCACTAGCACGCATTGCGTCTCGGGCAGGTCCTTTATCCTAATACGGCTAAGTCCTAAGATTAATATTAATCTTAATTATTAACTCTGGAATGCGACCCGTCAAATCGTTTCACTGCTGGGTGAAGAGAGGCGCAATGTTAAGGATTGGAACCCAGTCAATCCTTCCCGGCCAGGATACGAACCCAGACTAAATTGTTCGCGAAGGGCGGGGGCTAGTGTTTCACCACTGCACCACGGGGACTGCATGCACAGGGACCAGTCATTGAAAGTTGCACAACAATTGGGAACTCTAATAAGAAAGTCAACTTCATTTTCAAGGAAAATAAAGTTATTGAACTGTAAACATCTCTGGTGCGGCCACATTTGGACTGCTGTATCAAGCATAGAGGCCTCAGCTTCAGAACATATCTGCTTTGGAGAAAGTACAACACAGAGCGACAAAAAGCATCTCAGAACTAAATGGGCTCCCATACCAGGAACGGTTGAGGGCCCCAGGACTAACACAGCAAGCCAGACGGGGCATGGTGGCTCCCATACCAGGAACGGTTGAGGGCCACAGGACTAACACAGCAAGCCAGACGGGGCATGGTGGCTCCCATACCAGGAACGGTTGAGGGCCCCAGGACTAACACAGCAAGCCAGACGGGGCATGGTGGCTCCCATACCAGGAACGGTTGAGGTCCACAGGACTAACACAGCAAGCCAGACGGGGCATGGTGGCTCCCATACCAGGAACGGTTGAGGGCCCCAGGACTAACACAGCAAGCCAGACGGGGCATGGTGGCTCCCATACCAGGAACGGTTGAGGGCCCCAGGACTAACACAACAAGCCAGACGGGGCATGGTGGCTCCCATACCAGGAACGGTTGAGGGCCACAGGACTACCACAGCAAGCCAGACGTGGCATGGCGGCTCCCATACCAGGAACGGTTGAGGGCCACAGGACTAACACAGCAAGCCAGACGTGGCATGGCGGCTCCCATACCAGGAACGGTTGAGGGCCACAGGACTAACACAGCAAGCCACAGTGTACAGAATAAAGAACCCCGTACAGTATACAAAACCCCGTAAAGTACACAGAACAGTATACAGAACCCCGTACAGTATACAGAACAGCGTACAGTATACAGAACAGTGTACAGTATACAGAACAGCGTACAGTATACAGAACAGTGTACAGAACAGCGTACAGTATACAGAACAGTGTACAGTATACAGAACAGCATACTGTATACAGAACCCCGTACAGTTTACAGCACCCCGTACAGTATACAGAACAGCGTACAGTATACAGAACAGTGTACAGAACCTCGTACAGTATACAGAACAGCGTACAGTATACAGAACAGTGTACAGTATACAGAACAGTGTACAGTATACAGAACAGCGTACAGTATATGAAACAGAGTACAGTATACAGAACAGCATACAGTATACAGAACCCCGTACAGTATACAGAACAGTGTACAGTATACAGAACAGTGTACAGTATACAGAACAGTGTACAGTATACAAAACAGTGTACAGTATACAGAACAGTGTACAGTATACAGAACAGCGTACAGTATACAGAACCCCATACAATATACAGAACAGTGTACAGTATACAGAACCCCGTACAGTATACAGAACAGTGTACAGCATACAGAACAGTGTACTGTATACAGAACCCCGTACAGTTTACAGCACCCCGTACAGTATACAGAACAGCGTACAGTATACAGAACAGTGTACAGAAACTCGTACAGTGTACAGAAAAGCGTACAGTATACAGAACAGTGTACAGTATACAGAACAGTGTACAGTATACAGAACAGCGTACAGTATATGAAACAGAGTACAGTATACAGAACAGTATACAGAACCCCGTACAGTATACAGAACAGTGTACAGTATACAGAACAGTTTACAGTATACAGAACAGTTTACAGTATACAGAACAGTGTACAGTATACAGAACAGTGTACAGTATACAGAACAGTGTACAGTATACAGAACCCCGTACAGTATACAGAACACTGTACCAATAATCCTGTCCAATAATGGTGGTCAGCTTTCAGCCTCAGATTCTGCCATTGAATTCAATAGGTTCTTCTCATCCATTGGGTCATCCCTTGCTAATGATATTCCATCTACCAGTACTAATGTTCAGGACTATCTTACAGGTAACTACCCACAGTCTCTGTACCTAACGCCCGCTAATTCCCCTGATGTAAATGAGGTAATCCATTCCCTCAAGACCAAGTCTAGTGCCCTTTCGGAGATATCAATTCTAATCCTGCCTAACTTGCCTAAAATATGTGAAAAACTAATCTACAAGCAGCCTTACGCTTATCTTGCCAAACACAATATACTTAGCTCATGTTAATATGGCTTCAGACCCCCCAAAAGAGCATTAACGATGCACTTATTAGTATGATTAACTTGATACATGCAGGTCTTGATGAAAATGAGTTCCCTGTTGGGTTATTTGTGGACCTGCGAAAGGCTTTTGACACTGTCAACCACCAAAACCTTCTTCTTAAAGTTCATCATTAGGGAGTCAGAGGTCACTTCCTGCATTACCTTCAATCTTACCTTACTGACAGGCTCCAGTATGTTTCTGTGAATAATTCAATTTCTTCCACCCTACCCATCAACATTGGTGTTCCTCAGGGCAGCATACTTGGCCCTCTCCTCTTTCTCATCTACATTAATGACCTTCCAAATGCCTCTCAACACCTCAAACCAATTCTATTTGCTGACGACACAACCTTCATCTTCTCCAGTCATGACCCTTATTGCTCTAATTGTCAAGGTGAACACTGAACTAAATAAAGTCCATCTCTGGCTAACTACCAACAAACTCACCCTCAACATTGACAAAACTTTCTATATTTTGTTTGGCAATAAATCCTCAAATCAAATTAATCTAAGGATAAATAATATTCAAATTTGTAACAAAGTAGATGGCAAATTCCTTGGCGTTCTTATAGACAACAAGCTGAATTTCCAGGGACACATTCTAAATATATAAAAAAAAGTTTCAAAAACTGTTGGCATTCTTTCTAAGATCAGATATTATGTACCTCGCCCAGCCCCTGGTGATGCTCTATTGCTCTCTCATCTATCCTTATCTCAATTATGGTCTCTGTGCTTGGGGTTCTACTACACAAAATCACTTACGTCCTCTAATTATTCAACACAAAGCTGCTATTAGAACAATATCCAACTCTGGCCCCAGACAGCACTCGGTACCCTTACTCAAATCTTTAAATATGATAAATATTAAGTCACTGCACATCCTCTCATGTGTACTCAATATATTTAAAACTCTGAACTGCAATGTCAATCCTGAACTTAGAAGCTTCCTAGAAGGTTGTAACAGAACTCATGGGCATCACACCAAAAACAAATACCTATTTGATATTCCAAGAGTGCGACTTAACCAAACTAAAAATGCTCTACAATTCAAGGGACCCAGAATGTGGAATGACCTTCCCAATCATGTCAAAGACTAAACCTCCCTCAACCAGTTTAAGAGTAAAACCAAGTACTACCTAATTAACTCCATGTAACCTACCTTATCCCCTAAATGTCAACCTATGTCATGCTATTTTTTTTAACAATGCTGTTTGTTCACCAACTTGTACAATTTCTGATTTCTGCTATGTTTCCCCCCCTCCCCTTTTTATTTATTTTTTTATTTCTCTTTTTCAACATAATTTATACCAAATCCCAATTACTACTAAGTTTTATTCTAAGTATTTCCCCCCCCCCATACCTTGCCCAAAACGCTATGCGTACTAGTGGCTTTAGGTATTGTATGTACTAGCTCTATTTATAAATCCAACATTATGTTTGTAAATCAACTATGTATATACTTTCCTGAATAAAATTTACTTTACTTTACTTTACTTACTTTACCAGTAACAGAAGACAAACGACCCTGCCATCGGGCAAGGATTGAGGAATGAATACCTGGGTAGAAGTTGTAATAGAGGATACCTTTACGGGAGATGGCACAAGTGTGGAGAGCCTCCTTAGTGGCAGCGTCTGCACGATCATTTAAGGACACGCCAATATGGCTGGCAACCCAGCAAAACTCCACTGTCGTCAATCTACTAGAGATAAGAAACAGCCAATGTTGAATTTCGACTACTACAGGATGGACTGGATTAAAGCACTCCAGAGCCATGAGGGCACTGCGAGTGTCAACTACAACAACAAAGGAGAGTTGACAGCGAGAAAGCAGTGACGAAGGGCAAACAAAATAGCATAAAGTTCTGCCATGAAGATGGTAGTCTCCGGAGGCAGGCGACACATATAGGTGTTGTCAGGAACAACAACAGAGTAGCCTACACCGTCGACAGACTTAGACCCTTCTGTACTTAGATTTAAACTCAGACTTTACTCCTCTTACCCCCCCCCCCCTGTAGGAGGGACTTAGACCCTTCTGTACTTAGATTTAAACTCAGACTTTACTCCTCTTACCCCCCCCCCCGTAGGAGGGACTTAGACCCTTCTGTACTTAGATTTAGACCCAGACTTTACTCCTCTTACCCCCCCCCCTGTAGGAGGGACTTATACCCTTCTGTACTTAGATTTAGACCCAGACTTTACTCCTCTTACCCCCCCCCCCCCCTGTAGGAGGGACTTAGACCCTTCTGTACTTAGATTTAGACCCAGACTTTACTACTCTTACCCCCCCCCCCCTGTAGGAGGGGTAAAAGCTTTAGTCACGCGAGTCAAAGTTTTACAAAACTGAGGAAAGGGGACCCTTCAATGGGGCAAGGACGGAACGACATGAAGAGAAATATTGGAAACACGAACCGAAAGAGAATCTTGTATGCGAGACAATCGTACAGAAAGAGGTAAGTGGTGAAAGGGAACAGGGGACCACAGGAGGAGTAAAGGTCAAAGTACGACATTAACGAGAGTAAGGGACCGTGCAAGGTAGCGAAGACAGTAGCGATCATGTTGATCCTGTAGAGACAGGACGCCAGTTTCAGCGTTAGCGATCACAGGGTTAGGGTAGGAGTCGAAAGAAAGGCACCAGATCTGAGAGCAACCCAGTATGGTGCAGAGCATCCAAACGGAGAAGAGTAGAAGGAAGTAGACGAGTAAGCAGGGCAACCATAATCGAGTTTAGACGGTAAGAGAGAGGAATGTAGAAAGACGAGCATACTCCTATCCGCTCCCCAAGAAGTATGAGACAAGACCTTACATCAGTTAGGGGTCGTAGAGCATTCAACTCGGAGGTAAGAGACATAGGGTGACCAAGAAAAACAAGTGTCAAAGATTAACCTCAAAAAATTAGCAGAATCTTTGTACACAAGTGATGACCATAAAGCGACAAAGGGGGGTGAAGAACGACCTGCTTCTAAGTAAAAGTCATAGCACAAGTTTTAGTTGTAAAGAACTTGAAGCCATGATTGGTGGCCCAAGACGACACGGCATCAATCATAAGTTAAAGCCGTCGTTGAAGGAAAGGTGAGTCATCACCTCGACAGCAGAGGGTAAGATCATCAACATAGAGTGCTGAGAAGATGCCAGAGGGAAGGGAGGAAAGAAGACCATTGAGGGCAACCAGAAAAAGAGTAATGCTCAGAACATTACCTTGGGGCACACCATCGTACTGCCGAAAAGAGGCACAGAGAGTGGTACCAAACTTCACTCTAAAGGAACGACTAGAGAGAACGCTTCAGAGGAAGAGAGGGAGATTACCACGAAGGCTAAAAGAACGGAGTTGTGACAGACTATGGTATCGCCAGGTGGTGTCGTATGCCTTTTCCAGGTCAAAAAGGACAACAACAACGGAGGTCTTCGTAGTAAAAGCAGTACGGATATGGACCTCCAAGTTCACCAAGACATCAGTCAAGCTGCAGCACTTGCAAAAGCCAAATTGAGAAGTAAAGAGCTGGTGATAGTGTTCCAAGAACCACATCAGACGAACATTGACCACACGTTTAAAGAGTTTGCAGATGCAACTTGTGAGGGCAATGGGTCAGAAGTCCTTAGGTGATGTCCTTAGAGAGCTTGGTTTCCGAATAGGAAGAACAACTGCCTCGAGCCAGTCCTCAGGGACTGACGACGACTCCCAGATATGGTTATACAGACTCAGTAAATACTGAAACGTGCTTGGAGAGAGATGATGCAGTATCTCATAATGAATGTCATCTGAGCCTTTTGACACTGCACATGTGAATTTAAGGGCACCATCTAATCTTGAGGTTCCTCGAGGTTATCTTGAAATGATTTCGAGGCTTAGGATCCCTGCAGCTTGGCCCTCGACCAGGTCTCCTTTTTGTTACACACTCCCAGGAAGCAGCCCGTAGCAGCTGTCTAGCTCCCAGGTACGCTAAGCCCCGAAATCATCTCAAAATAATCTCAAGATAACCTATTGCAAAGTCTAGAAGAGGGAATGTACTCCTGAACGGAGCATCTGGCATCAGCAACAATTATAGAAAGCGGAAGGGTCCTACTATCAAAAGTGATCTTCACAATGCAAAGAGGCTGATGACTACCACAAAAGGGTTGGGTGAACTTATCAACCTGGAGGACAGAATGACCTTGGGCTGCAAGGATATGTTTAATATCCTCGTGGCAGTCTTTCAGGCCCCTAACACCAGCCGCAACATAGTGCGGGCGGATAACAGTGCCAATACTGACATTTAACCGGGCATTTTTGGAGATCCTAACAGGGGTCTCCCCAATGTTGGACAATATGGCTAAGTGGGCAGCTGTTTCCTGAGAAGGAGCAGCAATGACACATGAACCAGTACGCGTGGGGTTAAAAGAAACAGAGGTATCCACTGAATCGACGAGGCGTTTACGGAGGAAGAAATCATCAGGCCGTGTAGAATCCAGATGGTTGAGATCAAAGTATTTTGTCCACGTAGCAGGGCCAAACAAGGCGTGGAACATATTAGCACTGGCAGGAATCATTCAAAGTGCAGATGTGTGTGTGTGTGTGTGGGGGGGGGGGGGTTGTAAAGAAGCACCCCAAGTAAGAGTGGGGGGGGGGTAAAAGGTGATGAGGTGGTCATCCCTGGGGTCGTGGAGCTCAACCCTACCACAGAGGTGGGAGGGGATCGGAGGGGGTTAGTCGATAGGGTCAAAGGAGTAGCTTGGTCTGGGCCCAATGTAGCGGGGGCTAAAAAGTCAAATCTTCCAACACAGTCCGCCTCGGGGGCTTGGTCGCCCACCCCACGAGCCTGGCGAAGTTATAAGAGGATTATTCAGTGGCATAGGAATGAGCAGGTAATAATTTAATTTACGAATTAATTCGTAATTATTCGTAAACCTCATACCCACCATGGAGCCACAATTAGAAGATAGAACACCCGGCAAGATGCCCCCCCCCCCGTCCCAGGGGTGCATCATGAGTATACTCCCAGCAATCATCACCTTAAGAACCGTCAGTCCGTCGAAATCGGGTTCAGCAACTAAGGTGAGGATTGACAATAAAAGCGTCCCCTCCCTCACAACGTCGGGTGCCACAGTTCTACGGGTGAATGTGTGCCTCCCCAAACATCCGGGCGTCAAAACTGAAGATGTTCGAAAGAATAATGAAGCATGCAAAAGATCGACAGGAAATGACAATTAGAAAGAAGAAGAGGGGGAAGGCTAAACGAAACATAAGGAAGAGGAAATAGCATCCAGCATGATTAGTGAAGACGGTAGAGGACTGTCCCATGGAGCATCACACCCCGGCTGCTGCCCACCAAGCCTCCTCACGTCAACAACGGCCAGGAATGTGAAGGGTGACGGTAGGAGACCAACTCCATCGTCACCCGGCGTTAAACCCTAAACTACTGCAGCAGTCAACTACTGTCAAGTGGAAGGCAGTACAGGGGCTATGTTGACACAAGCCAACACTGCTGCAACCCTACCAACAGCCATGTTAACTCTGCCTCAGGGGAAAAGGAAACTACTAGTCAGGGGCTGTTTTATGAGGGTTTCAAGAAAACTTTTGTCACACGGAGGGCGGCAGAACAAATGAAATTCAAACCAGTGATGCAGGCCACCCTGAATATACTTAGGTTTTTATCCAACAGTGGACCTAAACCCTACAACGTAGTCAAATCCTACATTCCCTTGGGTGGTTACCTCAGACCTGTATTCTCTATAGTCGTGGACACAATCCCATCTGACCTACATGTGCCAGGTCTAGGGATCACAATTAAACATTTAAAACAGCAGGAGTCAAATTAGCTCACCCATAAAACAAATCAGACCGTATCAAAGACATAGGAGTGTTAATTGGGTCAGATTATTATAATTCATCTCTGGTAAACACCATTTGCACGGTATGACTACTGAACTCAGTAGATGGAGAGTTCCCATTGTGTGAAGAGAACTAGAATGGTGGAGATGTGATTATAAACTGGTGAACATATTGACACATACGTTTCACCTTTTTTAAGCCGGGTCTTTCCCTCTAACCCCGTCCACTCCCACAGCAGTATACAGGTGCACATAGTTACAAAAGCAGTGTGTAAACAAGAGGCTGGATTGATATATTTGGAGGACAGTGTGAAGCCCAGACTGTTACTGGGTCTCAGCCAGCAAGGGAGGCGCCACGCTGCCAGATGCATCAGTGTAAACATTACCCCAACATCCCAGTGGAGTGTTTAAGGCACTCAACAACGGGTCATTAGCAGTGTCTCCTATGACCAACTGCTCATACCTTTCCATGCATGTAATATTCTTTTGTCTTGGTGTCGAGAATGGCTGATCTTAATTACCTCAGGGAATGTTATTGATGAACAATCGTCAAGGGACTTACCAATACTAGACATATATGTACAAGTTAGTGTACCCATTTATTGTTGTCCATTATGTGGAGTGTTTGACCATATGTTGATTTATTGGTAACTATTTTTGGCCAGGAAGTGAAGGTTATGTGGTGAAGATATTGAGCCCATGGGAACATTAGTTGTATGTACAGTTTTGGCCAGGAGGTGAGGGTTATGTGGTGAAGATATTGAGCACATTAGTTGCATGTACAGTTTTGGCCAGGAAGTGAATATCATATGGTGAAGATATTGAACACATAAGATATATGTACAGTTTTGACCAAAGGTTCACCTCAGTTACAGAGGAAACAGTCACGATGTGGGGTTTTCTATTTTGCTTTCCCAACTGCAATGCGTACGTCGCCAATGTACATGTGGCAGACGCTTCACGAAGCTGTCGGAATCAGCAGAGAAAATACGAGAGCAACTGTACAGGGCCTGGGAGCAAGGTCGAGTTAGAGTCCTTGAGGGTCTCTTCTCAGACTAGCCTCACCTGGTCCTGCTCCACGTTGATCATTGGAATCTCCTCAATGCTTGAAACACTTTAAGGGACTCCTTGGGTCCTCATCACATTTATAGTTTAGAGAATAATAGGCAACTCAGTGTTGAAGATACCTGTAGCTGAAGGCTTGAGTAAATAGTTGGCAGTATTCAGAAGTGGTTCAACGGAACACCGCATAAAGGTTAACAGTAGTTTATTACTAACTTAACCACTAAAACAGGGTGCTTGATTTACTTTAGATTGGCGTCAGAAAGGCTATGGTTGCATTAGCGAGACTCTGACGTCTGGCTAAACGATCGGATCCACTCGTGGAGAAACACCTAACTAAACACAATTGACAGCCAATCATTAACACGGCAAACCTAACTGCCGGTGTGGAGAGGATCACAATTAGAGTTCCAACTGGATACTTGGGTAATGATGATGCGCAATAAATCCACTAGCACTGTCAATGGGACAGGTAATAACATGCACAATAATAAAATCACACAATAA
>WNGS01008587.1:28841-46034 GCA_020271785.1 Procambarus virginalis
TCAATAGGGTGTGATGCCGGGAGGAGGTATGGTTGTGATGCCGGGTGGAGGTATGGTTGTGATGCCGGGTGGAGGTATGGTTGTGATCGCGGGTGGAGGTATGGTGTGATGCCGGGGGAGGGCATGGTTGTGATGCCGGGTGGGTGGGGTATGGTTTGGTGGTGGGGGCTGTGGGTTGTGATGCTGGGTAGAAGGTATGGTTTGTGATGCCGGTTGATGGTATGGTTTGTTGATGGCCGGGTGGAGGTATGGTTTGTGACTTCCGGGTGGTGGTGGTTTGTGATGCTGGGGGGTGTTGTTGTGATGCTGGGGGGAATGGTTGGTGCGGCTGGGGGGTGGTTGGTGATGCTGGGGTGTTTGTTGTGAGGCTGGGGTGGGGTATGGTTGTGAGGCTGGGTGGGGGTTGGAGTTGTTGTGGGTGGGGGTTATGGTGTTGTGATGCTGGGTGGGGGTATGGTGTGATGCCCTGGGGTGCGGATGGTGTGATGCTGGGGGCGGATGGTTGTGGATGCTGGGGGGGATGTTTGTGATGCTGGGGGGGTATGGTTGTGATGCTGGTGCGGATGGTTGTGATGCTGGAGGGGCGGATGGTGTGATGCTAGGGGCGGATGGTTGTGATGCTGGTGCGGATGGTTGTGATGCTGGTGCGGATGGTTGTGATGCTGGTGCGGATGGTTGTGATGCTGGTGGCGGATGTTTGTGATGCTGGGGGCGGATGGTGGGATGCCTGGGGGCGGATGGTTTGTGATGCTGGGGTCGGATGGTGTGATGCTGGGGGCGGATGGTGTGGGGGAGGTGTGATGCTTGGGGGCGGCATGGGTGTGAGGCTGGGGGCGGATGGTTGTGATGGTGCTGAGGGCAGACAGATGGTTGTGATGCTGGGGGTGGATGGTGTGATTTGCTGGGTGCAGATGGTGGGGTGTGATGATGGGGGTGGATGGTTTGTGATGCTGGGGGGTGTATGGTGTGATGCTGGGGGGTGGATGGTTGTGCTGCTTGGGGGTGGATGTTGTGATGCTGGGGGTTGGATGGTTGTGATGCTGGGGGTGGATGGGTTGTGATGGCTGGGGGTGGATGGTTTGTGATGGTGGGGTGGGATGGTTGTGATGGTGGGTGCAGATGGTGTTTTGTGATGCTGGGGGCGATGGGTGTGATGCTGGGGGCGGATGGTTGTGCATGCTGGGGGGTGGATGGTTGTGATGCTGGGGGCGGATGGTTTGTGATGCTTGGGGCGGATGGTTGTGATGCTGGGGCAGATGGGTCTGTGATGCTGGGGGTGGATGGTTGTGATCTGGGGGGCAGATGGTTTGTGATGCTGGGGGTGGATGGTTGTGAGGCTGGGGGTGGATGGTTGTGATGCTGGGGGCAGATGGTTGGTGATGCTGGGGGTGGATGGTGTGATGCTGGTGGGTGGATGGTTGTGTGATGCTGGGGGCAGATGGTTGTGATGCTGGGGGTGGATGGTGTGATGCTGGAGGCCGGATCGGTTGTGATGCTGGGGTGGATGGTTGTGATGCTGGTGCGGGGAGGTTGTGATGCTGGGGACAGATGGTTGTGATGCTGGGTGTGGATGGTTGTGATGCTGGGGGCAGATGGTTTGTGTTGCTGGGGGTGGATGGTTGTGATGCTGGGTGTGGATGGTTTGTGATGCTGGGGGGTGGATGGTTGTGATGCTGGGGGTGGATGGTTGTGATGCTGGGGTGGATGGTTGTGATGCTGGGGGGGATTGTTTTGATGGCTGGGGGTGGATGGTTGTGTGATGCTGGGGGTGGATGGTTGTGTGCTGGGGTGGGATGGTGTTGATGCTGGGGGCAGATGGTTGTGATGCTAGGTGAGTGGATGGTTGTGATGCTGGGGGGTGGATGGTTGTGATGCTGGGGGGGTGGATGGTTGTGATGCGGGGTGGATGGTTGGGATGCTGGGGGGGGATGGTGCTGATGCTGGGGGCGGATGGTTGTGATGCCTGGGGGTGGATGGTTGTTGGATGCTGGGGGGTGGATGGTTGTGATGCTGGGGGGGATGTTGTGATGCTGGGGCGGGATGGTTGTGTGGTGGCGGGGGTGGATGGTTGTGATGCTGGGGGAGGATGGTTGTGATGCTGGGGGTGGATGGGTTGTGATGCTGGGGTGGATGGGTTGTGATGCTGGGGTGGATGGTTGTGATGCTGGGGGTGGATGGTTGTGATGCTGGGGGTGTGGTTGTGATGCTGGGGGCGAATGGTTGTGATGCTGGGGGGTGGATGGTTGTGATGCGGGGGGTGGATGGTTGTGATGCTGTGGGGGGGATTGGTTGTTATGCTGGGGGGGAATGGTTGTGATGCTGGGGGTGGATGGTTGTGGATGCTGGGGGTGGATGGTTATGATGCTGGGGGGGGTTGTGTGATGCTGGGGGGCCTGTATGGTTGTGATGCTGGTGCGGATGGTTGTGATGCTGGTGCGGATGGTTGTGATGCTGGGGGCCGGATGGTTGTGATGCTGGGGTGTGGATTGGTGTTGATGCTGAGGGCGGATGGTTGTGATGCTTGGGGGCGGATGGTTGTCCGATGCTGGGGGTGATGGTTGTGATGCTGGGGGTGGAGGGTTGTGATGCTGGGGGTGGATGGTTGTGATGCGGGGTGGTGGGTTGTGATGCTGGGGGCGGATGGTGGTGATGCTGGGGTGGATGGTTGTGATGCTGGGGGTGGATGGTTGTGATGCTGGCTGGGGGCATGTTATGACCCAACATACACCAAGTATCACTAGTGTATGATGTGTTCATACAGGAGTACAGAATAAGGCAGAATAGCCTAATGTAATGTTTCTTGAAATATGATTATATGTATCTATTATTAAACTCTATGCATTACTGTATATAACATTCTGTATGTATTGTCATGTATTATGTATACATTAATTTGCCGGATGTATTATGTTAGTATATGTATGTTTTATTATGATATTTCCATTTCCTTGATTTCAAATACAATAGACTTGTTTTAATTTGCACTGATTGTTCATAGTACTTGATTTATCTATATTGTAAGAACATGTATAGAGGCAGTGTTGTTGCTAGGTTGTATATATTATACATGTATAAATGTATAATGATGTATTAGATCTTGTCCGGTAAAGTTTCTAGAATTCTCCATTCCCCCCCTCCCCCTCTCCCTCCATCCCCCTCCCCCTTGCTTACTGGTCAGGTCACTGTTGCCAAGTCTCGTCAATATGAACTCTTTGTTGAATTATTCTCACATATTTATATGTGCTATTGTGTGTGACAGAATTCTTTGATACCTTCCTGAGAAATTCTATTAGTTATATGTATATTTAAGAAGTTATAGCTTGTAAATGTCATGTTCCCAGATAGAGATATTGAAAGAATAGTGGCGGATTTTTCGCTTCTGATTTTTGTGGCATTATTATGGTCCATTAACCCTATAACATATAGCATGTGCTTGTATTGATGGGAACTGGATCACTCTACCGATGTGCACCATGTTTGACAGGTGGCGGGTGATATTTACTGTATACATTATGTGGTGGACTCCTGAGGACATTAAGTGACTGGATGATATGGCTGCCTCACCCCACTAGTGATATTTTGTGACACCTCCAGTCTGTGTTGTTGTTAAACATACTAGAGCTAGTGTACCATTGCACTAGGATAGAGCCTACCCTGGAAACACAAACCGAAACTGTCTATTTTCCGCTTGTTACAACTTGTAATAAAGTTGTTACATCTTGGCTTAACGTGTTTATGACGTATTAGAACGTTGTTACAACTTGTTATATTGGTTGTTTTAGCTGGTTAGGAGGTGTTAAAACTTGTTCGAACGTTGTACCAACGTCGTAGTATCGGTGTGTGTTTGGCGGGTAGTGACAGCCAGCTCAGAGAGGGTGTGCCGTATAGAGCATGATATGGATGAGTCCCAAGAGATTGAGCCAAGTTGATTTTGGCGTGAAATAATATTAGTGTAGAGAACTTAGTTGTGTTCTTTAGTGTATTTTTTATCATGCCTTATTGAGTCCAGTAAACTGATTGTTTTTATTTATTTGTTTGTTTCTCAGCTTGACATAATTTGAAGGCCACCAGTTGCACATTAGTATTAATAGCGATGCTGTGGAACATCAGGCACATGACTGGAGATGATTGTGATGCTTGATTAGGCATAGGGTTGTGATGGTGTGTGGGAGTATGGTTGTGATGCTGGGTGGGGGAATGGTTGTGATGACATTCCATCACAATCACACCTCTACGCAGCATGACAACCATATCGCACCCACTATCACAAACATATCCACCAGCTTGCGTCACAAGCATATCCCATATCCAGCATCACAACCATATCCTCAACAGCATCACAACCATATCCCTCATCCAGCATCGCAACCATATCATTTATCCAGCTTCACAACCATATTATTTATTCAGCTTCGCAACCAAATCCCCAACCACCATCACAACCGGCCGGCTGGCCGAGCGGACAGCACGCTGGACACGTGATCCTTTGGTCCGGGTTCGATCCCGGGCTCCGGCGAGAAACGATGAGCAGAGTTTAACCCTATTACTGCTATTCACCCTATTCTCTTCACGCTATCACCCTATTTACTGCTGTTACCTAGCAGTAAATAGGTACCTGGGAGTTAGTCAGCTGCCACTGGCTGCTTCCTGGGGGTGGAGGCCTGGTCGAAGACCGGGCCGCGAGGACACTAAAGCCCCGAAATCAACTCGAGATAACCCTATCCCTCATCCAGCATCACATTCACACACACACACACACACACATACACACACACACACACACACAGAGCTGTCAGAGCGTCGTGAGAGACACACGTGGTGTCGTAGGGTCCGCGAATAACATAAATTGTCTCGAGACATTAAAGTGTTACAGAGACAAGAAACATAGTTTATTATCACAGAAGTGTATACAAACACAGTGATCAAGTGTATAGTGAGCTCCTACAGCGGTAGAGCAATTAAGAAAGCAAAAATAATGTCGAGTGGTAAGATCAGTGTGTACCGATGGGTCAGCCTAGCCAGGACCTACGATTTGCTTGCTGAGTATTGTGTTGTGAAGCGGATTGTAACATACATAGTGATTGATCCTCAAAGTGTGTGCACCGTTTAGGAATGTATACTATGTTGCACATAGTTACTGATGATCAGCGAGGATGATAGGAACGAAAAGTATGCCATGAACACGTGGAGACAACATTGATACTGGGCAGAGGAGAGGAGAGGCGACCAACCCCATCATAAGGACATCTCAAACTCACCTAGGCAGGCTTTCTCGGGGAGAGCTGACGGTAGGTACCCCTTTCTGGGTCATCATTAATGTGTACAGAGTGACTTAAAATAATTCATTTATAGTAGGTCTAAATATCTCAGATATACAGCTCCGGGTGGGTACAGGTTTTGACACTCAGATGCTACACAGGACCGGGTGACCGTCCACCCATCCCCACCAACTTCCCACGCCTCACACTGTCCTAAGACACCCCCCTCCCCCTATACACAAACACCCCCCCCCCCACACACACACAGTGGGGCCCTGGTAGCCTGGTGGATAGCGCACAGGACTCGTAATTCTGTGGCGCGGGTTCGATTCCCGTACCAGGCAGAAACAAATGGGCAAAGTTTCTTTCACCTTGAATGCCCCTATTACCTAGCAGTAAATAGGTACCTGGGAGTTAGTCAGCTGTCACGGGCTGCTTCCTGTGGTGTGTGTTTGTGTGTGGTGAAAAAAAGTAGTTAGTAAACAGTTGATTAACAGTTGAGAGGCGGGCCGAAAGAGCAAAGCTCAACCCCCGCAAACACAACTAGGTGAATACACACACCACTCTACTCCTCTCCTTCTGTTTCCTCCCACCCCTCAGGGCTCAGGGCTCAGGGCTCAGGGCTCTTCACACCACAGTGACTAGTGACCAGCTAGTGCCTTATCATGCCCCCATCCTTGCTCCTCTCCCCCCTTCTCTCTCCCTTTATGTACCCCTAGCTTCCCTCCCTCCCTCCCTCCTACCTCCTCCTACCCTCCCTCCTACCCTCCTTCCTTCCTTAATTCATTCTTAAAACCTCATACACACACATACGTCCCCACCCATCCAGTACACGCATACACACACACACACACAAAATCATACTTCTCTCTCTCTCCCCCCCCCCCTCTATCTCTCTCATAGGGAGAAAACATGACAAGAGATAGGATACTAACTCGGGGAAGTAATAGCAGGGAGACAAACATGAGAGGGACATACTCAGAGGATGGAGATGAACAGGAAGCCTGGATTAGGGGAACATTCCAGCACATGTGGGAGGAAGTCGGTGAAGGACTGAGGGTAATGAGGGAGACAGTAACAGACCTGCAGGATGAACTGAGGGCAGCAAAGGAGGAGATAAGAAGTTAGACTGAAGGAGACTCCTCCCCAATACCAGACACAGACCGTGATGACCATCA
Source organism: Procambarus virginalis (assembly GCA_020271785.1). Lineage (NCBI taxonomy): Eukaryota > Metazoa > Arthropoda > Malacostraca > Decapoda > Cambaridae > Procambarus > Procambarus virginalis. The sequence goes on from WNGS01008587.1 coordinate 35,278, forward strand.
GGGAGATGGGGATGCTCCTATTGAGGGGACTTCTACACAACATTTAGACTTCTACACAACACTTCTACATTTGCAGAATTGCTTAAAAAGAGCCCTGAAGCTAGCTCTGCAGTTAGGGAAGTTGCCATGGAAGTGGCTTCTTCTCAGGAAGCATCTAGATGTACTAGCTAGCTGATGGAGCGAAAAAGAGCAGTAGTAATAGTAGGCATTAAAGGGCCAAGAGAGTCAAATATGCCAAAAAATGAAAACTGGTTCGATTTCAATCAAACTTTTTTGACGAGTTGTATATGAAAAGGGTTTCATCTGGTCCAAGTCTCAGCATCGTAGCACAAATAGAAAGGGAGAAAAAAATATTGAATTAAGTGTCAAAAAATTTCAAAAATGGTCAAAAACGATTATCAAATACAAGTGTCAACTGAAATCATGTCTATGACTCTCAGCTATCACAATAGCATATATTATTAAAATATATAATTAGTTTTTATTTAAAAAATTAAGTTAAGACAAGAAAAATAGATTTTTTATTTTTCTTATTTGTTATAGAACGATTTGCATGAAACTTATACACCTGACGGCACGTAAGCCTATCTGTAAGGGTGCAAAGGGGGGGTTGGCAGGAAATTAGTTGATGCCAACCTCTGCCAAAGATGGCAGCACCTTAGACTTTAATATTAATAATTTATTTTTCAAGTAACATAAACGAGTTGGTATTCTTTCGTTTTTATTCAATTTACATGAAACTTACACCTTATATGTAAAGTTCATGTCTCTAAAATCTGAAGGAAGCGTTTTTCCTGAGTTCATTTATTGATTTTATAAATAGCAATTAACATGATATATTTGCATAATTTTTGGGGGAAACTTTGACTATTTGTATTAGGAAAACTAAAGTTGTTTTGGAAAATCCCCTCCTACATATCCTTTATTATATGTTAATGTGTCAGAAAAGTATCATAGAATGATTATATCTGAAAGATGAAAGGTTTGAACTCATTTGAAAATGTGTAATATTAGTAGAAAAAAAAATTAAATCTCCCTTTCTATTTAGGCGACAGTACTGACAATTGGACCAATTGCAGCACTTTTCATATACAACTAGTCAAACATTTTTGGTTGACATTGAACAACTTTCATCTTTGAACCTTCTTGGACCCTTCATTAGGGAGCAAACAGGGACTGGACGAGTGGAAAGGAGAGACAAGGAAAAAAATAAAGTTAATGAAATCTTTAAAGGGATAAAGATTGAGAGGGCTGACCAAGATATTGAAAAGGTTTTCAGAATTGGACGGTACAACAAGGACAGAGACCGTGTGATAAAGGTGGTATTCAAGAGCGAGAGAACAAAAGAGGAATTGTTAGCAAAGAAGAGCAGACTAGCAAATGTACAGAGGTTCAAAAAAGTATTCCTGCAGAGGGATATGACAAGAGACGAGAGAGGGAGGGCAGCAGCTGCGAGGAGGGAGCACAGGGAGAAAGCAAGGAATCAGGGAGCCACAACCCCGAGCCCTACAATCTCAGAGGGGGAGTGGGGAACCCTCCACAAGCATCCCAACAGACACAGTGAGAGAAGCACCTCCCCCATCCTCCACCCAATAGATGTCCTACCCGTCCCAACCCCTGGTGCCCAAGGTGCCCATCTTGGGCACCCTCCCCCCCTCCTCAGGGTCTCCCTTCTCCCCCACCCCAAGCTCTCCCTAATCCCCCATACCCTCCCTTCTCCCCCACCCCAAGTCCTCCATTCTCCCCTCCCCCTAAACCCTCCAGTATCTTCCACCCTCCTGAGCCCTCCCTTCTCCCCCACTCTCCTCATCCCCCTCGGCACTCCTATCGCTCGATCACCCACCCCAAGCCCTCTTTCCTCCCCAACCCCCCAAACCCTCCCTCGTACACCACCCTCCCCGTACCAGATCCTCCCAGACCCCGCACATCCCAGATCCCCCAGGTCCCCCTTCATAGGCCCTCCCATCCCGGTCCCTCCCTGTTTCCCTGCTTCAGGGGAAGCAAAAGGATCTGAGAAAGGACAGAAGAGAGTCAGTTTCAGGGTGATGTACTCGAACATAGATGGGATCACCAGCAAGGCAAGTGAACTACGGGAAAGAACACAAGACGTGAACCCAGATGTAATTGGACTCACAGAAACAAAACTCTCAGGCATCATAACGAATGCAGTGTTTCCCCAGGACTACACTGTAATTAGGAAAGAAAGGGAAGGATGGGGAGGAGGTGGAGTGGCCCTACTAATGAGAAAGGAATGTAACTTCAAGGAGATGGTCATCCCAGGCTGCGAGGGATTCAGTGACTACATAACAGGTACCATGACATTGGGCGGACAAAAAGTAGTTGTAGCAGTGATATATAGCCCTCCACCAAATGACAGAAGACCAAGGCAAGAATATGACAACAACAACATGGCAGTTAACACTATAATTGAGAAGGCAGCCTCTGCTGCCTGTAGAAATAAATCCCATCTGCTCATCATGGGAGACTTCAATCACGAAAAGATAGACTGGGAGAATAAGGAACCGCATGGAGGAGAGTATACATGGAGAGCCAAACTAATGGAGGTGACGACAAGAAACTTTCTAAGCCAACATGTCAGGGAACCCACTAGGATGAGACGTAACAATGAACCAGCTAGACTCGACCTAGTCTTCACTCTGAACGACTCCGACATAAGGGGAAATCGGCTATGAGGCCCCAGTGGGAATGAGCGACCACAGTGTACTGGCGTTTGAAGATCTGGTTGAGGAAGGGTTATTGAACTCGAGGAGGGGTACTGAAAACAAAAAACTGGCATTCCGAAAAGGAAACTATGAGGAGTTAAGAAAATTCCTAACACATATAACATGGGAAACAGAACTCAGGCGAAAGACGGCCCAAGACATGATCGACTTCATCACCCACAAGTGCAAGGAAGCAGCAAACAAGTTTGTCTCAGTCCAAAAGGAAGACAATGAAATGAAGATGAGAAACCCATGGTTTAATCAGAGATGTAGGCTAACTAAGCAGCAAAGTAACAGGGCATGAAGGAACTATAGGAATGAACAAATCCACAAGGACCGTGACGAGGATTCGAATCTACGTCTAGCCATGAATAGCTCGAGTGCATGGGGGAATTGAGTAAAATCCTGGTTTGTGCCTCGGAGAGGCTGCAGGATCCAAGTAAATTCGGTAGAATTTCTGGTTGCAATTCTTTTACCATGTCGTAGCTCAGTCGATTAAGACAGCGTCTGGGATGCTCTCGGACGTAGGTTCGAATCCTCGTCACGGCCCTTGTGGATTTGTTCATTTGATACATCACTCTATTGTGATTTCTGTTGTGTAAACTATAGGAATAACAGGACACTGGAGAACAGAGAAAGGTACCAAAGTGCCAGGAATGAATATGTCAGGATGAGAAGAGAGGCAGAAAGACAATACGAAAATGACATCGCAAGCAAGGCAAAGACTCAGCCTAAACTGCTGCACAACCACATCAGGAGAAAAACTAACAATAAAGGAACAGGTAATGAATATAAGGATAGGGGCAGAAGGATTCACTATAAACGACAAGGAAGTGTGTGAGGAACTGAATAAGAAATACCAGGAGGTCTTCACCTTAGAGCAAGGAGAGATTCCAGAGATAAGAGAGGGAATAGTTAACCAGGACCACTAGAAGGGTTTGAGATTACCAGCGGGGAAGTAAAGAAGACTTTACTAGAGTTGGATGTGACAAAGGCTATAGGCCCAGATGGAATCTTCCCTTCGATACTTAAGGAAGGAGCAGAAGCAATGTGCCTACCACTCTCCATAGTGTATAACAAATCACTGGCAACAGGGGAACTGCCAGAAATTTGGAAGGCAGCTAATGTAGTTCCGATATACAAGAAAGGGGATAGACAGGAGGCACTGAACTACAGGTCAGTGTCCCTAACCTGCATACCATGCAAGCTGATGGAGAAGATTGTGCGAAGAAAGCTAGTGGAACATCTGGAGCGAAAGAACTTTGTAACACAGCATCAACATGGGTTCAGGGATGGTAAGTCCTGCCTCACAGGGCTAATTGAATTTTACGACCAGGCAACAAAAATCCGGCAAGAAAGAGAGGGGTGGGCATACTGCATATTTTTGTATTGTCAGAAAGCCTTTGATACAGTACCACACACGACTTGGGGGCCAGGTAGCCTGGTGGATAGCGCGCAGGCTCGTAATTCTGTGGCGCGGGTTCGATTCCCGCACCAGGCAGAAACAAATGGACAAAGTTTCTTACACCCTGAATGCCCCTGTTACCAAGCAGTAAATAGGTACCTGGGAGTTAGTCAGCGGTCACGGGCTGTTTCCTGGGGTGTGCGTGTGGTGTGGAAAAAAAGTAGTTAGTAAACAGCTGATTGACAGTTGAGAGGTGGGCAGAAAGAACAAAGCTCAACCCCCGCAAACACAACTAGGTGAATACACAAGAGTCTAGTGAAAAAGCTGGAGATGCAGGTTGGAGTGAAAGGTACTCCATTGGATAAGGGAGTACCTAAGTAACAGAAAACAATGAGTCACTGTGAGGGGTGAAGTCTCGGATTGGCTAGACGTGACAAGTGGAGTCCCGTAGGGGGTCAGTCCTTGGACCTATACTGTTTCTGATATATGTGAATGATCTTCCAGAGGGTATAGAATCGTTTCTCTCACTGTTTGCTGACGATGCAAAAATTATGAGGAGGATTGAAACAGAGGATGATAGTAGGAGGCTACAAGATGACCTAGACAGACTGAATGAATGGTTCAACAAATGGCTGCTAAAGATTAACCCAAGTGAATGCAAAGTAATGAAACTAGGCGGTGGAAACAGGAGGCCAGACACAGGATACAGAATAGGAGATGAAGTACTTAATAGAACGGAAAGAGAGAAAGATCTAGGAATTGATATCACACCAAACCTGTCTCCTTAAGCCCACATAAAAAGAATTACGTCTGCGGCATATGCGAGGCTGGCTAACATCAGAGCAGCCTTCAGGAACCTGTGTAAGGAATCGTTCAGAATCTTGTATACCACATACGTAGGACCAATCCTGGAGTATGAGGCCCCAGCATGGAGCCCGTACCTTGTCAAGCACACGACGAAGCTGGAAAAAGCTGAGAGGTATGCCACTAGACTAGTACTAGAACTAAGAGGCATGAGTTACGAGGAAAAGCTGCGGGAAATGCACCTTACGACACTGGAAGACCGAAGAGTGAGGGAAGACATGATCACTACCTACAAAATCCTCAAGGGAATTGACAAGGTAGGCAAGGATAAACTATTCAACACTGGTGGTACGCGAACAAGGGAACACAGGTGGAAACTGAGTACCCAAATGAGCCACAGGGACGTTAGAAAGAACTTTTTCAGTGTCGGAGAAGTTAACAGAAGGAATGCATTAGGTAGAGATATGGTGGAGGCTGACTCCATACACAGTTTTAAATGTAGATATGATAGAGCCCAGTAGGCTCAGGAACCTGTACATCAGTTGATTGACGGTTGAAAGGCAGGACAAAGAGCCAAAGCTCAACCCCCCGCAAGCACAAATAGGTGAGTACACACACACAAATATCATCGAGGCAGGAAAGGATAGAGATTGAAGATTTTGAGTTACAGAGGATCTTAAGTGATATTAGAGCTGAGATGGCAGGGAATGAAGTGGAAATCCACCGCCGCATTTGGGCTTATACCTGTAACAAGGAACTACCTGTCCTGGTACAGTTCACTAACGAAGAGGTTGTGGATTACATACTACAACACAAGCACTTACTCAGAGGTAGTGAAAACTATTACAACATGTATATTGACAGATACATGACCAAAGATGAGTAGATAGCCCACAAAGCAAGCCGACCTCCACGGCTCCCCCCGTCAAATTTGAGCTTAGTTACCCACCCAGTGCTAAACCACCCCGTGCCCCACCCTGTGCTAACGAGCCCACACCTGCTTCCCAGGTCACACCCTCCCCAAATCAGCCCTCCCTGTCCCTGCTTATCTCCACAACACCTCCAAACCCCAAAACCCGCCCAGCCCTCATCCCTTCTCGTCCGCTCTCCTTCCATGTGACCCTCCTACCCTTGCGAGGGGGGCACATGGTCCCCTGTTGGGGATGGGGGGGACCTCCTTACCTCTTCCCCCCTTCTGCCCCAATACCCACACTTACCCCCGAGTTCCCCCTGACTAATACAACCTCCCTTACACTATCCATGTTCCATCCGCCCCACGTCCCCCCCCCCATCCCTTCTATCGTTCTCCCCCCCCCCAACCTCTCATCCTCTATCTGACTCTCAACCTTACGGTACCTCTTAACCCCTCTATGCCCCTCAGACCCTCCCTAATCTTCAAACCCAGTATGCCAAACCTTTACTCCAGACCTACCTACCCAAGGCCTACCCCAGACCTTCCTACTACCTTCCTAGATGCCCACGCGCCCCCCAGACCCCTAGAGAAAGGGCGAACTCTGGTACCAGAGTTTCCATGAAGAATCTCAAGTGCAGGCAATGAGTCATAATAACGTGGCTGAAGTAGTTTGACCAGACCACACACTAGAAGGTGAAGGGACGACGACGTTTCGGTCCGTCCTGGACCATTCTCAAGTCGATTGTGATGAGGGAGTAGAGACGGGCAATAAATAGGCAAGAGAGAGGTGAGGGGCAAGGCAAAAGGTACAAACGGTAAGGTGTAGTAGAGGGGACAGTAGTAGGAATAAGAACTGCAGAGGGCTCATTGGCCCATACGAGGCAGCTCCTATTACAACCACCGAATGAGAAGGAGATAGTAATAGGAATAAGAAGAGGATAGCAAGGGAACATAAGAGAAAACAATGAACAGTAAAAAGAGAGAAAGCAAAGGAAAGAGAAAAAAAGATAAATGGAAGGGTAAGATTATGTTAGGTCACGTTTGTTAGAAAGATTAGAGCATTACTCAAGTCATGCCAACCAGGACTCAAGTTCATGTTGGGTACGTTGTGTATTAGAGCCGATTCAACAAGACGGCGTCTGTGTAGAGTAGAGGCAGGAAAGATTGTGATCTTGGTAATCTACAATCCCCCACCAAACAGTAGAAGACCCAGGCAGGAGTATGATGACAACAACAAGGCATTCATAGGTGAACTGCAGAAGGCAGCAACACTAGCCCACAGAATGAGAGCGAAGCTGCTGATCATGGGGGACCTAAATCACGGAGAGGTAAACTGGGAATCAAGGAACCCCCCATTAAGGGGACGAAACGTGGGGAGCAAAGTTAGTAGATGTTATAGACAAGAATTTCCTAACACGACATGTGAAGGAAGACACAAGGGAAAAAGGAAGAGATGCACCAAGCCTATTAGACCTGATTTTCACCCAGAACGTAGAAGACATCGAGAATTTGGAGCATGAAATACCTCTAGGGACCAGCGACCATTGTGTCCTAGTCTTTGACTACATGGAAGGAATTCAAACTTGTGACCATGGGGCAAGAGGTCTGGGAGGAAAGGAGAGTTGACTACAAGAAAGGGGACTACAGGAGGATAAGAAGTGTAGTGGGAGGAAGAAATTAGAGGAAGTGTAGTGGGAGGAAGAAATTAAAGGAAAAACAGTCCAAGATACAATGGACCTGGTCATACGGAAATGCCAGGAGGCCAAAGAGAGATTTAAATCAACAGTAAGGTGAAAAAATAAGAGGGAATATAATAACCCATGGTTTAATAGACAGTGCCAGGAAGCAAAAATGACCAGCAGGTGGGAGTGGAGGAAGTACAGAAGACAAAGGACAGATGACAACAGGATCAGATGCAACAGAGCTAGGAACGATTACATTAACATAAGAACATCGGAAAGGAACTATGAGAACGATATTGCGATCAAAGCCAAAAAGCAGCCAAAATTACTACACAGCCATCCATATAAGAAGAAAAATGTCGGTGAACGACCAAGTGACAAGACTAAGGAAGGCAGAGGGGGCATATACTGAAAGTGACAAGGAAATCTGTGAGGCACTGAATGCCAGCTTCCATGGAGTGTTCACAACCGAGCCTGAGCAGCTCCCATTGTTAGAAGAGATTACCCTAGATTACTATCAATTATAGAGGTGACAGCAGAGGAGGTAATGAAACAGTTGACAACACTGGATGCAACTAAAGCGCTTGGATTATCACCGTGGATACTAAAAGAAGCAGCGCAGGCCCTCAGCGTGCCTCTGGCAATGATCTTTATTGAGTCATTTATGTCGGAGAATTGCCCAGTTGCTGGAAGAAGGCAAATGTCGTACCGATTTTCAAGAAAGGCGATAGGGAGGAGGCACTTAACTATAAACCTGTATCACTGACAAGCATCCCCTGTAAAATACTTGAAAGAATAATTAGGCTACGACTGGTTGCACACCTGGAGAACGTTAGGTTTGTGAACAAACATCAACATGGGTTCTGGAAAGGGAAATCGTGCCTTAAATACGATAACGACAGCAGCGTACTCTACACTGGCAAAAGTTAGAACATCATTCAGAAACCTAAGTAAGGAGACATTTAGGGCGCTTTACAATGCCTGCGTGAGGCCAGTCTTAGAGTATGCCGCCTCATCATGGAGTCCACATCTGAAGAAGCATATAAGGAAACTGGAAAAGGTTCAGAGGTTTGCAACGAGACTCGTCCCAAAGTTACGAGGGATAGGGTATGCGGAGCGCCTGAAGGAACTGTGCCTTACGACACTAGAAAAAAGAAGGTAGAGGGGGGACATGATAGGAACGTATAAAATACTCAGGGGATTGACAGAGTGGACAGAGACGAAATGTTCACACGAAATAGTAACATAACAAGGGGACATGGGTGGAAGCTGGAAACTCAGATGAGTCACAGAGATGTTAGGAAGTTTTATTTTAGCGTGAGAGTAGTGAAAAAATGTAATGCACTTAAGGAACAGGTTGTGGAAGCAAATACTATTCATAATTTTAAAATTAGGTATGATAGGGAAATAGGACCGGAGTCATTGCTGTAAACATTTGACGCTCGAAAGGCAGGATCCAAGAGTCAATGCTCGATCCTGCAGTCACAAATAGGTGAGTACACACACAACACATGTTGGAATCAACAGAATCTGACGATGGACATAAAAGAGTCAGCTTCAAGTTGATGTACTAGTACATAGATAGGATTACAAGCAAGGCAAGTGAACTTAGGGGAAAAAGCACAAGAATTAAATCCAGATGTAATTGGACTCAAGGAAACAAAACTCTCAGGAATCAAAACGAATGCAGTGTTTCCCCAGACTACACTGTAATAAGGAAAGAGAGGGAGGGTAGGGGGGAGGAGGCAGTGTGGCCCTACTCATGAGAAAGGAATGGAGTTTCAAGGAGATGGTTATCCCAGGCTGCAAGGGGTTTAAAGACCACATAACAGGCACCATGACGATGGGAGGACCAAGAGTAGTAGTAGCAGTGATATATAACCCTCCACCAAACGACAGAAGACCCAGGCAAGAGTATGACAGAAACAACATGGCAGTTAACAATATAATTGAGAGGGCAGCCTCTCAATTCAGCTGCCTGTAGAATTCGATCCCATCTGATCATCATAGGGGACTTCAATCACAGAAGGATAGACTGGGAGAACAATGATCTGCATGGAGGAGAGGAAACATGGGGAGCTAAACTACTTTTTTTGTTGAAAAGAAACAAAAAACTTTTTAAGCCAACATGTCATGGAACCCACAAGAATGAAGGGAAACGATGATCCAGAGAGACTCGACCTAGTTTTCACTCTGAATGACTCTGACATATGGGAAATTGACTTCGAGGCCCCAGAAGGAATGAGCGATCACAGTGTACTGACGTTTGATTATCTGGTCGAAGAAGGGTTGAAGAACTCGAGAAAGGGAGCTGAAAGAAAAAGGCTAGCATTCCGTAAGGGAAACCATGAAGAGATAAAAAAAATTCCTAACATATATAACATGGGAAAAAGAGCTCAGGGGAAAACGGCCCAATGCATGATGGAATACATCACGCAGAAGTGTAAGAAGGCAGAAGAAAAGTTTATCCCGGCCCAAAAGGAAAAAAAATAAATGCAGATGAGGAACCCATGGTTTAATCAGAGATGTAGACTAGCTAAGCAGCAAAGTAAAAGGGCATGGATAAACTAAAAATAATAAGACACTTGAGAGCAAAGAAGGATACCAGAGAGCCAGGAATGAATACGTCAGGGTGAGAAGAGAGGCAGAAGGGCAATATGAAAACGACGTAGCAAACAAGGCTAAGACTCAACCTAAATTGCTGCATAGCGACACCAGGAGAAAGACAACAGTGAAGGAACAGGTAATGAAACTGAGGATAGGGGCAGACAGATTCACTACAAACGATAAAGAAGTGTGCGAGGAACTCAATAAGAAATTCCAGGAAGTCTTAACATTAGAGCAAGGAGAAGTTCCAGAGATAAGAGAGGGAATAGTTAACCAGGAACCACTAGAAGAGTTTGAGATTACCAGCGGGGATAAAGAAAACTTTTGCTAGAGTTGGATGTGACAAAGGCTATAAGCCCGGATGGAATATTGCCATGGATACTAAAGGAAGGAGCAGAAGCACTGTGCCTGCCATTTTCCATGGTATATAACAAATCACTGGTAACAGGTGAACTGGCAAAAATTTGGAACACGGCAAACTTAGTCCCAATATAAAAGAAGGGGGATAAACAGAAGGCACTGAACTACAGGCCAGTGTTCCTAACTTGCATACCATGCAAGTTATTGGAGGAAATTGTGCGAAAAAAGTTAGTGGAACATCTGGAGCGAAGGAACTTTGTGAC